>JARJHM010000183.1:0-475851 GCA_033356055.1 Carex pumila | reverse complement strand
TCCATATTCCCTTTGCATGTCAACCGTTTGATGAAATGAATGGTCAAGATGAAGATGCCAAAATCAAATCCAAGCAACATGGCAAAGCCTTGCTAGATCCACATACACCTCAAATATAGTTAGAAATCCTCAAACTCAATTGTAAACAGCTCAATTGAGCTTCTTTTCTCTCTTTGATCAATATAGAAATGTTTGTTTAGGCAATTGGAGACCAAAAAGATGTAGGCCTCTCATGGCCAAAGCTTGTACATAAACCTTGATGAATAAAAAGTTCTTTTTGATAATTTTGTGTATTTTTCCCTTACCTCTTCTTCTTTCTTTGATTATCTTTATGTTCTTTCTGTTTTTGATGTCTTTTAAACAATCAAATGAGAGAGCTTGCATGATTTCTAGATTTGTCTCATGATAAATTAAAGAACATGAAAGCTTGATGATCAAAAATGCATTTTTCTTGTATTTTCTGTTTTAAACAGCAATAAAACTATATAAAAATGTTATCTTAGCATAATTTAGATCCCTTGATTAATCCTCTTTACTTATTGTGAAAATACATAAAAATCCATTTTCCTCTAATCTTCTTTCTTTTTCTTTCTTGTCTCCCTTGATCATCTTTATAACTTGATTAGAGGCTAAAATGAGTGTAGTGAGCCAGATGGCATCCTTGCTCATCAGATCCTTATGATTTCTTTATAAAAATGATCAAAAAAGGGAATAAAGTAACTTAGAATAAAAGATAAACACACAAGGGCTATTTAAAGTGAGCAAAATAACATCATTTACAGTTCTCAACCTAATGACCATTTGAGAGGCCTAATTACAAAGGAAGGAATCAAGAATATAAGGGGTTATGCTGCCAAAATGCTAATCCTTGCTATTTTTGAGGACTTATTTGTAGTGAAAGACTAAGGTCTAAAGTGCAAAAGGATAGTAGCTAATGTTGCTAGATCCTATTTACATCTTTTGATTCATGAAGCCTTGATGATCTTGCCCTTTCAATCAAGTGAGAAGGCTCAAAAATGTGATTTTGATAAAACCAGGGACCTCTTTATAATATTTGATTTCTGTTGATGTTTTGAGATACTCAAACTTTGATGCATATGGCTTTCTTGGAGATTTGGTTTTGTCTCTATGTTTATTCATGTCAAAATGATGGCTTAAATTCATTAAAACCATGTCATAACCCTAACCAGCCCTTTAATCATGATTAAAGCACTTGAGAACTGTAAAATATGTGATATATTACTTGAACTCAGCAACTAAATGCATAACAAGTACCATTGGTACCATGCAATACCTCAAAATACCCCTTTTTGCCCTCTGCTGGTAAAACAATGATTCTGGACTGATACAAGAGTCAAGTGATAAAAATAATTACACCATCATGTAGAGAATAAAAAAAATGTGAAATGGACTAAAATTTCATATTATTTGGGTTTTTATTCAATTTATTATGAATTTTCGAAGTTCAGCCCTTTTGAAATCCCAAAAAACCAGCAAATACCAACAAATACCAGAATCAGTTCTGAATCTACCCCTCTGTTCAACTCTCTGTTTGATACTGCTAGGTAGCTCCAAAGTTCATGAAATTTTACCAGAATGTAGAAGATTCTGTCGTCAGAATTTTCATATAAAAAACATAAAATTTGAAATAGCAGAACTCTTAGAATTAAATTCTGAAGTTAGCTACCAGCATGGTAACAACAGTTATTTACCAGCAGAGTTTCCTCTACAAAAACGCCTGTTTCATATAGTTTTGGATTGAGTTTAATAAAAATGTTTGACGTGCATATAGGTAATGACTCAAGGAAGATTTTCACATAAAGAACATGGAATTTGGTGTAGCCAATTGACGGGAATTAATCTCCCAAGTTCAGCTATTCAGAAAAATACTGTTGTCAGAAAATGGGCATTTGATCCCTGACTGTTGCATTGCCAGTTTGAGGCCCCTAAAAGGGTTGAAATGTTAAATAAATTACATATTCAGAAACTAGACTTCAAGCCAGTCATGATATACACCAAATTTGTATCATTTGGACTCATATTCAGTTTTGAATTGAAATTTAAAGTTAAATCAAAATTAAATACGAAAACTGTACAGAATATAGACAACAATGCCCCTGACAGTGATTAAATGCCTAAAAATACAAATAAATTTCCTAAAATGGTAAAAATTGGTACAAGTGTTCCTTGAACATCTCTCTATGACTCTATAAAACAAAATCATAGCTTGTGTACAAAATTCACAAGGAGCTGAGTCTAAGAGATCTGAAATATAGGCTGCCATGCCTCCATGTGATCTAAAGTCCAATTCAATTGAAATTGAGCTTTCCACCATGTTTGAATGTCTTCAAAATGACCAAAACAATGTCTTTAAAATGTCTGGACCAACTTTGTAGCTCTTGTACCAGTCATCGGTACCGATTCAGCGATTGTCTATGATGTAATAGACCTGATCCACGGTCAAATGTTGATTAAACCTCAAATTGATATTCTTGAATGCTTCTATGCAACAATATGATACCAAATGATCGATCAATTGAGAAAAACCCAAAAGAAATAAATGAGAAGTCGTTTGAGACCAAAATCTGATCTCAGCCGAGAACCACCATGCCGGAGCTCTATCAGTCGCTGACAATGGGTGCATTGTGTTCCTGATAACAAGGCAATGGCAATGTCGTCCGGTGCTGCAGTGAGCTAACTTGGCCGGAAGCTCAATCCCTAGTTCATCGGAGAAGAACCCTAACCTCCATCAAGCATTGCACAATTTCTTAAAGCATCATCTTGATCAAACGGTCCAAATTTAAATGGATATAGCCGTTTACTGTTGAGTGGGGTCCTCCTGTCAGCCATTTGATTTGATTAAAGGATCAATCCGAATCCTAAAGCCCATTTGATGAAATCCAGGGCTCTGCACACTCATTAAGGGCTCAGTGCACTCTTCGATGCCAGAAGCCCAATCTCAAAGCCCATTTAATTAAATCCTGATTTGCAGACATCTTAAAGCCCAATGATTCCAATCCAATGACATGTGCACATATTAAAGTCCAAAAGCCCAAATCTTGAAGCTCAGCATCAACCTTAAAGTCCACATGTGACCAAACAAAGCCTTTTTGCACATAAACCTCTCTACTTATTCAAAAATATGCAATAAAAACCCTTAAAAAATTACACAAAAGCCCATTTTCGGCATAAATCCTTTCAAACAAGCCCTTAAAGGCCCAATATTCATTCCAGACCCTGCCAAAAACCTAAATAACAGCCTCAGGTTCCTGAAAAATCACAAACAACTCCCTAAAATATAAAATCTTTACAAATAAGTCCTTTCAAGTCCTTTTTGATCATAACTTTCTCTTACTAAGTCCAAATCAACTCAAATCAGTTCCAAATGAACCCAAATTCAATTCTCTATAATACTAAATAATATTAGAACATATCCATGTCCCAAAAATAATTGAAATGACCAAAATGCCCCTCTCTTGACATATTTTTATAAATAAAAATATAAAAATAATATTTAAATGCTCCTTTCAAATTAGAAACATATAAATGATATTTCTCACGAATATTCTCATATTTTAAATATGAAATCCATATTTCCATGCACACATCATGATAACTGACTTAAAAGAAATCCAAAGTCAAATGAGAACCGACCACATAACCAAAATAAATCATACATGAGTCCCTTTTAACCCCATTATTCAGTTCACAACCCATAGGCACAAATCCCGGAATGCATGAGGTGTTTAGTCTGACTCGAAAGGTTTTTCTGATGTAATTAACGGCGGGAGCTTGCGCCCGTCGGGAGTTAAACGTTCTCACAATCGAAAATAATAAAACCTCTGACAACTGATCATGAACGTAGGTTGTCATAAGGGGTGAACTAGAAGAAATGCAGAAACAAATCCTCAGTGAATGCCTTCCCCTGAGTTTGGTGACCTGCTCACGCTCACTTCAAAGAACCGGAGCACTGAACCTAGTTAGGAGCATTTCCGCTCACCCAAGTAAAATCCGCACCATTAGCTAACCTGACGCCATGCAACTTTCTGTGCCCTACACAATTGTGCAAAGCTGGTTGATAAACTCGCTTGAGACACGGCTGCGGGGTAGCTTCATCAGATATCCAATTGCGAAAGATGTCTGGGACGACGTAGCCACAACCTTCTACGATGGCAATGATGTTGCTCAAGTTAAACAGAAAGGTTAGTCAGGTTAAACAACTCAGGAAAACAATGAAAAAATATTATAATGAATTGCAAGGCCTGTGGCAAGAATTAGACTTTCGACGTCCAAGTCCCATGGTATCCCCTGAAGAAATTGAGAAACTTAACAAGTTTGTTCAAGAAAATAGAGTTTATATGTTCTTAGATGGCCTCGACGATAGATTAGATCGAGTGCGAGCTGATGTGGTGCAAATAACTCCTTTTCCAATGGTGGAGTAAGCATATGCTCCAGTAAGACAAGAGGTAACACGAATGGGGGTAATGATGAAAGGAGATGAAATTTCTCAACCTTCAATGGCCATGATATTTAAGGAAGTTAAACAACCAGAGGTAAAACTAACCCTGAATAAAAGTTCTTCTAATCTAGATGGCAAATAGGGATGTACTCATTGCGGAGGATTAAAACACACAAGGGAGAATTGTTTCAAACTTGTTGGATTCCCAGATTAGTGGGTTGAAAGGAAGCACCGTCAACAAGAAAGGAGAAAGGGGAAGGCAGTGGTGCACATCATTTCAGTTACGCATGTAGAACATGAGGATCGGCCAGGCAAAAAATAGGAGCCTAGCTTAATCTATGGGGGAGTTGGGCATGTGCAAAACACTACTGTGACGACTCACCTTGTTGCTGCACAACTGGGTACCAATGAGGGGACAAACTGGTCATGCTCTGGACCCTTAGGTAAGGATCCTACAGAAGGTAAAAGTCATGTCTGTAATGAAAAAAAATGCATTAATTTATGAAAAAAAATGCATTAATTTATGAAAATAAATGTGTAAATGAGAAGCATCAAGGAGCAACAGATCATATAACTTACTCTGAAAGTGATATCTCATGTGTAATAACCTTGAATAAAACAGGTATTATAAATGCAAATGGAGATATATATCCCGTTAAAGGAATGGGACACAAACCGGTTTCAGAAAAAATGATCCTGAAAGACACATTATTAGTCCCTTCATTATCTAAACTGTGTAGTTCTAATGTACCCAAATTTATGTATTTTTCAGGATCTCTTGACAGGGGAGAATGCTAAATATGAATTTGTATAATTTTGTATAATTTAGTGTACATGAATTATTTATACAGTTGTATAGTTTTGGAATTATGTGTTTAAATGGCTTCCTCTGTTTAATGTTTCTCTGTTTTGGAATTCTGATTTTAAATGGCTAGCAAAACTGGAGGCTAACCAAAAAAACAAAATGATAAAAAATAAGACAATTCTACACGGACATTTTACTAAAGTCCATGTGGAAGGTATTTAAACATAAAAAATAATATAAGAGAGTTACACAGATCTTTATATAAAAGTCCATGTAGAAATAGCAATCGTACACGAACTTTAGCTAAATATATGTGTAGCTCGATAAGGAATTGTACACGGCTGTTTATATAAAAAATCTGTGTAGAAATAGTAATCGTACACGGACATTTAGATAAAAGTCTGTTTAAAAATAGTAATCATATACGGCTATTTATGTAATAATCTGTGTAGCTCGGTAATACTAGGAGCGACACTGGCAAGTGTTTGTATACGGTTGTTTATGTAATAATTCGTGTAGCTATCTTATAATTGTACCTAGGTAAATATCCGTGTGTATTTATTCAAGGATTTCTACACCCTCACAGCGTACACGGCATGAAATCCGTGTAGCTTCTCCGTTTATGTTCGTGTGCAATCTCTTATTCTGCAGTTGTGCTAGCAGATATCGAATTTGATGTTTTTAGTGCATTGCACTCTACCAATGGCCTTTGCTTAGTGCTTGGTTGCTGAGTTTGAACTTGATATCATACTAGAGATCAGTTTAGAGTACTTTGTTCATGGACAAATATCTAATTTGAGGTTTGAACATATTTTAGTAGCTCTAAACTATTGTTTTAGTACTAGAAATAAAGAGAAGAAAATCAAAGATCCAATATATCATTTAATCAATTTTTTGAAATATCAACAAGTTGTCAAAACTTGAAATTTTTTGAATCAAGGCTAAGTCCTTAATTAGTGTTATTTTTATATTTGTGATATCTAACTGGCAAATTAAATCAAAGTTATAAAGAATTACGACATCATTCATAAATATATCAAAATAACTAAAAAATATTTAAATGAAAATATTAAGATCTCTCTAAAATAAAAAAAGAGGACTGCCCAGCAGAAGGGCGGTCAGGTCTCTAGTAGACTGCCCCTGTCCCGGGTTGTCTACTAGGAGTATGGACTGTCCATAGGACGGACGGTTGGAGTAGTTTTGAAAAAAAATATGAATCCGGAGACATTTTTGTAAAAATATATATTTTTTTAGAGGTTTAATAAAAATGCCCGCTTGATTAAGTTCTTATCTTGCCTTGATTAGGAAGTTATTATTAGCTTGCCAGCTGGCGGCTAATTGGAATATGGATCTGTTGGTACCCTCATGCAGTGATGCTTTGTGAACCCTTGAATTTTATTTAAAATTAAGTAAAGAAAAAGATAAGGGATAAACTCTTCATGCAGCTATCCAAGTGTATTCAATTTTCACTACAAGTTCAAAGAGGTACCTAGTTGCCAGCTCCAACCCAACATCTGTGTAATTGGTTATTCCCACAACTTGATCAACCTCAAGTGGATTTGTCACCTGCTTTTTGCATGAAAATTAAAATAAATTTTTTAAATTAACAAATTGCGAAACATCCATAAAGAGTTCAGGGCAAAAGTACATCCAAAATTGAGAAAAGAAATAGGCAAATAGACAATGCACAGGTTCTTTTGCAAATTGTAACCCAACATTCAATTATATCAAGCTAATAACACCATGCACCTTCAATTGTATCCTAGTCCCTGTGTTTTGCAATATTTTCCAAAAAGAGCCAGGCTTTGAAGGGCTAAAACAAATGAGAAACAACCAAATTCCCAAATGTTTACCTATGAATTCAAAAACCTATATATGTTTACACTATTGAACATTAACATTAAGGAAGCCAAAAATGATAAATATAGATAGATATATAAGCCAAAAGCCCCAAAACTGTAAGAGTTCTCAACCTCACTGGGTAGTATCAGATACTTTGAAGGTACTGTAGCATACTACGCAGCTCTTAGATGTCATTATCACTATTGGATCAACCTAGTTAAAAAATTTCATGCTTTTCAATTGTTTAACACCAAGGTCCACATCAACAGGTTTAAACAGTAAGAAATTTTTGTGCTGGTACTTCAGGTGCCAGTCACATCACCCACACAAAATTAAGAAAACTGTCTCTATTAATTGGATAGGTGGAATTACCAGCAGCCAAAATAAAAGACCACCTGGTATTCATATCTGTTCAATAATATAAACGCCAGATACTTAAGATTTGGACTTTGAAATAAAGGAGTTCCATCTCAGTTGCAAGAAATGCAGATGCCATCTTCATGGACTAGGAGACATGCATCTTTTTCTGGGAACACTCACAAAATGAGATATACCAGGACTATGTATCTGGCCTGGCTAGCATCTCCTTGAAGTCAATTGTACGACCACATGAAGTCAGAAAAAATAAAGTTGAAATGAACATGAAGAAATAATCCAGTAGTATGCTTTTAACATTGACAAGGCACCGACTTGCCACAAACTTTGAAAACCAATTGTAGACAAAGTTGCACCCCCTAAGCCGTTATCAGGGGCGAATCCACATGGAGTGAATGGGGGTTGTTAGAACTGGGAGGAGAGTTGGGAATACAAAGAGACTATTCTGCTTTTGTTTATGGTAAACTAACTGGGTACATGCCTAAACTCACACAACAGGAGAAGACGAGCTTCCATAAAATGGTAGCATTATGATCCGGGGACCTTTTGAGAAAATTACAAACAAGCTATAATTCTTAATTAGTTCGAAGAGAGTGTTAAAATATAACTTCTAGTGTCAAATTTTATTAATTTGTAATGGCTAGTTGTAGAGAATAGTGTCTTGTAATTAATGGACTAGAAAATAGTGTTTGTAATTAAATAAAATAGGGAATAGTGCAACGGCTAGTTTTTTTTTTATATTTTTTATAAATAGAGGCACATGTAAAGTTAAAAATAAAATTGCAATAATAAATTGTTTTCTTAATCTCTCGTCTTACAACAAATAACAATTAATGTTTTTCTTAATTTCTGTTTAAATATGATTTCAAATTTGGTGAGATTGATTAAAATTAATCAAATACATAAGTTATTTTTGTCCACTTCTGATTCAAATTTTGACTACGCCACTAGGATTGGAATCCTCAAAAGCACTGTTAATTACTTACTAATTTCTCAAGTGCAGATCAACCGGACGGAAATACGTCGAAATGTGTATTGTATTTTCATCAGTACATTCTTCAAGTCTAACGAGTGCCGTTGAGGAACAGCGCCGCATGCACTCCACATTTTGAATATTGTACCTTACATAGAATAACTCTGAATAACCTTTTATTTTTTGAAATATTACTCTGAATAACTGAGTTTTCACATTTTGCTTGCCCGGTAACTCTCATGAGTTCTTAATTAATTCATGCATCTACCAAGGTTTTCACAAAAAAAAGTGACAAATCAACAAATTAGTAACTCAAGAGTTTTAGACGGGCCCTGGTCAGTAAGTAAAAATGATTGATTAGATTATTCACACAGAAACATAGAACTTTTGGAAAATGTGTAAATTTTCATGTAGGGTGAGGCCCGTACGGAGGAAAAAGAGGGAGAATGAAGGAAGTGATTTTGTTTTCATGCATCAATCTTCTTGGGCTAATATATTAGTAAGTGCATGAATAAGAGATGGGACTGGGCGGAAGCGAGAGTGCAAGAAAAGATGAGAAAAAAAAGAGAGAAAAAATTAATGTTAGCAACGGTACTTTATTCAAAAATTGTTAATATAATTTTTAATTACTATTATTATTGTTTTTAACTGATTTAATTAAAAAATGAGTATCTAATTTTGTAGTTTTTATGAGAAATATCTAAATGAATAAGTACGTTATGATGGGTGTGTGTGTGTGTGTATCTGAATTTCTCTATAAAAATTAATATATAAATGTGCAATTGATTCAACCAAACTAACTTCTCTTGAAGTAAGAAAATTCAAAACACAAATACCTCTTTGCCTAAAAAAAATAAGACATGTAAATAAAAAGAATATATTAAGCATTCTGTTTATAACAAAAGGACGGTATGCATTTTTTCATCATATTATTTTTAACAAGTACATCGATCACTAATGATTTTTTAAATAGTATTATATGAAATGCCACACAAATCAATTTTACTATTAGAAAACAATATAAAATATTGAAATATTTTCATCGTAATTTACTCAATATAAAACTATACAAATATTGTATAAATCAATTTAACTTAATAAAAAATTATATAATTGTATGTACAAATAAAAAATATCAATCATAATTTAATATTTATCAGTTATCCCTATAGAGTAATGACCATGGAATAGCTCTTACCCATATTCTTGCTCGATATGTTAACAAATATTTTTCTACTCATGCTCATACCCATACTCATTAAGTACTTAATGGAAAGAAAATATTACTCATACCTGCTTTATCGAATACGACATGTTGGGCAAACAGTTACAAGGGTTTCATTGATCCCCTAACCAGAGCCAAATTTTTAAGCTATGAGGTCAAACACGCATTGAAGAACAATCATATTTTTTTTTAGTATGGAGATCAATTTTGTTGTATTCATAACATTTTACTCTAAACTATATAGAAAATTACTAATATCATGCCTATGGGTTGCTACTTGCATTAGAGACATATCGTAAGATAAATACAAATTCTCATAAAAGAGGAGGGATCAAGTTATAACAATTTTTGAGTTATAACAAGTTACAACAACCATTTTCTACATTTTCAAAATCCAAATCATCAATTCAAACCGTTAGATGTGATCTCCACAATAAAATGTACTTGGAGACCAAATTTTATATTTTTTAGAATTTTTTTACTATTTATTAAGATGGGTACAAAAACTAGTCAAATTCAAACCATTGAATTTTGTGCCCATCTTAATAAATAGTAAAAAAATTCTAAAAAATGTAAAATTTGGTCTCCAAGCACATTTTATTGTGGAGATCACATCTAACAGTTTGGATCGATGATTTGGACTTTGAAAATGTAAAAAATAGTTGTTGTAACTCAAAAATTGTTGTAACTTGATCCCTCATTCTCATAAAAATATATCAACGAAAAGAATAATTATTCAACAATATCTATAAATGATATTAAAATAGTTTGATTCTAAATCTAAATTATAAATAAAAAGTTAATTATTATAATAAAGTACAATGAGAAATAATATCGACTTAGTGCAAATTGAAGATATCATTGTAGTAGTTACATTGTACACCTTGTATTTGTCAAAATGAGTAACTATTTAATTGGTCCAAAATTAGAAATGTTAAATTAATATGATTCGTATCTTATTCCTTAATCAAGACTGTTGTCCCTAACAGCATCGGGGGGATTAAGAACTATTAATCGGATAAACATGTTCAAAAGTCATTCATGTGTTTAAGTAAATCTACCTAATTTAAGTTCTTGACGGAATCAAGAATTTATAAAATAAATAATGTACTTTAAAGTAAATGGATAGAGTTAGCACTACAACAATGTAGATACTTTTTGCGAGAGAAAAAGCAAATTTATAACGGTACTCCCTCGCGAAAAGTACCGTCGCAAAAAGAAAAAGCTGAAGAATGAGAGTAGTCCGTCACAAAAAGTCACTTTTTTATCCTCGCGAAATGTGTCTCATTCTTGTTGTGTAGAGAAATTGACACAGGAGTTGTTAACGGAGTTCGGTCACTAAAGGACCTATGTCTTTGGGCAACACAACCTAATTGGCGTGCCTTTATATTTACCCAATAGAGAAAGTAATACAGGTTGTGATCAGTGAGACAACACTTCTATGGTCCATAAAAACAAACAGATGAGCACAACATGCTCAAAAGAGAAGTAAGCACAATAGCTCAAGAACAAACATAACAGCTAGGAGTAAGCGAGCAACAAAAACTCTAAGTTCAGATAATCACTGGCTTTACTCTAATCTCACACAGATCAATTTAGGTGAAATATATTTGAGATTGCTAAAAAGATAATTGAAGTTTAGGCACTAGTAACAATGGACTATGCATTAGAGGTAGGTATAATGACAACAAATTATTTGACAAACAATAAAAGGCTTATTAAAATAAATAATTAAATTTGTCCATACGATTTCAAGCTTACATTAAATAGTTTATCAATTTTGTTATAATTCGAAGATTAGTTGATCCATCATTGATTGATTATACATACAAACAATTCACTTTTATGGGCACTTAATTAAAATCAAATAGTTTTTAAATTTGCATTAATACACATATAAATCATGTTTGAGTGAGGCTACGTATGCTATGCATAGGGCACACTGATCTGTACCATAGCTCTATATTTTTGTTTTTAAAAAATAAACAGTCTATCACAACCACTCAATATAATTTTTATTTACTATTTTTTTAGGTAGGTAGAAAATCACTACTTTTGAGTGATCATAATATTTAGAATTTTAGATTAAGTGATTGTCAATTTTAGATGGACTTGGGTGAGACGCGGTGATTTTCTAAATTGACAACCACTCAATATAATTCTACAGTCGACATGGTGATTGTCAATTTAAACCAAGGTTCTAAATAGCGATTATAACCTCATAACTTTTAAGGTCCGAAAAATCTATAGCGCAACCATATATAGCTAGCTATTTAGAATTATTATAAAAAAAAAGTGGTTAATAGTATTATAGTTTTTGAGATCCGAAAAGATTATAATGCAACTATTGTGTATCTATATCTAATTATTTAGAACTTGATTTAAACATATATAAAAACATGGAGCCAGAAACAGAAACAGACCAGTCAATACGACAAGGACTCCTGACAGGGTGTAGCAGATCAAGATCAAATTCCCAGGTCCTCTAGAATTCTACATGCTGATTCATTCTCCATGCCCACCTAACAAAACCATGATTACAATAATAAGTTTTATCTTCATAGACGAACGTGTGTATGGGGAAAAGATAAGGATCCCCAAAAATGTTTGCTCCGGGTAATCTTTGTTAAAACCAGATGGTTCCGGAACAAGCGATTTATGGTTGTACATGCATGTGCTCAAATTTGGATTCCACCACTAATTGCCAATTGCAAGATGTGCGGACTTTTGTCACAATAATGTTTTGGAGACAGTGAAACGAAGACGCATACCATTACCATATATATAATACAATTACTAATATAGTAGGACTCAAGTTGCAAAGACAAAACTAAATTAAATAAGTTCAAAAACGTGCGTTAAAATAAAAAAATAAAAAACTAGGACTCTAAACCTCCACTCTAAAATCCTCTCTTCCCTAACTCACCTCTCCTAACGACGCGTATTCTACTTCCTTTATAAATCCATCTTTTCCCTCGATTGATTCCCTACATATGTCCACTTCTCCTTTCCATAAGTGCACATGCACAACAATATATTATATATATCTTCCGAAACTGCCATAGATTCTTTGACTTATGCACCAGATCAGAGTCCAAAGAGAGAGAGAGAGAGATTGATGTAAGTAGAAATTAACGAAGAAACCAATTAAGAAAATGATGCCTAATAGCCCCAGTAACAGTAGTAACAGCAGTAGTACAAATTCAGATAAGAAGTATAGGGGGGTCAGACTGCGGTCGTGGGGCCGATATGTCACTGAAATACGACTACCAAACAGCCGTGAACGGATCTGGCTTGGATCTTATGACTCCCCGGAGAAGGCCGCACGCGCATTTGATGCAGCAGCTGTCTGCCTTCGTGGGTTGGATGCGGGAGTACTCAGCCGCCTTAACTTCCCTGACTCACCACCCTCAATTCCCAATGCAAATGGCCACACATTCTCAGCTGCTGAAATCCAGGCAGAAGCAACACGACATGCAAATGGAGCTAGTAATCCTGCTCAGGACATAAACGAATTACCATCCAATGAAAGAGAGACACAAAATGAGAACTCGGTTGATTGGTCATTCATGGATGCACTCGCGTCACCGATCTCGGCAAGTCAAGCGGACTTGGGTTGTTATGACTACGACTTCATGCTACTGCCGGGTTCAGTACACCAGGTGCATGATGACACCGATGAGGAGGATCATGGTTCCTCTTCAACATTGTGGAGCTTCTAATTAAGTATTTTATTTTAGTACTTCTCTCTAGCTACTTGTATAAAATGATCATCCATAAATCATCTTTATAGGTTTTTAATGGTATATATTATTTTAAATTGATGAATTATTGTTTACGAAGTACAGATGATACAGAGTGTTATAATAAAGAGTCAATCTTAATAAGTGTATATCACTTGTTAAGGTGTCTAGTGTCTACATGTATTGTAAGAAATATCACTTGATTAAAGATTTTAGATCATTTAAAGTAGTGATTTTCTAACTATCTAAAACAAATAGTCAAAAAGTCAAAAAGAATGTAAGATTCTGTAAGATATTCATATAGAGATTGTGTTAAACGGTTGATGCATATAAAATGTTTGAACTTTGTCAAATATATTGATCCAAAGTACGAACAAGTAATGTGGACTATCCATAGTATCATATATAGCACCGAACCTTATTACTTAGCATTTCAATTGTTCTGCCATGAGTATTCCTAGCCGTATACCTCATGTGGCCACTATTGTTTGTCTTTGATATCCCTTTATTAATATTAAGTGATGAATTTTATGCAGATTAGTGAAGTATTTTGATGTGTGTGTGTGTTTGTGTATTCGCTCATGAGATGTAACCATAGCTCGATTAGCATTTTAATTGCTCCATGAGGTTCTTTACATAACCATACATACCACTGAATTTTCAGCTAAATTAATTAAAGAACATATAGGCCCATTGCTATAATTAGAATTAGAACTACTTTCAAGATTTCGTTCCGGAATAAAAAAATATTGGAGGAGATATTTACTGCTTCACTCTAGACAAATAATATAAAATATAATGCGACAATAAAGAATATATTTTATTTTTTTTAATAAATGAACACATAATTATGTAAAGATCGAATTACACATTTTGATGAACATTTATTAGTAAAAAATTACATATATACTTTTCAGACATACAATTATATTTGACAATAATTAATAATCGATCAAACTAATAAACAATGCTCGATGAAATGATATATATATCTTAAAAGACATAAAACTCATCAACCACTTTTATGAAATACCAACTGACGACCTGTATTAATTATATTATGATTCGATACATTATATGCATATTGCATAGTGCCATTATGAAGTGGAAAATGCTTTTGGAAAAATTTTCCTAATTAATCTGCAATATGTTAAGCATCGAACGATACGATGGCGTGTGGGGGGGGGGGGGGGGGGGGGGGGGGGGGGGGGGGGGAGGGGGGTTGGGGGGGCTCATATATCAGCTAAGGTACTTCACCGTTTGAATTTGAATATGATCCGTTCGTTTTTACAAATGCATTAAAAATTAGAAAAAAAAAAAAAAGTTTACATGTACGTAAGTGTTCCTACTTCCTAGACTCCAGTAATTACATAATACATAATGACTCAAACAAAACACAGAACAGAGAGATGGAATCTCTGATGTTCCTCTCTCTAACGTTGCTATATACAAAGATAATTGGACTTTTACTACATTCAAATTCAATAAAGTATATACCAGTAAATATATTTTTTTGTTTGACTCCTTAAAATCAGTGTGGTTGCAAGTATCGTAAGTTGGAACCTACGTACCGAGCTAGCTACATCAATAATTTAGTTTACTAATATTCGTCTCTTAAGTTGTCGTTAAATTTTGTTATGTTAAGGCTGTGCTCCACAAATACAAGGAGAACTATTATGAATGGAAAGGGAAGGGAAGAGAATCCAGTCATGTTATTTTGTCTTCATCCCAATTTTGAGGGATTTTATCAAAATTTCAAAGAGCTTTCCGCTCCGCACTGTAGCGTTCCCCTTCTGTTCTCCTCCATTTCATCTCTTCTGCAGCAGAGTAAACCCACGGATCCAGTGAAATCTCCCCTCCACCCTTATTTCTCCTTTCCCCTCCCCTCAGTTCCATTCGTCTGGAGCACACCCTAAATAAAAAAAAAAATAGTGTTATTTATTTACAAGAGAAAAAAAAATTATAATTCGTTAAGAGAGAGCATCACAACTAATTTTGAAACAATTCAATCCAAACAAGCATGAAACCTAACAAAAAGAATATCTTTTGAATATCAAGTAATTAAATGGTTCTCATTTTCAGTCGAAGTTGCACACGATTTGGCCAAAACTGTACAAGCTGATACTAGTATCAAATGCAATATGAGGACTGCTAATGGCATAGGCACAAAGATCAACAAACTAGATATATGAGCTTAGCCTCATGGATAGATAACCAAACCAAAAAAGCTAGGAGGAGTGAGAGTGGCAAATTTGCATGAGACCATTGAAGAATGCATACTCAGACCATACACCTTTGTGGAAGATAATTAAGAATGTGTCGGTCAGTACAATAATTGTAGAAGATCAGGGGCAAATTCTAGCGAATATCACCATGTCACAACCAACATGGCTGGAGTACTGGGCACTCAACACGGAATTAAGCCAGTATTAACCCCTCATGGGGATGACTAAGGATGATAATGTCAGTTGAAAATGGACAAAAAATGAAACATTCATAGTAAGATATTTCTACAGGATGATAGAAGAAGGGGGACACGTACAACCGCAAGTAAAACGTTTGTGGACCCTTAAGGCGCCACCAAGAGTGATGGTGTTTGGATGGCTCATGATTCAAAACAAGATACGAACGATGTATAACTTAGTGAACGGGGGCTGGCTCTTACCAAACAGGTGTGTAATGTGTAAAAGGGCATCAGAACCGGTACAACATTTATTCAATGGATGTCACTCTGTAATTCAGGTCAGACTAAAATTGATAAGGAGAAGACCTTAATTGCAAATATGCCCGTACATTCAAGAAGAAAATTACACACAAGCAATATCTTGGCATCAAATTAGAAAGATGTAAGAAGAACATGCAGCTAATAATTAACTTTGTCATATAGAGAGAGCTAGAGAGATGTAGGCGGATCTTCAGAGAGGAAGAAAAACCTGCCACTGTGATTGAAGAAGAGATAATGGAGGAAGTCAGGAGCTGGTTCAGGACTGTTTAGAAACTTTGTTTTTACAATATAAATTTATTACTTCATGTATTATAATTTTAAATTTTAATCTTTTGTAAATAAAATTAACACCACGGATGTCCTGTTCAATGAAATATAGAGGCTAGACCTATTTTTCTTCTTGAAAAAATAAAATTATCTTCTTTTAAATCACTACCAACTTATATAGAAATTCCAGCCAAATTTGCCACAAACCATACCAATCGCTTCAACAATATCTTACTACATTCATCCTATCAAATACAAGTCAATTTTTGAATAAAATCCACAAAACTCTTAAAATATACCAACAAGGTCTTCTTATATAGAAAACATGTTAAGTTAACCTCAGTTTGAGATTGTGGACTTCCAATTTCTGTGTAGTTTTAAACTGAGTATGTGGTAAAAATGGAATTTTTCATGAATCATAATTATTTGGTTTAACTTTTTTTAAGATGGTATAAATAAACTTCTTGGCGAAATGATATTCTTCCATGTGGATTGTGAGTAGAGGCGGATCTTAATTGTTTTAAAAAAATTAACTATGCACATTAATATTTAAATAATATTTAATTGAATTTTATTATATTAAAAATTTATATAACTCACCCTCTCATAGTTAAATGTATCCGATTTTTTATATATATCCAAAAAACTATATAAAATTTTAAAAAATAACAAACTAGCTGTTGAAATTGCAAAACTATCCAAACCGGTTAACTAGTAACTGGATTCAAATCAAATTTCTGGTCCTCCATTTTTCAGATCCGTTGAAATAGTCTGGTTAGCCATTAACCGGAAATTTGATTTGAGTCCGGTTATTGGTTAACCGGATTCGTGCATTTTGCTTTTTTTTTTTCTTTTTTTTTTAAAGATAATTTTTTTGTATTAAAATATTAGAAATGTTGAATATATTTCTTTGAAAATAGATGAAATACAATATAATTTGATTTATTAGAAAGACTGCAACAAATAACTCAGATCAATATTTTTCAGGCTGAATTTTTCGCAGCTGTAAGAAAAATTAATATATTTCTTTATGTGCTATTGGAAAAAAAATAAAAATGCTTATATTCTGAGTTATTGATCCTGGTTCAAAAGTCACTTCTAGGTAATCTAGAAAATATTGTGATCCATCTAGTACATTTAATTAATAAAAAGTTGTATCTATTTTGAGAATTCTTTTTGAAAAAACAATCATTAAATAAATTAAAGTTTTTATTTTTTTTCAAAAATAGATACAACTTTTTATTAATTAAATGTACTGGATGGATCATAATATTTTATAGATTACCTAGAAGTGACTTTTGAACCAGGATCAATAACTCAGAATTTAAGCATTTTTTTTTCCAATAGCACATAAATAAATATATTAATTTTTTTACAGTTGCGAAAAATCCGGCCTGAAAAATATTGATCCGGGTTATTTGTTGCAGTCTTTCTAATAAATCAAATTATATTGTATTACATCTATTTTCAAAGAAATATATTCAACATTTCTAATATTTTAATACAAAAAATAAAAAATAAAAAATTTTATGTTTTCAAAAAATAAAGAGGCAAAATGCACAAATCCAGTTAACCAGTAACCGGACTTAAATCAAATTTCCGGTTAATGGTTAACCGGACTATTTCAACGGGTCCGGGAAATGGTTAACCGGAAATTTGATTTGAGTCCGGTTACTGGTTAACCGGTTTGGGTAGTTTTGCAATTTCAATAGCTAGTTGGTTATATTTTAAAATTTTTTTTATTTTTTTTGATATATATAAAAAAAATCGGCAAATGTATGCTTATTGTAGTTCAGTGGTTAGATTTTATTTGTAATTTTGAAAACTTGAGTTCAAATTTAAACTGTCGCATATTATACATTGAGTAATGCTGCGGTGCTATATATGGGTTGCATAGAGGATTACAGTGCTACGGCTCAATATTCGAGTTTTCAAAATCATAACAGTCGATCTGAACTATTCATCTTGTTCTCCATATTAATTAATATGTGTTTGGAGACCAAATTTTATACTTTTTGAAATTTTTTTACTATTTTTTTAGATAGGTAGAAAATCAAATATCTGAATGGTGCATAATTTTTTTAGATCAAGTGAATTTTTTTAGGTATGAGAGGAGCAAGCACAAGAGGTGGAGATCAAGGTGGAGAAGGCACAAGAGGAGAAAGCACAAGATGTGGAGATCAAGGTGGAGGCGGCACAAGAGGCTCAAGAGGAGCAAGCACAAAAGCTAGAGAAGGCACAAGAGGTAGAGAAGGCACAAGAGGCACAAGAGGAGCAATCTTAATTACTAGCATGGTATGACTTTACGAGCAATACATAAATTAAATAGTAACAACTCTTTTACTCATATATATATGCTACTGACAAAATCCAACATTGTAGCACTTGAAGGTAAGGATTATTCTCCTTCTGATGATGATTAATTAATCTCTGTTTAGTTAGGTAAAGCAATCCTAGTTTGGATTTTGTTATTAATGATGATGATTAATATGTGCCTGTTTAGGAACAACAACCATGTTTTGAATTTTGTTATCAGTGATATCTAGCTAGGAGGTCCTTAATTTTGTAACTACTATTGTATGAGTTGAATAAAATGCCATATGTAGGATCACCATCGGTTCATTACAAAGTAGGTTCGATTGTGTTCTACATTAAACGACTTATTTAATGACCGGAAAACTATTACTCCCATCAGTCCCTAATTTTTCAACATATGGCATTGGTGCTTAATGCCATCGGTTTCCGCCAATGGCCTATGTCTGTGGATTTTTTATCGGAGCGATATGCATCGCTCTAGAACCCGATAGTGGAATGCAATTCTAACCAATATAAAAGTTTTTTTTTGTTGTTGTAGTGATATACTTTTTTTTTTTTGAAAAACTTGGTACAATTCAGGGAAGAATTTTATATTAAGACATTTCTAAAATGAATTATTCATAAATGGAACACGCAATTAGATTGATGTGGTGAACAATTTTCTTAGAATAAAGTAGTTCTTAGAGATTTTATATATATCGTTAATTTTGGGTTTTGAGATGATTTTGCAAGAGGGAAGATTTAAACAATTCAGTGCCAAAATTTGAGTCCTGTTAGGGGTGTAAACGGAGCGGATAATGCTAATATCATATTCGTATCCGTCTTTTAATGATCGGATACGGATACAGATATGGATAGTAAACGAATATCAAAATTTAAAACTATATCCATCTTAAACGGATACGAATTTGAATACGGATACTAAACAAATAATTGCTGGATATTTGAGTTATGCACTTTAAGATACAAAAGAGTAACTTATTGTTGTTTTGAAACAGTGTTTAAAACCAATTTAATAGAGACGAAAAGCATACTACGTTCATGAGCTAAAGTCTTGAATGAAAAAGACTGGAGAGTGAAGAAATGGAGGTAAAAAGGAAATAAAATTGCATTAGCGTATCACCATTACCAGCAAAAATAGATTAAATTGAAAACCATATCGTATTATCATTTATACAATACTAAGACTGAAATGAATATGTGATAATATATAACAACTTCTATCAGTAGCAGTAAAGTTAAAAATAATTGAGAGTAATTTCGGATCTGGATAATTGCAAATACGGATACGGATATTCACCTTCATAAAATTATCCGTATCTACCAATTTTTTACCATATGCAAAAATTATCTGTATCTGTTTAATCCAGATTTAGATAATGTCCAAATACGGAACGAATACAAAGCATATTATTTGTATCCGTTTACACCCCCAGTCCTTGTGCTTTCCTAGAGTAAGTTACAATATTTTAAAACGCAGTTTTCATTACACGTGTAATTAATTAGTGTCTAATGCATATGTGGTAGGATATGTGGATAATCTTTGAACAATTTTTTTTTTGTTATAATCTTTGATTTATTAAATTATAGACGTCATATTACTAATTTTTCATGTCTAACAAAATAAAATTTCATGAATTTTAAAGTGTTATTATATATGCAATGGATTCTTATATGCATGCGGTCATATAAAACATAAGCATATACGATTGCATATGTCATCTATGCAGCTACATTTTAAAATAGTGGCAAGAAAATTTATTTCAACATATATAAATTAAAAACTAATGCTACTACTTGGTGCCAATGTATGGTATTTACACAATTATGATAATTTTTCATTTTTGAAAATTTAATTTTACCAAATTTCAAGCTAATTTCTTCAAAAAGATGCCCTCAAAATTTTAATCATTTAGATTGTGATTTCTTGGTTTAATAACATTTAGCACTTAGGCTGTTATTGTGTTGCAGACAGATAAGTCTCAAATTATCTTTTAAAAATATAATTTTGAGAAATTCATGTCAGCGACTAGATATACAATGAACATGAGGCGTAAAGACCGTTCAATTTTTGTTGTTTCCATACAAAAGCAGAGTCCAACTTAATTTGTCAAAAATGACACTCGTGATAAGCTTAGACTCTTCAGCCCAAAAAATGCCGTCCATAAATATGGAGACATCGTTTTCAACGTTCATCCATGTTTTTGTCATGGAAACTAAACACTATAATTTGTCTTAATCTCGAATGCAGTGATGAAACTAAAAAAGTTAGATCAGAGATTGAAACGTATATAAAATGTATAAGAGTAAGGCTACGGTGCTATGGGTTGCATAGAGGGTTACGGTGCTACAACTCAATATTTGAGTTTTCAGAATTCTAATTATCGATCCGAATCATTTATCTTGTTCTCCATCTTAATATATGTTGGGAGACTAAATTTTACATTTTTTGAAATTGTTTTACTATTTTTTTAGATTTATTGAAAATCACTATTTTTGGATGGTCCAGAATTTTCAGATCAAGTGATTTTCTAAATATCTAAAAAAACAATTTCAAAAAATGTAAAATTTCGTCTCCAAACACATATTACTAAGGAGAACAAGATAAATGATTCGAATCGACTACTAAGATTTTGAAAATTTAAATATTGAGCCGTAGCACGGACCAACCCGTGATATGCATAGTACCATAGACTCACTCTTTTCTTATTTTGGATTGTAGTACAGACCATTTCTCGACAATGTTCCGTTGTCAGGTAAGTTTCTATGTTGAATCAAAATTGGAACTAAATAAACTTCCGTCGCTGACCAACTAACTGATCTTAGCAGAAAACCGGAACGCTTGTATTTCTATTTCTTTACTAATCGCCTGAGGAACGAGCATCGGCCCGGCCGTCTTTTATTTTTTGTACAGACCTCATACTCGCAAATGCTTTTCAAATAAAAATTTCAAACCAGTTTATATGATAGAATTTGATCTTTGACTTTTATCGTAGAAGATAATATGTCAGTACCATCAAACCAGTCTCAGGGGCCAATCATCACCATCTTTAAAATAAATGAAAAGGACAAAAATGGAATAAACTCTTAATTTCATCCTGAAATTCATTACCAATCGGTGGCGGTTGTATAAGCTATATTTATTTTTGCTGGTTAAAATAAATATATACTGAACAGAGTATATTTTAAAAAGGACCGCATGAGATCTGAGAGTATTGATAAAAGGCTCTGCAAAAACATTTCACATTCTTCGTCTCCATTTTGAACGAAAGATAACAGCTATCACAACTCTGGGACCAATAACAACTATTAGTGGTAGGTAGCAGTTATCACAACTATTTTTGGTTCCGTATCCTATATGCAATTTCCTGGATAAGGTAGGTAGCAGTGTTAATGTTGAAGTTAACAGTTGAGATCAGAAAGCTTTTTTTATGATGAAAAATATTGTATATATCATATATGTTTTTCCTGTGTACATGGCTTATATAGCCAGTGTTGTAACGGTAAAAAATCCTAATGGTACAGTCCCTAAAACAGGAATAAATAAATTGAAGCTCCTTCACTGTGAGCTCTTTATTTTTTCTAAAAAGTGCCTATGACGAAAATACCCTCACGGGTCTGAGGCCTTTTATTTCTCAACACTCCACCTCACGCTAGGATTATAGAGATCATATAATCCTAGCTTGCATGAAATATTCTCGAAAACCTTAGAGCTTAATCTTTTCGTAAATATATCCGCTAATTGATCTTCACTCTTGACAAATGGAGTTTCGATTTCTTGAGTTTGAATTTTTTTCTCGAATGTAGTAGCAATCCACTTTAATGTGTTTGGTGCGCTCGTGAAAGATTGGATTTGCCGCAATGTGTCTTGCCGCTTGATTGTCACAAAACATTTGCATTGGTTCATTAGTCTTCACATTCAAGTCGATCAACACTTGCTTAATCCATGTCAATTCACTTGCGGTTGATGCCATGGCTCGATATTATGCTTCTGCACTTGATCGCGCCACGACATTTTGCTTCTTGCTCTTCCATGTGACTAAATTTCCGCCTACAAATGTGCAAAAACCGGTGGTCGATTTTCTATCGAAGCTACCGGCCCAATCTGCATCGGAATAACCACATATTGCATTAGTACCATTTTTCCTCATCCAAATCCCCTTTTCGGGAGAACCTTTTAGATACCTTAATATTCTATCAATGGTATCTAAGTGAGGTGTTCTTGGTGCATGCATAAACTTGCTAATTTGACTCACGGCAAAAGCAAGATCCGGTCTAGTTACGGTTAAATAAATTAATTTTCCTACGAGTCTTTGAAATTGGTTGATATCACTTAATGGTTCACCATCTTCGGTATTGAGCTTTATATTGGTGTCAATTGGTGTGATAGCCGGTTTACACCCTATTTTTCCGGTTTCTTTTAGCAAATCAATAACATATTTTCTTTGTGATAAAAATAGCCCCTTTGTGGAGTGGGCAATTTCTATCCCAAGAAAATATTTTAATTTGCCCAAATCCTTTATTTCAAATTTTTGTTTTAAGTTTCTTTTAACATCTTCAATTTCATTTTGGTTATCTCCGGTTATAATTATGTCATCGACATAAACCAAAACCACAGTGGTACCATTAGAATTATGCTTGGTAAACAAGGATGAATCGGCTAGACTTATTTTGAAATTACAAGATAATAAGAAATGATTAAGTTTACCGTACCATGCCCTTGGAGATTGTTTTAGTCCATAGATTGATTTTTTTAACCTACAAACAAGGTTAGAAATTCCTTCCTTTTTGTGACCGGGAGGTAATGACATATAAACTTCTTCCTCGAGCGTCCCTTGGAGGAATGCATTTTTTACATCCATTTGGTGTAAATTTCAATTTTTATTAACCGCAATGGAAAAAAGAATTCTCACCGTATTCATTTTGGCTACAGGTGCAAAAGTTTCATGATAATCGATACCGTATGTTTGGGTATAACCTTTGGCTACTAGTCTAGCCTTGTACCGTTCAATAGTGCCATCACAATTGTATTTAATTTTGTACACCCATTTACACCCAACCGGTTTCTTATTTTTTGATAATTCACACAATTCCCAAGTTTGGTTTTTTATTAAGGCATGTAGTTCTTCTTTCATTGCTTTACACCAATTTGGATCCAATTTTGCTATCTCATAATTAGTTAGTTCTTTTATTTTTGACAAAGAGTTTAAGAATGCATAATGATCATGAGAGATATTATTGTAGGAAATATAATCTTGTATAGGATATTGTACCGAATATGTGACAAAATCCATCAATCTTGTTGAAGGTTGAATTTGTCAGCTAGATCTTCTCAATGGTATTTCTTCCATTTGAGCTTCTCCATAATCCTCACTTTCTTCGGTTTCTTCCAATAATTGCTCATCTCCTTCGGATTCTTGATTACCTATCTCAACATTTTCAAAGAGATTTTCTCTTCTTTCGAGATTAGTAACACAAGGTATAACACACTCATTTGAAAATAATTCGTTAGAGTGATTTTCTTCATTTTTATTATAAAATTATTCGTTCTCAAAAAAGGTTACATCTCTTGAGATGTAAAGTTTTCTTGTTTTCGGATCATAACACTTAAATCCCTTTTTTTCAAGAGAGTAACCAACAAAAAAGGTTTTTATTGAGGTGAAATCCAATTTATCTATTTTATTTTTATGAACAAAACAAGTGCAACCAAAAACTTTCAAATGATCAATATTTGGTTTTTTATTATAAAGTATTTCAATAGGACATTTAAAATCTAGAATGGCACTAGGTAACCTATTTATCAAATAGGTTGCGGTGAGGACGGCTTCCGACCAAAAAATCTTTGGAACATTATTTTGAAATAAAAGTGTTCTTGTCATCTCAAGTAAATGACGGTTTTTTCTCTCGGAAATACCATTTTGTTGAGGGGTATAAACACAAGAAGTTTGATGAATAATACCTTTTTGTTTTATAAAATTTAAGAAATTTTGATTTACAAATTCCGTTCCATTATCCGTTCTAAAAATTTTGATTTTTTTATTAAATTGAGTTTCTACAAAACTTACAAATGTTTGAAAGTGAAAGAAAACTTCACTTTTATTTTTCATCAAATATATCCAAGTTGTTTTTGAAAAATCATCAATAAATATAACGTAATATCTAAAGTCATTATAAGAATTTACGGGAGCGGGTCCCCACACATCGGAGTGAACTAGCTCAAAAATTTCATTACTCTTAGAATTTGAATTACAAAAAGGAAGTTTTGTATGCTTGGAAAGCTTACAAACTTCACACTTGCTACAATTAATATTAATAAAATTAAACATATGTTTAAGTATCTTGTCGGAAGGATGCCCCACCCGCTTGTGCCAAAGTTCACTTAAATCTTCATTTTTCCTAGTGTTGAAAATAAACTTGTTGCTATTCAAAAAATATAGTCCATTTTCTAGGAAACCTTCACCAATCTTCTCCTTGGTGAAAAGATCCTGAAAAATAACATTTTTTTCTTTAAAAATAATCTCACAATTCAATTCTTTAGTTAGCTTACTAATAGATAATAAATTGACGGAGCAATTTTCAACAAAAAAAGCATCTTGAAAAATTCTTTTTGGAAAAATGCTAACCATGCCCCACCCTTTAATTTTGATTTTCTCATTGTTGGCAACAGTAAAGAATTGTTCACCATTGATTGGACGATAATTCTTTAACAAACTTTGGTTCCCGGTCATATGATCAGTAGCACCGGAATCAAGAACCCATTTGGTACATTCTTGAGGTGCATTTTTGGTTGAAAAACCTATAGCTAAGCATTTGTTTTTAAAACTATTCTTATGAGTCTGTTCACTGTTTATAGGCTTTTCTATACCGAAATTAAATTCTGCATTTTCTGGGCTGGTTTTAAATTTAGAGTTTAAAAAGATTTCATTTGGACCTTGGCCCATTTTCTGGCCCAGCAGCGAAGCCAACAGCGACTCCAGTCGGTCGAGTCGGTCATTCTCATTCCGACTTGGTCCAGTCCCTTCGCCCAAGCCTTTAGACCCCTCGTCTCCATTTCCTTCCTTCGTTGAGATCAGACCCCTCCGCTCCCCCTCTTTCGGATCTAGGGTTTTGAACTTCTTCTTCGCCGCCTCTGAAATCCGATCATTCCTCTTAGGTCGGAGGTGAGGATGGAGCACCCAGCATTTCTCTTGAGTATGCCCGTCCCGCTTACAGTGCGAGCATTTCTCACTCTCCTCCTTACCCCTTCCTTTGGCACCGAGGTACTGGGCTGAGAAGGCATGAGCCTCCGGCTTTGGGTTCAAGTCGGAGGTCTTCATTGCAACTCGCCTTGTTGCCTCTTGCCGGATACGGGCGGTGACATCATCAAACGTCAGTTTCTCTTTGGAGAGGAGGATCTGAGCTCTAACAGCTTCATAACTTGAATCAAGAGCTGCCAGAAATGTGTAGATTTTATCCATTTCTTCACGTTCTCGGAGCACATTAAGGTCAGTGGTTGGTGGTCTGTACAATTTGAGCTCTTCGTATTTGGCTGTTACCAGTCCGATTAACTCTGGTATGTCTCTTGATTCTTGAGTAATTTTGATGATTTCGGTTTTTAGTTGATATATTTGAGAATGGCTTGTTTGATCACTGAACTGCTTCTCAATGGCTTGCCACAGCTCTGCTGCTGTCTCGCAAGTCCAGAAGGAAGTGGTTAGCCGTGAATCAATTGAATTGGTGATTAATGTCATTGCTTGACTATCTAACACATCCCATTCTTCTTGATCATCCTCCCCTTGAGTGGGTCTTAATTTGCTGCCATTGACATACCCGAGTAATCTCTTTGCTTTGAGAGTAACTCTGGCTGCTTTGGTCCACTGTATGTAATTTTTTCCATCCAAAGGGATATTGGTTAATTTTTGAGATGAATTGAAATCGGCTTGATGCCTGATTATTGTAGTGGTTTCCCTTGGATCTGGAAGGATTTCTGCCATTTTGACAGTGGCCTTTTTTGAATTTTACTTGGTTGAGGGATCTTGAAGAGGTTTTTTGCGGAAGCCTTAGTTTGGATCAGAAATGCTCTGATACCATGTTGAAGTTAACAGTTGAGATCAGAAAGTTTTTTTTATGATGAAAAATATTGTATATATCATATATGCTTTTCCTGTGTACATGGCTTATATAGCCAGTGTTGTAACGGTAAAAAATCCTAACGGTACAGTCCCTAAAAAGGTAACAGTACAGTCCCTAAAACAGGAATAAATAAATTGAAGCTCCTTCACTGTGAGCTCTTTATTTTTTCTAAAAAGTGCCTATGACGAAAATACCCTCACGGGTCTGAGGCCTTTTATTTCTCAACAGTTAAAATTTAGCATCACAAGAGAACTCCTGTATTTCATCAAATCTAGGACAAGCAACATTGATGTCACCAGAAAAAAGTTTACAATTAGGTATGGTCACAGCTTACAGGTTGAGTAGACCAACTCTACAACAAACGAAATATAAAAAATAAAGCAGTAGTGCCAACAAATATTGTGATTATTTTAGTAATGAAATTTTTGATTTCACATGTCCGACAAGAGAAGTGCTCGCATAGCATCTGCATTTTGAGGCCCATCATTATTTACACTTGGAATTATATGCTCCAGTGATATGAATCGCACAAACTCACACAGCTCACCAAAGCTACAGTGCTCTCTGTACGGAACGTCATACCTAGATTGTGACAGCAAAGTCGACAAAGTTTCAGTTCATGCCTGAATATTACAGAGTACATCAAATTTCACCTTATCAATGCTAGCCAGTTCCAGTAAATATTCAGCCTTATATACACCCTAAATTACATTATTGAACATTAACATCAAGGAAGCAAAAAATGATAAATATAGATAGATATATAAGCCAAAAGCATGAAAACTGTAAGAGTTCTGAGCCTCACTGGTGTAGTATCAGATATTTTTAAGGTACTGTAGCATACTATGCACCTCTTAGATGTCATTATCACTATTGGATCAGCCTAATAAAAAAATTTCATGCTTTTAAATTGTTGAACACAAAGGTCCACATCAACAAGTTTAAACAGTAAAAAAATTTTTTGTGCTGGTACTTGAAGTGCCAGTCACATCACCCACACAAAATCAAGAAAACTATCTCTATTGGATAGGCAGAAACCAGCAGCCAAAATAAAAGACCACCTGGTATTCATATTTGTTCAATATGACACCAGATACTTAAGATTTGGACTTTGAAATAAAGGAGTTCCATCTCAGTTGCAAGAAAATGCAGATGCCATCTTCATCGACTAGGAGACATGCATCTTTTTCAGGGAACAGTCAAAAAATGAGATATACCAGGACCGTGTATCTGGCCTGGCTGGCATCTCCTTGAAGTCAATTGTACAACCATGAAGTCAGAAAAAATAAAGTTGAAATGAACATGAAGAAATAATCCAGTAGTATGCTTTTGCAAGCCTTAATTGTATCATTGACAAGGCACCGACTTGCCACAAACTTTGAAAACCAATTGTAGACAAAGTTGCACCGCCTAAGCCGTTATCAGGGTAGAATCCACATGGAGTGAATGGGGGTCAACATTTTCAAAATTCATATGCTTATACATGATTTTGTTATATAGTTTCTTAGAGTAAAATACTATAATTACTGTAAAATTGATTCCATACTTAGCATGAAAATTTTATATGATTGACTTCCAATATAAGTTTGACTCACATAGCTTTTAAGTGTAGCTCCGCCTCTGGCCGTTATGATGGTAATTTCATTGTCAAAGCATCAAAATATGCACTAGTACGTGGTAAAATCAGTGTTGTAAAAAAGAGTCTTAACGACTGATTAGACAGTCATTTAATAATTAACGGCAGCCAAATCATTACAAATATACTTAACGGATGCATGTTTGCAAATGAAAACGATTAATCAGACATTTTTTTGATCAATTGGCCATTTTTACTGTTTAATCGTCCAATTATTTCCGTTTATTCCAGTGAATATTTATTTTCACATTGATTATTCTAATAATAAGTTTAATAAATCATGTATTATAGTTTTATTTGTGCTTGGACATACATATCCAATATTTTTAATATAAGTTTTTTCTTCCTACTTATATTGAAATTGATTAATTCTTATGTTATTTATGTTGGTCCCAAAGGCACTTACGCAAGGGGGGGGGGGGGGGGGGGGGGGGGGAGGCGCTAAATAGAGTATTTTAAAATTTTAAACTAAATTAGATTATCTAGTATGTTTTATAGTTATTATTGGCAGAAACTATAATAACTTTATCCTAAACTAAAATATAAAATAAATAAGTAAATAGTAGAATTTAGAGACACTTGATACGAGAGTTGTTTATGGAGTCTGACACTAACACCTATGTCTCCAGGGCCCGTGATTTTCGAGATAGCGTGCCTTTCTTTTTACCCAATAAAAAAAGAATACAAGGTGGAACCGGTGAGCCTTTACAATCTTCTGAGAAGTCACATAGCTCGAACACGAGCACTAAAGGCTCAAAGGAAACAATCCAACTCGTGAGGATTCAAGGATTGTAATTGTTTTGATCACGTAGAATCACTCTAGTTGTTATATTGATTGAATAAGTTTGAGATTGATTATAAGTATTAAAGTTTAAGTGCACAAGCAATAACTACTTTCTCTAGATCTGAAAAATATGAATTATTGAAGTTAGGAACGGCTAAAGTTGAATTCCAAACTTTGGTATAACTTCTATTTATAGAGAGATAAGAAAAAGGAATTAAGTAGTGCTGACTATTGCAATGGTACAGGGATCATTACAACTGTAGGATATTTTGAATATGTTTGGAGAATAGGCACACAACGACACATAATGGTGGCCAACAGTAGGGATCCATTGCAATGATATTGGCAATGATAGAGGACCGTTGCAACGGTCCTCACAATAGAAGTCCTCTGGATTGCTGACCGTTAGGTGATGGTACTAATTGATTTATTCTGTTACAGACTCAGCTGAGGATTTATTTATATATTATGTTGCAACGGTAGGTCTCACTTAGGTCAGTCTCAAGCTTATTTTACCAATTTTACAGATTTATTATCCTTAATCTTGAGTTAATTTTTCTACTATCCAATATCTTGTGTTTCGTGACTACATTCTTGATGTTATATTGCATTTCATAGTTCATCATTGATGTGTATTTATTGAATCTTCAGTTGTCATGAACCTATACAATTTCTCAAAAAGAAAAACTGTAAAATGCAATTTATGTATGTTTTACAAGTTTAGTCAAACAGACAAGTAGAGGGCTCCAAAAGTCAACACTTCCTGTATGGCTGATTTTCACTTTAGATTCTCCTTAGCTACCTGCAAATACTTGGGTATAGAGACAATGTCCAAAAATGCAATGAATGCTCCAAATACAAGTGATATGTTAGAGTATGCGACAAACTTGGCAATGTCATGTGGACCATAATAATCAGGAGGATATCCCGCATTGCTGCGAGAGGTCCTCTTTAATCACTACTACAGACACAGATATTTACCTGTGTGCGATTATTAAGAGCTACACAGATTATTACATAAACAGCCGTGTACAAACACTTGCCAAAATCACTCTTAAAATAACCGAGCTACATGGATTATTACATAAATAGCCATGCATGATTACTCTTTCTACATTGACATTTAGCTAAATGTCCATGTACGATTACTCTTTCTACATGGATATTTAGCTAAATGTCTGTGTAGCTCTCTTATTTTTTTTATGTTTAAATACATTTCTACACAGACTTTAGTTAAATGTCCGTGTAGAATTGTCTTTATTTTTTTGTGCCGCTAGCCTCCAGTTTTGCTAGCCATTTAAAATCAAAATTTCAAAATAGAGAAATATTAAACAAAGACCTTTTAAACTCAGAATTCCAAAACTATTCAACAGTATAAATAATTCATGTACACTACATTATACAAAATTATACAAATCCATATTTAGCATTACAAAATTATTCTTAAAATCACTGTTGCCTACATACATATGAGATCGTCAATTTGCTCCTTAGAGTAACATTTTTTCTTTGGTCCATACTACAATTATAATTTGGTATTAGTTAGTAACAAGAAAAGGTAGATGCAAGACACTCGCAAATATCAATTGCTATTAATAAAATGAAAAGTACAAGTAAGACAATATGAAAACCACAAAAAATATTAACATACTACAATTCATGCAACATATATATATATAGCCTTTTGTACATGCAATCTCATATGATAAAACATAACATATACTCCTCAGAATCCAATACAATATTTGTATAAAAGTTATATCCTTATCGCTTAATAACCATGTGATCAAGCTTTGGCACAAAATTAGTAAAGTTGGGCTCATATTGCCAAATGCTTGGTTATGACTTAGTTTGGACCAGAATTTTATATAACTAAGGTGTATTAGATCCAACATATCAAAAAGGAGCTCCCATATGATCCATGATATGATGCCACTTCGTTAAAGGTCTCCAACATATTTCATCTCTAATAAGAATCCATTGATCAACATATATGTGCATACATAGTAAGGAATACAAATTCTCCTTTAAAATTTTCATCCAAAATTATAAGAAAATATTTATATATAAAATTAGTTGAATATGTATAGCTTTTATATGAACTACTGAAAATCAATTTCGTAAAAAAAAAATTATTGCATCTTATATGAATTTACGATGGCTCTGATACCAAATAATAGTCTTAATAATTCATGATATGTTTTGCAATTAAAAAACACAAGAAATCTAGAATCCATAAATTCAAAATAAAATAGCAAAGTAATTTAAATCTTACAATTCTAAAGTGCAGACATCTTTAGGCGGAAGCGTTAGGACTGATCTTCAACGGTTTTTCTCAGATCTGATGATGGAGGCCTTAAACGTTTTCTTTACTTCTCACTTTCAAAAAATGGTCCACAATACACTGATTATTTACATTATCTTAACAAATCAAGCATGCATGTATTAATTAATAATTGACCTAAATAATCAATAATAAGTAATAGAAAATTAGAGGAAGAAAAGAGAAATATATATATACATGACTAACCTTAGCAAGATAGAAAGGAGAAATACAAATTAACTTCAAAGATCTCAGATTCGGCCTCCTTGTAAACAGAAATCATATCAGCATTCAATATACACAAAGAGAGTATTAATTGATCAAAACAACGCTGGAAGGAAAATATCTTTTATATAACAAAAACCCTACAATAACCTTTCTATACGGATTTTTAAGTATAAATCCATGTAGCTCTCTCAAGACTTTCTACACTGTTATTTAAACAAACATTCATATACAATGCTTACCTTTCTATATGGTTCTTTAATATATACCCATGTAACTCTCTCAAGGCTTTCTACACTATTACTTAATTAAACATCCGTGTACAATTCCTAATAAATGTCCGTGTAGCTCTCTCAAGGCTTTCTACACTAATTCTTTAATAAATATCCGTGTATAGATCCCACAGATATTTCAGGCTTTCAAAAATTACAATTTTTACATGGTTTTTATATAAAATTGTCAAATCCGTATACAATGTATAGTGTACAATGACCATTTCTATAGTAGTGAATGTCATATGAGAAGAAGAGACATGAATCATATCACCAGAATCTGTAGTGGGTGGTGTAGGTGTCTAAGGAGTCAAGGTAGACTGTGACAAGGGACTTGTTGGCACGAGTGGCATTATAGGTATCATTCCTTCATTCTACTTCTTTCTCCTTGTATACACTCTCAGCTCCCCTTGAGCCTGAATCCCACCACCGTTGAGCTTAGTTTCCACATTTTCCAATCTTTCACCATCACTACTCATCCTCAACCGATTCCTTCCTCAAGAGGGAGCAAGGCATTGCTCCCACATTTACCAATCTTTCACCATCACTACTCTCCTCCTCTCGCCTTATACCTCCAATATCTAACTGATGCGCACAAAAGCGTATGCACCAAGTTTCAGTACAATGATGTACTTTTTAAACCTTTAACACGCGTTTGAATTAAATTGCAAGTGCACAATTCTATCAAAGTAGTATTTTAGGTATCGATCCACAGGGAGTACGATAAAAACTTAGTTCAAACTTTAGTAATAAATTTCAGAAAATAAAATAAAGTAAAGTGCAATAAAAGTAAATTGGGGGGTTTGTTCTAACAATTCCTAAGGTTGGGTTCAATACCTAAAAGAAATGAGTTTGAAACAATAATTGTAAATAAAAGTAAAAGAAAAGAAATGATTTGCTTTCAAGATTTAGAGATCTAGGGGTCTTTGGTCTACAATTCCTTGCTAACTCTATTAATTCGGTATTTGTTTGAATTCATGTATGATTTGACGAGGTTTCTAACCTAATATGTTATTAAGGGTTACTTTCGTAAATTAATAACGTGCCTAGGTAACTCGAACTTCTCAATGAAGTTCCCCACCCTAGCTACCTAGACCTATAAGCTCTTGTTAGTCTCTCATCTCCTCAAATATTGGTACTTCGCAACTAAGTCCATCATACCAATACCCGATTAGAATTGAGATGTCCTAATTAGGGTTTGACTTCACGGTTAGGTTCTTCACCAAGTCCCTAACCTTAATTTCTATAGTTCCGGCTTAGATTAAATTGGTTACAATCTTAATCTAAACCTAGGATATTTGCATTCATAATTTGGTACTATCCTATTGATCACAGTCAATTTTGGATTCTTTAGAATCCAAAACGAGATACTACAATTCAAGTACTAACTATGTAATTAATAAAAATGATTAAATCACAGAAATTAACAATCAAATCCCATAAAACAATCATAATAAAAACAAATAACCGAATAAAATAGAATTAAACAAGTTCATGCATTGACCTAAACACCTAGAGAGAGAACTACTCCCTCATGGAGAGATCCATTACAAAAATTGGCAAAAGTAAGAAGAAATGAAATAAAGAAATGATTACACTCTTTATTTGATCAAAGCCCTCAATCTTGCTGAATCTTGCTCAGGAAACCCTTCTTCTCCTTGCTTGAAAGCTTTCCTTACTTCAGAATTTATCGCTAAGTATTGTGTGGAGAGAGAGAATAAAAGAATGAGAAGGGAAGAGATGATAGATGGGAAGAGATCCCCTCTTTTATAGCCGAGGATCATGTCCAATTAAGAGCCTAGGAAGTGGAGTTAGTTGGTGTTATATTTGAATTATTTTTCTGGATTTTCTTGTCCACATGTGGCTGTCAAAACGCATCCATGATGCACCAAAAATAGAAAAACTGTCAAAAACGTGCAATTTTGGCTTTCTGCGGGTCCAGTGCGGGTTCTCCGGGCCGCACTGCGGGTGGGCTGATCCGCACTGAGAAAAATTTTAGTTTTTAGTTTCTCATGTTGTAGATCTTCTCGCTAGCTTTCCAAAAAGTGGTCATAAGCCTTAATCCGAGTTACGAGTCAAAAGTTATGACCATTTTCAGTTCAAACTCTATTTTTGGCTGACTGCTACAGTGCGTCCACACTGCAATCCGCATTGCTACAGTACCATCCGCACTGGGATCCGCACTGCGTCCTCACAATCCGCACTGCTACAGTACCATCCACGCTGGGATCCGCACTAGGCTCGGACTTTTCCTGTGCGACCAGAGTGCGGCTACATCGAGATCCATGCATCCGCACGGATTTTGATGTATAGCTTATTATACCTTTTTAAAATTGGCGCGCGTCTAGAAATCCATCTAAGTACTTATTTTGGCCATATTCCAAACCGTGTGTTCGCAGTGGACATTTTTCTTCGGTTTTTCTTCATTTTTCTTCATTTCCTATAAGTTAAAACCAAGCAAACACAGTAACTTGATCCTAGGTGTAATCTATTCACTTTATATTCAAAATACAAGATATTTGGTGTTATTTCGTGATAAAAATCAGATCGAATATATATATATATATATATAATTTAGGCCTATCACTAACGAGTCACCAAAGTGTGAGGTCACATCCAAGGAGCAGTACAGTTCGAGCTCTCGAAAGATCACATTCATGCTCACAAACAATCTCCTCTCTGTTAGAAATTTATTTTAAAACTCAAAATTTAAATAATATTTATTTTAATATTAATGATTTTTAACTTTATGAATTATGGAGCTATTTGTGAATTAGTTGTATGATTCAATTTTCATACGAAAGCTCTCTATTCCATTGCCACAGAAAATCAAATCATATAAATATGGTAGAGAGCAAGCTGTGGATGCAATTTCTAAATATTAGCATTTACTCATAATCAATTGAATTAATTGACAATAATTTGCACCAAAGCTTGCGCAGGAAATAAAATCCATTTGAGTTTCTGTATGTGCATGATTACCATTTATTCAATGAGACCATTTCATTTCCATTCATATTTTCATATTCAATTTCTTTTAATAATGAATGAAACGGTAATATATTGAATATAATTTGCAATAGTTATGAATGCACAAATTAATTGATATCTATGGTTTTGCCTATAAATAGCACATACCATTTGGAGAGCAATGATCTAACAATATACTCTCTTCTTCCTATTAGCTCCATATTTCATAAATTCAATTTCTATTCTCCCACAAATAAAATATTTTCTTTATAGAAAACATATTATTCTGCTATCATTGTTGAAAGAAGCTACATTAACCTCTACCACGGTTGCGCCCGAAGGTAGAGGATATATTGGCATAATTTGGGGCAAGCTTAACCGATTATTCCATCGCTTAGGACGGAAAGTTGCCTTAGGTCCGCATTTTGCAGCTCCGGGTAATAAAGTTTTAATTATGTTTTTAATATAATTTTTAATTATTTTATTGATCAAAATTCAGATTTAAAATTAGTTGGTTAGTTCATATTTTTTCCAACACTCTCTACCAGACTCCAACAATCATACCCCTCCTGAGTAGCAAAATAACCCACAAAGACACACTTCATAGCTCTGGAATCCAGCTTCCCTACTGTTTGTTTGTTGTCATTCACAAAACACACACAATCAAATACCTTCAAGGAAAGGATTCCTTCGTTATCATCTTTCAACATCTCGCAGGAGGTCTGCTACTCCAATACTCTTGAGACATTCTTCGAGATCATCATGCTTCGGGTTACTTCTAGGGGGTATCTATTATTCCTTTCTGCTACCCCATTTTTCACTAGTGTCTATGGATATGTGGTTTAATGATGTATTCCTTGGGCACTCATTACTCTCCAAACGCCTTGTTTCTCCCTTAAAACTTGCTTTATTGATTAACCTCTTGGGTTTATATAGGTCCCTAAACTAATACAAATCTCAACAGTAAATACAACACAAAACGGACTTTCTAAGAGAAGCTGGCTTGAGCTTCACCTTTTCCTTCTATCTCTCTCTTCTGTAATGCACAAATTCAAATTAGTAAAGGAAGAGATCTTGAATTGAGGAACCATTACACAAAAATGTATATGTAGGTGGAATTTGTTGGGTTTCGGATACCACTTTTGGGGTTTCGCAGTAACCAAAACTCGTTTAGGCTTAAGGTGTGGAATGACCGTAGAACAAAAATTTCTACGGCCAACTTAAGCTCAGGATTAAACGGGGTATGTCAGGAAACTTTCCAAGGCGGTCCACCTTCAGTATTCCTTTAGCATCAAAACCCAATTTAATCATTTTACAGATCTACTCCATGATTGATTTCTAAAACTTTAATCTACTTACCAATTAAATAGATTAATATAACATATTTATACATTGTTTCCAAATCACAGTTGGAATGCAGACCGAGCGTGTAGAGCTACATCACAGAAGGAATCGACCGTCTCGGAGCATCAAACGTCTGATGCCTCTATCGGTTATCCACCAGGACTAACCAAAGAACGGTTAATTTCTTCTACCAGAAATACCGTAAATTGCTGAATTCTACAAAAACACTATTCATGGGGAAAAGACGAAAACCCGTAAACACGAATTTTCGGTTACTCAGTTTTATCAAATGAGCAAAACTAACATACCGCTAAATTCTATAAAATACTATTCATCAATCCCGCAAATATACTCCACAACAACCCGCAAGATTATACGTCAACTACGTATAACTTTCTTTTCTCAACCGAAACACTATTTAGAAGAGAAATCGAGAAAAAGAGAAAATACCAATTCGATTCTGCACGAAATGATACAAGTGAATTAGTGGCTTTTCTCTCTACATGCACCCCTCTATTTATAGGCTTTTGAGGAGGTTCGCAAAAGACCGAAATACCCCTCAACATATGTCTATTTACAAGGTATGCCATTGACACCTCATCCTTTTATATGTGAAATGACCAAAATACCCCTTCCACACCCTTCCACACTCTTCTCCATGTTTCTACACATGCAAGGTGGCATAGGTGTGAAATGACCATTTTGCCCTTGTGGATAGGATTGATGACATGTCATCTGGATAGGATCAATGACATGTCATGCGGATAAGGACGAATCTGAAAAGACCTGAATGCCCTCGGCCCGAACACAAATAATATTCGTATAATTATTCTGAACAATTATATATATATTTTTCTTGCGGTTTGTTGTTTCGATAATTTATACAACGTGTCCTGCACATTTATAAATTAACTGGTTAACTTTTATACAACGTGTCACACACGTTTATAAATTAACCAATGTTTTTGCTTGTTATTTTTACATAACATTTATAATTTAATTATAACATGTATAATTAATTATAACCATCTTACTATTGATCATAACTAATTTATAATCAATCACAATAAGATTCTCCGATTAACTCCTATATGGTGTGACCCAATAGGATCTGTGTTATGTTGGTAAATAGAGTTAAAACTGTTTTAACTTCTATAATCATGGGTGGCGTCTGGCAACACATCATGACCATCCAATTACACAGATGATGCTGTACAGTACAATATCACGATCCAGTAAATAATTTACTTGTGTCTGTTCTTCTGTCTCATAGCTATCGGATTAGTTTCAAGGTAGATGTGTGTCATCCTTTTAAACTTAATCTTTTCTTGATCTTGAGCAGATTATCAAATATGATTACTCTTGTAATCATACCCCGCGCTGATAATCTTACTATACTAAGGGGCCCAGTGATGCTATAGCTCGTATAAAATACGAGGGACAAATAGTATTCTTGGTAAACTATCACTTCCTCAACTAAGCTATACATATGGAAAAGCTACCGTTATGACTGTTTTTTACGGACAGCGGTGGATAACAATCACACATACATATTTCTCAGTGGGAATGATAAATACCTCATACTTTAGAACGTGACACTGAATGGAAACATAAATGACACGAACACAATTCTATTTAATGTTTCATTTGAGGTCTGTCAAATACCATGTTCTTAGAACATGTATCTATGTGATTAAAATGACATCTCGTGTCAGGTGGTTTGTAAAACTTAACCATTTTTTAATCCACATACTAACCTTATAGCGGTAATTAGTGTTCCTGCTAATTACCTTGGTCAGTGAACTTTTAAGATTAAGAGTATATATCATCTATATTATGGAGTTTCACAATTTCAGTCATGAACTCGAAATGATCCATAAATGCAATAATACTCAAGGCAATAAAAATGATATTAATCATCCAATTCATGAACAAAGCTTTATGATAAATTATCGTATTATTGACTTCTAGATTATTACAAACTAACAGGATTGATAAGTAAAAATTTAAAACCTTTTTATTTATCTCTTCAGCAAGCTTAACTTGTGTAATTAGTGCTCAAACTAAATAAGTGTTGAGTTTAATGAGGACAATATTTAACACAACTAAACCTAATAAGGAAATGCATCGCAAAGGCAATAAATGGAAATTACCAGAATAAGACTTATCCTTGGAAGAATAGTGCTTGCTCCCAGTCGTGTCCATGCCGATGCACAATATATATATTTAATACATATCATGTAAAACCAAAGTTTGATGGACTAAAATATTAAATAAATAAAAAGTACAGTCAAGGCTTCACTAAAGAACTAAGGTGAAAGAGTAAAGAGGACAAATATTACACCTTAATTTGGTTAAAATTTCATTAGCAGGGGTTGCCAATTTATCGTTGCAATTGTTTCCTGCACATACACTCGCCACATGTTCATTTACCTTCCAAGATGAAGAATGGTAGATTATGTCAAGAAAATTTTCATGTAGACCCAAATAAAAAATTAAAATTATAGAGTCCCATTGTCTTCAGAAGATGACCAAACTATCCTTCGTTCAGTCTTTGATTTATTTATTGATATATATATATATATATATATTTTTTGTCGTTGTTACATAACTAAGTTGTTGGTATCTTTGATCCATATCTTGTTTTACTGGTTAGACATATGTTCTGAGATGTTTCGAGGTATTCATCTTACAGAAATGACCAAAACGACCTTTACATGAACTTCATATCCTCTTTCATTCTTTAGCTTGAAGTATATATATATATATATATATATATATAGAGAGAGAGAGAGAGAGAGAGAGAGAGAGATGGGCTATGGTGCATTGCAATGCATAGAGGGGTTTGTATATTGAATCATAAATTTAAAATTCAAAATTCAAATGGCCAATCCTAACCGTTCATCTTATTCTCTATATTAATATGTGCTTGGAGACCAAATTTTACATTTTTATGAAATTTTTTACTATTTATTAAGTATTTTACAAAATTATTGATCCAACAGTGATTGCTAATGTTACTGTTTTGTTAAGTCACCATTAGATCAACATTTTTGTAAAATACTTAATAAATAGTAAAAAAATTCAGAAAAATGTAAAATTTGGTCTCCAAGCACATATTAATATGGAAAACAGGATGAACGGTTTGGATCAGCCATTTAAAATTTGAATTTTAGATTTATGGTCCAATACACAAACCCTTCATGCATTGCAATGCACCATAGCCCATATATATATATATATATATAATTTTTTTACATTAAAATTCACCAATTATGTAGTCCAAAGACAGCTATTTCATGAAAACTGTACCCGTTGAAACTATAGATCTAATAGTCTATACAGAAGGAAACTTCATTGAACTTACATTTTGTATTACTATTATATATCTCGCTAGATTGAATGATTGAAACAATTGAAGAATTATGGCGCAAAATCAATAGCTTCTAGCTGATCAGGTTAGTTAGATTTCATGTTTGACTAATTAATTAGGTAAACCAAATTAGGTTAGTACAATACATTTTTCATTTTAGACTTTTGGAATCTAGACCTTCAAAATGACTTGTACCAATTCATCTGTTCCTCGGTAAACTCATATAAAATTGCACTAAACCAAATACAATAAAGAAATTATCCAACTGAGTTTTCAGAAATGCATCTTATAACACCATTTGCATACAAATCCATGCTTAATTTAACCCATTTCTTAATTTAATTCATTCTTAGTTGTTAGGAAATTACAAAAAAAAACTCTTAATTAGGAAACTACAAGATGATGTTGGTGTAAGCTTAATCTAAGTGTTGGTTACAATTTGAAGTCAGTAAAATAACTTACTGTAGCATATTGTAGTGAATTAATCTCTCCTTCAATGATCAATTTCAACAATGTCTAGGTCAGCACATAAAATCAAAATTCAGAAACAACAATTTACTAACAAGGGGGGATAACTCCATATTCATAAAAGCAGGAGAAGTAATAAATGAGTAAAGCGAGGAACTATACCTTCAAGCCAACATCATATGTTTTCTGATATTCTCCCTATCCAACCATTTAGTACACCCACACTTAGCACACGGACACCTAATGTCCTTCTCATTAATTACATTATCCGAGTTGGCAAATGCATAGTCAAAAAAATCCTCCACACTCTTCACAAATACGGGATTGAATCGCTTGTTCATGTAACGTGGACCGTACCGTACATCCATCTACGGTCACCCTCCATTCCTCTTAATTATGACATATAGATTGATAAGCTATTAGTACAATATCTGACCTAAACTTATATTATGACCATATGGCATTATAAACACAATAATATATAAATGGTATGATTTAGATTAACAAATAGCTAGCGGACCAGATTGCAAAAATCATTGATTTTGAGGAATCATTCATTCAAGTTAGATAGAAAACATTCAAATCATAGAACTTTGCTCCCCTTTTATTTCATTTTGATCAACTAGTTGAAATGCAGTAGGATATGGATATCATTTTTCTACAAGTAATTAAAAACATTTCCTACCTACAATAGAGAATTAATTTAGGCTTAACTTGAACATTGAATAGTGACAAACAGAGGTAAAAAAATATAGTAAATAAGCACATTACTGCTTTGACATGTGTACAGAACACATAAATCCTTGCTTTAAACTAAGATCAAAGAAGTGCTGATTCATTGTTTCTTATTTTTTAACAATTCTTCAGGGAAGGTTCAACTAAAAATAGTCTCACTTTCTTTGAGGAATGATAAAATAATGTTGAGGTTGGGCACAAGACATTTACACGGTGCTTTTACCACCCAAGAAGAGTGTAAGACAATCCTTGATAATTATTTTTGTTATGTCTAATTAAACAAAACTGATGAGATCAGATTCGTAGCAGCAGAGCAGCAGACTGGAACCAGTAAACCAGGAAACCACCTGACTCCTCCAGTCCGGTACAAGCAAATACCAGTACTGCTGTTAGAAGCCGGTTTATGCTGACCAAAATACAATAATTGGTCATAGAGGAATTATGCCGAACACCTAGCTTGCACAATAAAGAAAAATCCAAATAAATACAATAATTTGAGGTACGTTAGGTGATTAAAATTCATTAAAACCACTGCCATTCTTTTCTCTCCGTCAATTTGAGTCTATGTCGGCCCAATATAACCCAAGCCCAATGGGCCCGAGTACAATTACTTTCAGTTAGTCTTACTTGATAATACTTTTGAGCAATGTTATCAGAACCAGACCGAATATCGACCCGATCAAGCTCCGGATTAATGGTTCACTAGTCGAACTGATGGGTCAATCAGTTCAATTGCAGGTTTTTTAAATAAGTTATAATTTATAATCCGAAAGTGTAAATGAAAGCATTGATGCCTAAACATAGGCAAAGTAGTACTAATACATTATATTTTGAATTTATTTTCATATGCAAGTTTTCTTTACATGATTATACAACTCGAATCAGAAAAGTAAGCAAAGAAAAAGATGAAGGGTAACCAAATTTGGGTTTAAACCCGTTAAGGATTAAGGAGAAATTGACATATACAAGAGATTCATTAATACTAACTATTGAAAATCTTTTCTCACTCTTTTCGGCAACAACCATTAAACTCAGGCCACCATCATCCATTAACAGATTATCCAAGACCATTATCCATCAAAAACTAGGAACAACAAAACCTTGAGTCGGTTTAGGGAGGAAATCAAAGTACAAGAACAAAATGCAGCAAACACACCACATGAACCCATGATTAAAGATATATAGATTAAACCCATGTTTATCAAGCAAAAAGTGATGACGTTTAGAAATGCACTGTAAATACAAAAGTCAATCCGTGTTCAGAAATGCATTTTCGTTTGAGCATTTCATCAAACACCTTAAATGCATAAATTTATTCAATAAAATCAACTCAAATAATAACCTTTTAAGTGTTCTATCAATGTGATTACATGAGATTACTTTGAATATTTGATCTTCACAGCTACTTTTGTGATTTCCTAATTCCTATCAAACCGTGCCTTGAAAATATGCATCCTTGAGGTGTGAGGTTGAGCGGCCATTTTTATTAATATCCCCAAAAAAATAGATAATTTTAAAAGTAACCTCGTTTTTTTTTTTTTTTTATTAATGCCCTAACCGCTTGGAAGTGGAGCGGTCCAATGTCAATACCAAACCGCCCGTATAGTGGGCGGTCCACTTTTTTTTTTTTTTTTTTTTTTTTTTTTTTTATAAGTTTTTTTTTATAATTTTTTTTTTTTAAAAAACAGAAATTTTTTATTTTTTTTATTGAAATATTAGAAATGTTGAATATATTTCTTTAGAAATAGATGTAATACAATATAATTTGATTTATTAGAAAGACTGCAACAAATAACCCGGATCAATATTTTTCAGACCGGATTTTTCGCGGCTGTAAGAAAAATTAATATATCTCTTTATGTGTTATTGGACAAAAATAAAAATGCTTAGATTCTAAGTTATTGATCCCGGTTCAAAAGTCACTTCTATGTAATCTAGAAAATATTATAATCCTTCTAGGACATTTAATTTATAAAAAGTTGTATCTATTTTGAGAATTCTTTTTGAATAACAATTATTAAATAACTTAAAGTTTTTATTTTTTTTCAAAAATAGATACAACTTTTTATAAATTAAATGTCCTAGAAGGATTATAATATTTTCTAGATTACATAGAAGTGACTTTTGAACCGGGATCAATAACTCGGAATCTAAGCATTTTTATTTTTGTCCAATAACACATAAAGAGATATATTAATTTTTCTTACAGCCGCGAAAAATCCGGCCTGAAAAATATTGATCCGGGTTATTTGTTGCAGTCTTTCTAATAAATCAAATTATATTGTATTCCATCTATTTTTAAAGAAATATATTCAACATTTCTAATATTTCAATACAAAAAATAAAAAAAATAAAAATTTATGTTTAAAAAAAAATTCAAAAAAAAAAGAACCGCCCTTGAATTGGGCGGTCTGTTTTTTTTTTTTTTTTTTAAATTTTTTTTTAAAAATTTTTTTTTTTTTTAAACAGAATTTTTTTTTATTTTTTTATTGAAATATTAGAAATTTTGAATATATTTCTTTAAAAATAGATGGAATACAATATAATTTGATTTATTAGAAAGACTGCAACAAATAACCCGGATCAATATTTTTCAGGCCGGATTTTTCGCGGCTGTAAGAAAAATTAATATATCTCTTTATGTGTTATTGGACAAAAATAAAAATGCTTAGATTCCGAGTTATTGATCCCGGTTCAAAAGTCACTTCTATGTAATCTAGAAAATATTATAATCCTTCTAGGACATTTAATTTATAAAAAGTTGTATCTATTTTTGAAAAAAAATAAAAACTTTAAGTTATTTAATAATTGTTATTCAAAAAGAATTCTCAAAATAGATACAACTTTTTATAAATTAAATGTCCTAGAAGGATTATAATATTTTCTAGATTACATAGAAGTGACTTTTGAACCGGGATCAATAACTTAGAATCTAAGCATTTTTATTTTTGTCCAATAACACATAAAGAGATATATTAATTTTTCTTACAGCCGCGAAAAATCCGGTCTGAAAAATATTGATCCGGGTTATTTGTTGCAGTCTTTCTAATAAATCAAATTATATTGTATTACATCTATTTCTAAAGAAATATATTCAACATTTCTAATATTTCAATAAAAAAAATAAAAAATTTCTGTTTTTTAAAAAAAAAAATTATAAAAAAAAACTTATAAAAAAAAAAAAAAAAAAAAAAAAAAAAAAAAGTGGACCGCCCACTATACGGGCGGTTTGGTGTTGATATTGGACCGCTCCACTTCCAAGCGGTTAGGGCATTAATAAAAAAAAAAAAAAAACGAGGTTATTTTTAAAATTATCTATTTTTTTGGGGATATTAATAAAAATGGCCGGAGGTTGAGCTGTACAAAACTTGGCATTGAGGAATCGAGAATTGAGAATATAGTAATAAATCACACATATTATCTACTTCTGTTGGATAATACAGAGGATCTTGTCATTTTACGAGCAAAGAAAAGGTGAGATGGTTGAAGGAGAGATAAATATACGAAAAATCTTGAACCGCAAAAGAAAATTGTTTTGAACCGGTTTTTATTGGTCTGGTTTATTATTATTTTAATAAAATCCGACCAATTAACCGGTTTTGACCGGTCTGAGAGTATAAACGATTCTTTGAAAGAACCGAACTGGACAGATGACTGGATCCAATTTTTTCCGATTGAATGCATTAGATGGTTCAAGAGATACAGGAAACTTTAAAGATGATAATAGCTTCTTCTGCGTGACTCTGTGCACAACCGGTGGACCCATCCATTTGTTATTTCAAGACGAAGACAAATGTAAATTTTGAATTCTACTATTTGTGATATACTGTCTAGTCACCGGCTAAAATACAATTATTGATATACTATGTATTATTTTCGAATTCTACACTTGATGTAATCAAACTTTGTTAAGAAATCCTAAAAAAAAAAGTATTAATTCATTGCCTACATGAAGAAATTTTTACTCTTTCTCCGCTACAATTTAATAGCTTTAGAAATCAAATTTCCCCGCTACAACAGATTTCATTCTAATTAAATTTCCATATGATAATGATACTTAAAGATCAAAACAACAAATTAAACCAAATTACCGTTCTAATTGGTATCACTAGTGGAAAAACTAGAATCAGGATCGGCTTATCTGAATCAGCTATATAAAACAACTGATCCTAATAACTATCTAGATCGGTTTTCTTAAAAAAACGGATCCTAAAAACTATTCAGATCGATTTTTATAAACAACCGATTCTAATAAATAAATTATTAGGATCAGTTGTTTGTTAGAACCGATCCAAATACTATCAGGATCGGTTTTTACAAACAACCGATTCTAATAATTCATTAATTAGAATCGGTTATTTGTAAAAACCGATCCTAATACTATTCTGATCGGTTTTTTATGAGACAATTGATCCTGATAGTATAACAAATAATACTTGGAAAATACAAAAAATGAAATTAATTACAGAGGCAATTATGAGAGCATTAATAAGGGCTTTTCAGTTTTTCTATTTATAATAATTAATTATATTAATCGGTGATAAAATACAAAAGTAATGCTAGATTAAATATAATACTTTGTCCACTGCCATGCCAGATTAAATAGATTATTTTTTTGTGATGATAGTACGTAAGATTTTGGGTTTAATTGTTTCAGGTTAATTTATTTCTTCTTCACAGCAGGGTCCAACTCAATTAACATAACTCAGCTTAATTCAATTTAAGAAATTAAGGTTTGAAAGATGAAACTCCATTTAGGAACTTTTAATCAATGATTTTCTATTGTTTCACCTTATATATTGGAGAAGAAAGTCTTGGTCCTGTTTAATTTGTAATTAGCAATTATGTACTATATATCATCCAAATGACATGTCACGTATTAAATGTATAATTAATGTTCATACAATAATATATGATTTTTCAATTTGCGCAACATTTACATATTTTTATCTATGTTTATTCTCTACATTAGCATTTTAAAATTTATGTCCATGTATTAATTAAAAGTTGGTGTGCCAATGGATAAACGTACGTCGAAAAATGTCTCATAAATTATAAAATATTTTATTTAGTGAAAAGAATCTAGTATATTTACCTTTTGTACTTGTATTGTTAATTAATACTCTAAATTATTTTTTTAGTATATTTTTTGGTGGATAACCGTTTAACAATTTTGAGAAAATTGAAAATTAAATATCAACTGTAACCATCCAATTCCAATTATAATAAGTTGTGGATCAAATAATATCTTGCTATGAATTTCTTTTGGATCTTTCTTTGAATAACCTTAACGGGTACAGTTTGTTGAACAGGTTGTTGCTTGGTAATAATACATGTACTGGAGTGGTCCAGTCTGAGACTAAACAAAACAATGGTCAATCAATAACAGAAGACACAAGCAGCGGTCAACACTTGATAGAAGCATCAGAGACTTAGTTAGTTACTGTAACAACCTAATTATGGTAGTTAGAACCATAATTAGGAAAACTTAACTATGGTTAGTTTACGGAATAGGATCTCTGATTTCCTATAAATAGAGGGTCTCTGAAAATGTAAGAAAGATGATCAAGAAATTAATAAAAAATTCTTGTTTTCCAAATTCTTCTTCTTTTCTGAATAAGTTTTCATGGTATCAGAGCCATGTCGCTCTCTTCTTCCCCAATTATCTCTCCTCTTCCTAATCAACCCAATTCTGGCTCTACATCCAGCACTAACCTGATCACTGATGATCCGATTGTTGTATTGCATCTTCCGATCTCTACCAAGCTGCATCGTGGTAACTTCTTGGCCTGGAAATCACAAATTCTCCCTACCTTGCACGGCCATGGCCTGTTCAAGTACCTCAATGAGTCTCCTCCAGCCAAGCTGATCTCTTCTGAGGGTGTAGAGAGCTCCAATCCTTCTTATTTTCACTGGTACAAACAAGATCAGCTGCTCCTCAGTTGGATTCGATCTTCTCTGACTGAAACTATTCTGAATCAAGTGGTATCCTGCACAACTTCGGCTGAGCTTTGGGCAATTCTTCAACAATCGTTCTCGGCTACCTCCCGTGCTCGATTAACTGAGCTCCGCCGTTCTCTTCAGACCACAACCAAGGGCGGCTCTAGCTGTCTTGAATTCTGTCAGCGGATGCGGGCCATCGCCGACGAGTTGGCATTTATTGGATCTCCCGTGAGCGATGATGATCTGGTTATTCAAGTTCTTACTGGTCTCGGCTCCGATTTCAATCCAGTTGTCGCTGCCGCCAACGCAAAGGACCATCTGAGTTTCGCCGAACTCCAATCTATGTTGCTAAGCCATGAGGCGTTGCTCTTCTCTCAACTCAGTGGTCATCTCTCTCAACCGGGTGCTGGAAACTCCTCACAACCCGCTGCTCTTTACACCCAGGCTAGATCGGGTCCAAGATCCTACAGACCCGGTAAGAGTTACCGCCCACGTGGTGGACCTAACTCTCATAAGCCTCCTTTGCTTCAAACGCCCTCTACCAGGCCTTCTACTTCTACTCGACCCAATTCTTATGCAGCTAACAGGCCATCTACTTCTACTCGGGCTGACCATGCAATTAATCCAGATAAAGACACAGTGTGTCAAATCTGCTCAAAGAGGGGTCATAACGCCAAATTTTGTTGGTACAGAACCGATCTCACCAATTTTCCTGATCAGGCCGCACCTTCTCATGTTGGCTTTCAAGCAAACCATGCGCAAACCACTTCTTTTGCTCCCGGTCCTAATTGGTACCTTGATTCAGGTGCTACTCATCATGTTACTAATGATGTGAATAACCTTTCCTCATTCTTGCCATACGAAGGAACCGACTCTCTTCACATTGGAGATGGTCATGGTATGACTATTTCTCATATAGGTTCTTGCACCTTACATTTACCTACATGTGCTCTTGCTCTAAATGATGTCTTACATGTTCCATCGTTTACCAAAAATTTATTGAGCTTATCTAAACTCCTTCTTGACAATTCTATTATTATTGAGTTCAACTCTTTTTTTTGTGTCATTAAGGATCGGGCAACCTTGAAGGACCAAATTCAAGTGAAGCTTCTTAATGGACTTTACATTCTTCCTTCACAAATAATGACACCTCCCCAAGCATTGTATGGTGCAAGAGCCTCGGCCAATATGTGGCATCTTAGACTTGGCCACCCCTCTTCTCAAACTACTCATAGGATGTTAGAATTGCATGATTTACCTTGTTCAAATAAAACCTTGACCATGTGCCATGATTGTTGTGTGGCTAAGGCACATAGGTTGCCTTTTGTATCTAGCGATTATAGTACTTCTTTTCCCTTAGAAATAATTCATTCGGATTTATGGGGTCCCAATCCGATTTTATCACACAACGGTTTTCGTTATTATGTGATTTTTGTTGATGATTTTTCCCGATTTACGTGGATATATTTTTTGCGCACTAAGGATGAGGTTACACATGTCTTTACATTGTTCAAGACTCAAGTTGAAAACCTTCTCAGTCGAACAATTAAAATTCTAAGAACAGATGGCGGGTTAGAATATAAACCTATCTCTCGCCTTTTTCCCTCCATCCTTCATCAAACTTCTTGCCCTCATACCCCGCAACAAAATGGCGTTTCCGAGCGCAAGCATCGCCATATTATTGAGTTAGCGCTTGCCTCTATGGAGCATTCTCACATTCCGACTCGTTATTGGGATGATGTTTTTTTCAAGCATTGTTTTCTTGATTAATCGTCAACCCTCCACGAATAACTCTTCTTCTCCCTTTTTCACTCTCTTTCAAAAAGAGCCCGACTACTTATTTTTACGGGTTCTTGGTTGTCTTTGTTTTCCCTACACTCGACCTTATAACGATCACAAGCTTCAACCTCGTTCCAAGCCTTGCGTTTTTCTTGGCTACTCTCTTACTCAAAAGGGTTACAAATGCTTACACCTTGATTCTAACCGTATTTTTGTGTCTAGACATGTTATTTTTGATGAGTTGCAGTTTCCATTCAAGCATGTTTCAGCTGGCCACAATTCTGGATCTGCCAATTCAGATTCTCTGTCTACTTGGCTTCACCTGCTACCTCCTAGGCACTCACCACCTAGCTCACACATGCCTTCTGTCACAGCGGATCCCTCTCTTGCGCAGCCTTCTATTTCCCCTACTGTCCGATCGGCTCCAGTGCATTCTGATCCTCTCCTCCCTTTTTCGGGTCCTTCCACTATTGGAGCGGATCCTGCCCAACCCTCCCAGCCCCCTATTGCTGATTGCTCTCTCCAAACAGCGGGTCCTTCCCCTTCTGGATTGGATCCCACTGAGCCTCTTATTTTAAACCAGCCCTCTACGCGCCCTTCTCCATCCAGAGGGCTGTTACTCACTCCCATGCCATCGGTTTCTAATGAAATTCGACCTCCTCTTCCGCATGCCTCTCATCCAATGACTACGCGCACTCGTGATAGAACTCGCAAGCCCAAACATTTCCCTGATCATGTAGCATATATGACCGAATCCTTTGTTCATTCCGAGCCTAAATCTTACAACCAAGCTAAATCCCATGCCCATTGGGTCGACGCCATGAATCAAGAGCACGCGGCGCTTATTTCTAATCGAACATGGGATTTAGTTCCTTGTACCCCTGATCTAAATGTTGTTGGGTGTAAGTGGGTTTTCAAGATCAAGAAACGAGCGGACGGTTCACTAGAGCGGTACAAGGCTCGACTCGTGGCCAAGGGCTTCCATCAAGAAGAGGGCATCGATTATTTCGAGACTTTTAGTCCCGTCGTTAGACCCACCACTATTCGGCTAGTTCTTACCTTGGCTCTTACATTCGGTTGGCCCATTCAACAACTCGATGTCCACAATGCCTTTCTACATGGCGCCTTGCAAGAAACGGTGTACATGCAACAACCTCCCGGGTTTGAAGACCCATCTAAACCGTCTCATGTTTGTCGTCTCTCCAAGGCCATTTATGGTCTCAAGCAAAGCCCTCGTGCTTGGTTCAATGCTTTAAGCTCGGCCCTTCTCACTCTTGATTTTAAACCTTCCATCTATGATCCTTCTCTATTTATTTTTTCTTCTAATGGTGCCTCTCTTATTCTCCTTGTCTACGTAGACGACATCATAGTTACCGGGTCCAGTTTCGAGCTAATTCAATCATTGATTCGGTCGCTGCAACAAAATTTCCCCATCAAGGATTTAGGCCGTCTCCATTTCTTCCTTGGAATTGAGGTTAAACCGCTCTCGCATGGCATTCATCTCTCCCAATCAAAATACATCCACGAAGTGCTAACTCGAGCCAATATGCACCACTCCAATCCCTTCCCATCTCCTATGGTGCCGAACATTACTCTCTCTCGCTTTGATGGTGATCCGTTCGATGACCCTCATCTTTACCGCTCGATTGTTGGTGCACTTCAATATGCCACTCTTACACGCCCCGACATCTCGTTTGCGGTGAATCGTGTGTCACAGTTTATGCAATCTCCCACGGTTCATCACTGGACAGCAGTTAAGCGGATCCTTAGATACCTCAAGGGCACTTCTTCTCATGGCCTTGTTCTCAAACCGGCCTCTTCTTTAGTTCTCAATGCATACTCCGATGCGGATTGGGCCGGCTCTGTTGATGATAGGAAATCTACCACCGGATTTTGTGTTTTCCTTGGTGATAATCTTCTCTCTTGGGGCTCTAAAAAGCAACCTACCGTCGCTCGGTCAAGCACCGAGGCCGAATATAAAGCTTTAGCTACCACTAGTTCCGAGCTCACTTGGTTGCAATTCATGTTGACCGAGTTGCACGTGTCTCTTGCCTCTCCTCCTATTCTTTGGTGTGACAATATCGGTGCCACCTTCCTTGCTTCCAATCCGATTATTCATGCACGTACCAAGCATATCGAGATAGATTACCATTTTGTGCGAGAACGGGTAGCCAACAAGTCTCTACAAATTCGGTTTCTATCCTCTAAAGATCAACTTGCGGATATCTTTACCAAACCCCTCGCCTCTCCTCGGTTTTTATTACTCTCTTCCAAGCTCACTGTGTCACCCCTCGGTTTCGCTTGCGGGGGGGCTAATAATACATGTACTGGAGTGGTCCAGTCTGAGACTAAACAAAACAATGGTCAATCAATAACAGAAGACACAAGCAGCGGTCAACACTTGATAGAAGCATCAGAGACTTAGTTAGTTACTGTAACAACCTAATTATGGTAGTTAGAACCATAATTAGGAAAACTTAACTATGGTTAGTTTACGGAATAGGATCTCTGATTTCCTATAAATAGAGGGTCTCTGAAAATGTAAGAAAGATGATCAAGAAATTAATAAAAAATTCTTGTTTTCCAAATTCTTCTTCTTTTCTGAATAAGTTTTCACTTGGCTTGATGAAGTTGGAGTAGATGAGTAGTTTTATTGATTTTAAGTATTCAGATAGTCTAATATTGTTAATGGGAATTTCTAATCAGAATTTTACATTGATCGGTTCCTCTCTTATAATTCTATCAGCAGACAAAGGCTTCAGCTCCTTGGTGTCTCTTCAATGCTTATTGCTTCGTAAGTGTGAAATTAGTTTGGTTTGTTTCCTTGAGTTAGTATTGTTTTCCAGTGATGAAGTTGGAGTAGATGAGTATAGTTTTGTTAATTTTAAGTATTCAAATGTTCTAGTATTGTTAATGAATAATGAATAATTGAAAAATGTAGTATATATTCGGTTTTGGCAAAATGAGGGTCTGTTTTGTAATTTTTTTTTCAAATATAATTAATATCTATTATGGTTGATTTTTGTTTAGTAATACGGCCAAGCAATGTTTGGCGTAATTTACCTTGTAACTGTCTTTCTATTTTTTTTTTTTGTATTATATTTTGTTTTTTACTTTCAAGGTTTTTACTTGGGACAACAAAAGACATGAATAAATAAATTAATGGAAAAAAATAAAAGCCGCACCAATTTTATGAAATTAGCAAAACAAAAAATTAAATTGAGTATAACTATCAGGATTGGTTGTTTGAAACAATGGATCCTAATAGTAATTGGGATCAGTTATTTCAAACAACCGATCTCGATAATATCAAGATCAATTATTTCGAAACAACCGATCCTGATAACTCTCTAGAGTTCTTATTTTCATTCCACGCCTCTCATTTTCAATTTAGCGAAAATCAAACCCGCCTCTCAACTCCTCCGTCTCTCTCTTAGTCTCAGTCTCTTCCTTTTCTAGGGTTCTTATTTTCATTTCGCACCTCTCATTTTCAACTTATCAAAAATCAAACCCACCTCTCAACTCGTCCATCTCTCTCTCTCGATCATGTCAAAAAAAGGCAAAGAAGACGAAAACTAATAAGGATGTATCATCCATCTCTTCTATGTTCATGGAATGAGATGAAGGATGATGCCTTGGCTTATGCTGTTAAATTATACTTAAGGTACATATTGTTTATTTCCTCAAATCTCTTATGTGCATTTGAGCATCTTTTGTATTTTTTAATTTACACTAAATTGCAATATTATAGTTCATGGTTTCAATTTTTTTTATTTATTTTTCATTTGAGCAAGGCCTTTTGAGATTATTTCATCGGCGGTGAAGATGTACACTTTAAGGTATGCTAGCTAGGTTTTCCTTGTCTTTCAATTTAAATAATACATGTATCGAAGATGCACAAACAAGCAGTTAATGATATAAATATTTGTTCAGATTTTTAAGTTTGCACTGGTGGAGACAATAAAAGAGGGAGTGCCATACATGTGGCTAAATTTTATTTTGCTATTGCACCAAATTTCTTGAACTATTGTACTTCTTTTTGTGTTTCATGAATTTTATTTTGTGTTCTTAATTAGTTTTGAGCTCCAATAAATCAATGGTAAATAAAAAATATATATTTTATGTTGACCAGTAAATATATATGGAAGCTGGCCAAATAAAAAAAAAAAATTTAGATCCAATATAACATCAGGATCGTTTGTTTGAAACAATCGATCCTGATAGTTACTATTATGATCGGTTATTTAACCGATCCAGATTAGTCTAGTATCAGTATAATAACTGATCCAGATTAGTGTAGTATCAGTATCGTCTTCATCAGAATTGGTTGTATTCCAAAACTAATATGCGTATATAACCAATCCTGATTCCATATTTTCCACTAGCATATATATGTACATTATGCCCAACTGAACTCAAAAGACTACCCTATTTCAGTTGATTTTAAGGTATATTTATATGTAAAATGTAAATTAGAGACAAAAGCATCAAGAAGTATAGAACATAAACTTACTAATTTGAACCGGTGCTGGTATAGAAAAAACAATGCAAAAAACTCGGTACCTACATTTGCTCCAACTGTCACGGCAGAGACCAAAGAGATCAAAATCTCAGGGGACACTACAGCAGAAATTATTTTCTGTGACCGGTAGGATTTTGAGCTGTGAGGTAGAATTTCAAATTGAGGTGAGACTAAATAGTAACTGAGAGATAAACTTTTTCATTATTTAAGAGATGGTAGATGTCTTTAGTAAATCTAACAAATAATTTATGTTGAATATCAATAAGTGAGAGTTTAAGGTTAGAAATTTAAGAAAGTGAAATTGTATTTCCGTTACCAAGTTTATTAAGTCAACAAACAAGAGTTGAGGTTTAGAAACATTAGGTATAGTTAATAGAACATTACACAAAGAAACAACACATAAACAGATGCATGATGTATTAACTCGAGGCCCATGAGCTCTGCGTCAGGTGCTGAGAGGTAGAGTTGAAGATAAAATCAAAAACCCTGGATATGCCTTTCTTTTAATTGATAAAATTAAACTTTATTTTCTGTCATTTAATTTTCACAATTAAACTTAGGAAATTAAACAAATCATATCAACATTTTCAAACTTTTAGTACCTAATTAATTTAAGTAGAGTCCAATTTATATTTGAACCGTCCTGTAGATCGACACCTGAATATACTACTTGGTTGGATTGTATATTTACAATTCGAATTGAAAGATGTAACTAGGGTTAAAAGATACAGCTTGATATACTGAAATTTTGTGCATATGTTTTTGTGTGAACACCTGTGGATTGATTAACTAAGCTGATGGCTTTGAATGAAACTTTTGGCTCATGAATTAGTGCTGGATGAAATATTGAGAAAAGAATGAAACTTGGAAACTAAAATTTTAACTCCTGAAATTTGCGTCATTGATTTCTAATTTTTCTTATAATTAGTTTATTCACTAAAAGTTTGTAATTTTTTTTCATTATTTTATTTTATGGTTAGTATTGTGAATTGTATTCATTTTTATCTCATAAACTTTTATCATAGCTTCGATCAGCAAGTGAAGTATTTGTAGCTCTTAATTCGATGTTTCAATATTTCATCAACTGGATAGATAGTTAAATAAAAATAAAATTTCATTCAAATTCTGTTACAAGAAAAGAAATGCAATGATGTTTAATTTTGAACGGTTCGGATCAACTAATGAACAACATATTTCCATGCGCCTTCATTAACTAGCAAAACTAAAGTCATGACTCATATCTTATATGCATGAACATGCAACATGAACTCTAGTTGTGTGAGTTAATGAAAGCCGACATAAATGTGTCATCCGTTGTTTGATCCTAATCATTCAAATTAAAGAACATCACATTTATTTTATTGCAACAAAATTTGATCAAATTTTATTTTCATTTATCTATCCATCTACTTGACATAATATTGTAACATCAAAGGACTATAAATATTTCATGTTGGATCAAAGCTCGGAAATCATCAAACTTCAGAACTTTTATATTTGTTATGTTCAATGTTTTCCTATAATCATTTCGAAACAAATTTTGAATCATTTTATTGTAGATTGACCGTCGATTACTCATGTGAAAATGAACAGTCCACAAATATTCACACACGTTGAAGGGGCAAATAATAATGAAATTATATAAAATTAACAATTATAAGTATGATTTGGCCATAAAAAATATAAAAATTTTGAAAAAAAAAATTGAAATTTTTTTTATATTATTTGTAGTACATGCATAATCTAATTTGTTGTCTGATAGGTATTGTGTTGTCTTCATTATCAATGGACCTCTTCATTTAATGTTTATTTTAGAACAAAAAAACAATTTTAAGTCACACACACGGAGAGGTGACTATGGAAGAGAAACTAAAGGAACACCTTAATTATTTTATATTTAGAATAGTAAATAGTTAGTAGTGATTTATCCAACACCAACTGTTTATATGACCAATAGTTGGCAAAGATGGACTCATCAACACCATCAGTTGGTTTAAATCAACCGATGGTGTAGTGCATGTCTTTATCAACTGTTGGTCAAAATGAACCGGTGGCAAATAATGGAGGTTATTAATGCCATCGGTTGGTTAGACTCAATAGTTGATAAAAAGTTCAACGTAATTACAGCGTTGTTATTTGCAACGAACGTTATTTATGCGGAAGCAAATTCGATGGTAAAAGAGCGATTGTAAAAATATTTTTTGTAATAGTGAATAACTGAGTTTTCACATTAATTTTGCTTGTCCGGTAACTATCACGATCGAGTTCTTAATTAATTCATGCATCTACCAAGGATTTCAAAAAAACAAAAAAAAGCGACAAATCAACAAATTAGTAACTCAAGAGTTTTAACCAATTATAGAGGCGGGTCCCTGATCAGTAAGTAAAAATGATTGATATGTAGGTAGATTATTCACACAAAAACATATAACTTTTGGAAGATGTGTAAATTGGCATGTAGGGTGGGGCTTTTCATGCATCAATCTTCTTCTACTAATATATATGAGTAAGGCTTGGATGCTATGGTCAGCATAGAGGGTAGAGAGCTACGGTGCTACGATTCAATATTCAAATTTTCAAAATTTTAATAGTCGATTCAAACTGTTCATCTTGTTCTCCATATTAATATGTGTTTGGAGACCAAATTTTACATTTTTTGAAATTATTTTACTATTATTTTAGCTAGATAAAAAATCAAATATCTGAATGGTGCAGAATTTTTTAGATCAAGTGATTTTCTACCTAACTAAAAAAAAAATTTCAAAAAATGTAAAATTTGATCTCCAAACATATATTATTATGGAGAACAAGATAAATGATTTGACTTGACCATTATAATTTTGAAAACTCGAATATTAAACTATAGCACCGTAGCCCTTTATGCTATTCATAGCACCTAAGCTTTACTCTATATATATTATCAAGTGCATGAATATGAAATGGGGGAACTAGGCGGAAAGGAAAGTGCAAGAAAAGATGAGAAAAAAAAAAGTCGTTAGCAATGGTACTTTATTCAGAGGGTAAAATTGTTAATATAATTTTTATTTACTATTTTTTAATTGATTTAATTAAATAGTGAGTATCTAATTTTGTAGTCTTTATGGGGAATATCTAAATGAATAAGTACGTTATGATATGTATATATCTGAATTTCTCTATAAAAATCAATATATAAATGTGCAATTAATATATTGATTTAACCAATGAAATTAACTTTTCTTGAAGTAAGAAAATTCAAAACACAAATATCTCTTTAACTAAAAAAATAACACATGTAAATAAAAAGAATACATTAAACATTCTGTTTATAACACAAGTACATCGATCGCTAATTATTTTTTAATTAATAGTATTATATGAAATGCCACACAAATCAATTTTACTATTAGAAAATAATATAAAATATTGAAATATTTTCATCGTAATTTACTCAATATAAAACTATACAAATATTGTATAAATCAATTTAACTTAATAAAAACTAGAGTGCTCTCAAGCTCACCAAAGTGTTTGGTGAATTTGACTCTAAAATTCATCAAATCGATTTCAAATGACGAATCCAAACCGTTGAACCCGCCTACCTTACGTGTGATGTGTCTACATGTGAAATTTTTAAACATTCAAATTAATTTAGTATAAAGTCAATTGGTAAAAAAACATTCAAAAAATAAATGCACTAAAATTAATTTATTAACCTTCTAATTTTGACCGATTGAATTTATACTAAACTAATTCGAATGTTTAAAAATTTCACATGTAGACGCATCACACGTAAGGTAAGCGGATTTCAACGGTTCAGATTCGTCATTTGAAATCGATTTAATGGATTTTAGAGTCAAGCTCACCAAACACTTTGATGAGCTTGAGAGCACCCTAGTTCTACTCTATATAATTATATGTATAAATAAAAAACATCAATCATAATGTAATATTTATTAGTTATCCACTATGGAATAACTCTTACCCATATTATTGCTCGATATGTTAACAAATTTTTTTTATCCATACTCATACCTATTAAGATTTTTTTAGGTTAGCGGTTTTAAATACCAACTAACAATTTTATTAATAAAAAAACATATTTACAATGAGTCAAATGACTCTAATTTCTAAATCTAAACTCTTTTATTCTAATTAATTCATCTAAACTACTCTCACCATGTAATCCTACTTATTTATACTCTTAAACACCTCCAATACATTATTATCTAACCCTTTCCATGATTTGATTTGTTTTCGTCCGATACCACTGCACTCCGACAGTCTGATCTACTCACTGTTGGGCTTTGACACTCACCACCACACTCCAAAGGGCGGATATACTCACTACCATGCTCCGATAGTCGAGTCTACTCACCGCTATGCTTCGACAATCGAATCAACTCACCACCTTGCTCCAGTTGAGATAGAGACTATACACTCCAAGTTATGACGATACTGCTCTCTCAGTTCCGATCAACTCTGCTCCCTCCCCTCTCTCTCATTCTCTTCTCCACTCAAAGAGATAGAGACAGGAGGGAGAGTATACTAGTGTGTCAGATTAAGATCTAAAAAAAATAAGAAAGATAAAATAAGTGATAGAGAAAGGAGGCGGCTTGATTGCTCGATCTCTTTTTTTTTCTCTCTTGGTGAAAGAGCGGCTAAGTTTTCCCGCTAGCTATATATTTTAGAAAATTGAAGCATACTCGTTGAGTTTGTTTGTCTATTTTCATACCCATTAAGTTAATGGAAAGAAAACTTGAATCATATCTACTTAATAGAATACGATACAAGTTGGGTAAACAGTTACAAGAGTTTCATTGATCCCCTAGGCAGAGCCAAATTTTTAAGTTATGAAACACACATTGAAGAACAACATATAATTTTTCTTAGTATGGGGATCAATTTTGTTGTATCCATAACATTTTACTCTAAACTATATAGAAAGTTATTAATATTATGCCTATGCGTTGCTACTTGCAACATAGACATATCATAAGATAAAAAAAAATCTCATAAGAGTATCATATTTTCATTAAAAAAAATAGCAATAAAAAGAATAATTATTCAACAATATTAACAAATCATATTAAAATAGTTTGATTCTAAATCCAAATTATAACTAGAAGGTTAATTAGTATAATAAAGTCCAAAAATAATATTAACTTGGTCCAAATTGAAGATATCATAGTAGTAGTTATATTATACACTTTGTATTTGTCAAAAAGAGTAACTATTTAATTGGTACAAAATTAGATATGTTAAATTAATATAGTTCATACCTTATTTCTCGCTCAAGATTGTTGTCCCTAACGTCACCTAGAAGGGGGTGAATCAAGAACTATGAGTCAGATAAACATGTTCAAAAGTCATTCTTATGTTTAAGTAAATCTATCTACTTTAAGTTCTTGGTAGAATCAAGAACTAATAAATTAAATAAATAAAGTACTTTAAAGTAAATAGATAGGAGTTAGAGAAATCGTTACATGAGTTGTTAACGGAGTTCAGCCACTAAAGGACTTACCGGTGTGCCTTTATATTTACCCAATACATAAAGGAATACAAGTTGTGATCAGCAAGATAACACTTCTACGGTCCACAAAAATAGACAGATGAGGACAACAAGCTCAAAGAGAGAAGTAAGCACAACAACTCAAGAACAAGCATATATAACAGCTTGGAATAAGTGAGCAACAAAAACTCCAAGTCCAGACAATCACTAGCTTCACTCTAATCTTACACTGATCAATTTAGGTGAAGTATATTTAAGATTGCTGGAAAGATAATTAAAGTTTAGGCACAAGCAACGATAGACTATGCTAAATATCTCAAAGAAGTTTTAAAGTGTAGAGTTTGTGAGGGTATTCTCTGTCTTACTTAGACTGACAACGTGGTCCATTGTTTATAGTGGAATTTAAAGAAGAGACAAGGGCTCTAATGCAGATCACAAGATCTACAATATTTAAGAATTAGCATATTTTGCTAGTACCTAGTTTCTAGTATTGACTAGATCTTGATTATTTACATTTTGAATTGGACTTCCAGTCATGCAACAATTAGATTCAGGTGATCATAGTCTCAAATCTATTTTACTATATTTTGGATATAAATTAAAAATGACAAAACAAAATAACTATAAACGGAAAAACAGCACCAGCACATCCATGTATGCACCTATATATGGATACACTGCATCTTATTGGTGACTCGGCCATAACTTTAATTTCCATCCGAAGTCTGATTGAGGTAATTAAACATTCATTGGAAAGCTAAAAACAAGCTTTACAACCATGCATAATACAAATCGTTCCGTAACCTCTATAATACAATACTAGTATCATACCCGTGCGTTGTAACGGGACATATTATAAAAAACAAATATATCAATGAAAATAATAAATATTTAAAAATTAAAACACATGTTAATAAAAAATTTATAAGATTATGTATTTTTAATTAACTTTAATCGTGATCTCTGATAACAATTTGATAATGTGATGATTCTTTATTTTTAAGTACAAATGATAACAACTAATAGCTTGATTCGAATATAATATCAAATATCATACAACAATTCAATATCAACATATAATATGATATCAAAAAACATAAATAAAAAGTGTTATCGTTTGTATGTATATGACACACATATTACAAGAGAAATATATATTCACACACATGTTCCAATTTATATTTTTCTTTGTTTTTAATTTATATTATTCTTCTTCTTTGTTTCCAATTTAGAATACACACACACATTGATATATTTTATATTGAAAATATATTCTAAATTGCTCACACCAATATGTATAGAAACAAAGAAAGAGAAATAAGGAAATAAAAAAAAATGATTTCTATTGTGATCCGTATAGAAACGAAGAAGAAAGAAACAAAGAAATAAGAAAATGAAAGGTGGAGTCTTCTCAATTAAATGTGAGAAATATGGAAACATATAAATATATTGCTAAAATTCAGAATTTGTTCAATTTTAATTGTAACGTATCGTATAACAGCACATGTGGTGCGTATGTTTTTAACTAAATTTAGATTTATATACATAAAACATATGCATTTAATAAAAAAAAGACAAATTATGTAATTGAAAGGCTGAGATCAAATCCAAAGTTTCATCTTTCAATTATAGCCGTTGGTGGATCAGACATCTAATGTGCTTAATAATAAAATTGATTGGAGCTCAACTTAATTCCGTCTTGATATAATTCCAACACAAAACACATTATCCATTAGAATAATATATATAATCACAACTCTAGCTCGTAGCACTTTTAAGATTTTCTATAATGGTTTAATTCTACAATATTTCGTAGACACTTATTTTAAGGATTACATATTTACATACCAATCATCTCAGTCTTTTGCATCAAAGCGAGCATATGATCCAACATGAATTAATGGTGGTGGAACCCACACTTTCAACAAAAGTCTCTCGTTTCAGCATATTACACTAAAGTATAATAAATCAATAAATAAATCTTCTTAGGAATGTATTGTTTGACCCTACGTCCATAATTATTGTTAATTGAAGTGCGTGTTGTAGCTTGGGCCACCACTTGGATATATAGTCACTACAACAATGTAGATACTTTTTGCGAGAGAAAAAACAAATTTACGACGGTACTCCCTCGTGAAAAGTATCGTCGCAAAAAGAAAAAGTTGAAGAATGAGAGTAGTTCATCGCAAAAAGTCACTTTTTTATCCTCGCGAAAGGTGTCTCATTCTTGTTGTGAGTTAACAAGCATTCTAGTCAACGCGATATTAGAAGTAAAACATAGTCAAATTTTGAATATTAATATTTATTTGGATTTTGTTTATTGCTATAAATGATATTCTTTGTTATAATTAGTCATTTTAAATATTAATATTTTGCCAAACCTGATCCCATATATATAGAGAGAGAGGGGGGGTTTCAAATGCACCCAAATGCATCATATCTTTTTTCTCCGTTTTCAAAGTCCAAATAGTCAATCCGAACCATTAGATGCAATCTATATATTAAGATGTGCCTGGTGACCAAATTTTATATTTTTTTTGAATTTTTTTACTATTTATTAAGCCACTTTGAAAAATCGCTGATTCAATGGTCTAGAAAATGTAAAATCAGCAATTTTCAAATTGGCTTAATAAATAGTAAAAAAACTTCAAAAAATGTAAAATTTGGTCTCCAAACACATCTTAATATATAGATTGCATCTAACGGTTCGAATTGACTATTTAGACTTTGAAAACAGAGAAAATAAATTTGAAATATAGAATGCATTTGGATACACAAAAATTTGAATGCATTTGAACCCTCTCATATATATATATATATATATATATATATATAACATGGAGCCAGAAACAGAAACAGACCAGTCAATACGACAAAGACTCCTGACAGGGTGTAGCAGATCAAGATCAAATTCCCAAGTCATCTAGAATTATACATGCTGCTTCATTCTCCGTGCCCACCTAGCAAAATCATGATTACAATATTTAGTTTTATCTTCATGGACGAACGTGTGTATGGGGAAAAGATAAGGATCCCCAAAAATGTTTGCTCCGGGTATTCTTTCTTGAAACCAGCTGGTTCCGGAACAAGCGATTTATGGCTGTACATGCATGTGCTCAAATTTTGTTTTTTAAAGTTAGCTTTAAATCTCAACTAATAATTTTATTGATAAAAAAAATATTTATAATAGGTCAAATGATCGTAATTTGTCAGGTCTCGGGTGTGCACGGGTCAATTCTGACCCAGTTAGAAGTCACAAAGGAGAAAATAGAGAAATGACACGATCAGAAACTGATTTGAGGATGATTCAACCCAATTTTGACTCAGTCAGACAACGGGAAAGAGAAAAAAAGGAAAAAAGGCAGAACAAGCAAAGCGGAAGCAACAATGTCATGTGGTTGCTCATGACTCATGAAGGATTAGATAAACAACGGTCATGTGGTTGCTCATAACTCATGAAGGATTAGATAATGAGTTATGAATGAGTCGTCAAAGAAGGTAGCTCATGAGGGAGGTGTCATGTTTTTCATAATAGTATGATAAGCAGAGGCTGTGAAGTGGGACCAACACATCAGAAAGATGAACGTGGATGATTCAAACCAGCAATCCAACCGATGGATTGGATTGATTCGAGTTGAAGGAGCTTTGTCTATATAATTAGAACTACTGTATAGAATTAGGGCATGTATTATGTTGTTTGATATTTCTAGTTTTCTAACTCTTAGATGTTCTTTTATTTCTTCCGCTGTAATCAAGATTCTCGCTTTTAATTGAAATTGACAAGTTTTGAGCTTACTTTTTGTGTGAATTGAGTGTCTCTGTATACAAGGGTTGTCTCACGTGGTATCATACCATCAAAGATCACTTCTGGGAAGAATAAACGCACAAGAGCCATGAGTTCCAGACGACCAACAATGGCAAAAACACGCCAAGGTACTAACACTGACGAAGAAATGGATTTGGCAACACTAACAACAAAAATTACCCAGTCAGAATCAGCCCAGCGAGAGATGGGCAACTGCCCAATTCAACTCAAACGTCAAGCAGCAGCAACCAATCAAGCTATTGCCATCAGCAATCAAGGCATTTAGGCCAATGCTCAAGCGACAACTGCCTTGGAGCAGAATTTAAATACCAAATTTGAGGAACTAGCTAGGCTAATCAAAGCGAGTTTGAATAACCCCACTACCCAAAACAGCAATTTAGATCAGTACATTGTCACAGGCAATGAAGGAGGAGGAGAGGTTCTTATTCAAAGGGTAATTTTGGAGCAAGAAAATTTAAAAGGGATGCATTTTGACAAGAAGAAAGACAAATTGACCAAGGCCAACAAAGAATCAATCTTCCTTACATTGATTTCCCTAGTTTCTCTAGAATTAAACCCATTTCTTGGATCGAGTCAGCCCAACCAACTCAAGCTGTACCACATATCAAGAAGTCATACAGCAAAATGAGGAGGATGGCAACTAAAGTCGATACATTCAATCGAATTGACTCTAAACTCGATCAATCAAATAGAAAAATGGACAAGATCATGGACATGCTCAGGGCCCTCTTGATTGCAAAAGGAATCGAATTCAACAAGTGCAGCACCTCCAATTCAAGAAACAATGAAGAAATGGTACTAGTCAAACTAAACCTAAAGCACAACAATCAAGAAATGATTCACAACCGAGAGGAGGAAGAAGAAATGAGGGAAGAGACTAAGAGCCACTGGAGGAGGTGGTGCACAAGCGTAAGAAGTGCAAATCCAATAGAAGAAGGAAGAAAACTCCATCTCAACCGAAGGACAATTTGAGGCTGAAGCGCATCAAGAATGGGAGAAAGAAGATGACCCCTCGTTTGAAGAGCAAATCCAATAAGAAAAGGAGCAAGGCTCGTACTGGTATGAAGAAGCCTGTGAATAGCAAAACGAAAGAAAGGCTCGAGATTAAGGTGTAAAGAAAATCAACATGAAAATTCCAAGCTCCTACCTCGAATGGGTACAAGACAGCATACATTGCTTCAAATTATATCAAAGGTGTGAAGTATACAAAGCCAAACCAAAGCCATAGGGAAGAATTGGAGAATTAAGTCACTAGGAAAAAGGAATTCCAACATTGACGACATCAGCCAAGAAAGAGAGGTCAAATCATGTGTTGCAGACGTCTATGCCTAAAATTGAACATCGCAGTGAAAAGAGGAGCCCACGAATTATGCAAGACCAAATGGAATTGAATCTCGAGGACGAGATTGGTCTGAAAGGGGAGGGATTGTCAGGTCCCAGGTGTGCACGGGTCAATTCTGACCCGATTAGAAGTCGTGGAGGAGAAGATAGAGAAATGTCACAATCAGAAGCTGATTTGAGGATGATTCAACCCAATTTGACTCAGTCAGACAATGGAAAAGAGAAGAAAGGAAAAAAGGGTAGAACAGGCAAAGCGAAAGCAATAACGGTCATGTGGTTGCTCATGACTCATGAAGGATTAGATAATGAGTTGTCAAAGAAGGTTAGCTCATGAGTCATGAATGAGGCAATCAGGACTCATGAGGGAGGTATCATGTTTTCCATAATAGTTTGATAAGCAAAGGGTGTGAAGTGGGACCAACACATCAGAAGGATGAACGTGGATGATTCAATCCAGCAATCCAACTGATGGATTGGATTGATTCCAGCTAAAGGAGCTTCGTCTATATAATTAGAACTACTATATAGAATTAGGGCATGTATTATGTTGTTGGATATTTCTAATTTTTCAACTCTAAACTGTTCTTCTATTTCTTCCGCTGTAACTAAGATTCTCGCTTTTAATTGAAATTGACAAGTTTTGAGCTTTTGTGTGAATTGAGTGTCTCTATTTACAAGGGTCGTTTCATAATTTCTAATCTACTCTTTTATTCTCATAAAATATTCTCAACTAATCTAATATTCTAACCACCATCTCGCTCCATGACCAGATCGACATCTTCAACTACCGCTGTGCTCCAATGGCAACCGGATACTGACCCTCGTGCTCCAATCGAAATATTGATCACCATGATTAATTGTCATTTTGCTCTACGACCGGATCCATTTCTAATATTCTTCAACCGCCACCGCACTTCAACAATGGTTGGATCTACTTACCATTACGTTCCAATCGAAATCGAAACTCTACACTCCGAATTCTGACGATACCGCACTCTCGGTTCTAGTTTCTCTCTCCTTCCTTATTCTTCTCTTCACTTGAGAAGATAGAACTAAGAGAGAGGGGAAATGTTGTGTCGGAATAAAAACTACAAAGTGTGAAAATAGTAAAGTTAGGTGGAAGGAGAAGAGAAGAATAGCGAAGGCTGTCAAAACCCTAGCTTTTGAGTCGCTTTTTAAATCGCCTAACTTTCGCTGTTTTGTATGCCACGATGTACTTTGTATCCGGACTCTCCTTTGTTGTGACTCAGTATGTATGTGCTCATATTTTGATTCCACCGCTAATTGCAAGATGTGTTGACTTGTGACAATAATGTTTTGGAGGCAGTGAAACGAAGACGCATAACATTACCATATATATAATACAATTACTAATGTAGTAGGACCCAAGTTGCAAGACAAGACTAAAATAATTAAGTTCAAAAACGTGCGTTGAAATAAAAATTAGGACTCTAAACCTACACTCTAAAATCCTCTCTTCCCTCACCTCTCCTAACGACGCGGATTCTACTTCCTTTATAAATCGATCTCTTCCCTCGATCGATTCCCCATATATATCCACTTCTCCTTTCCACAAATAAGTGCACATGCACAACCATATATTATATACATCTTCCAAAACTGCCATATATTAGAAGAAACGAAGAAACAAATTAAGAGAATAGACTGAAAATCGATTATCAAATCAGAAGAATGATGCCTAGCAGCTCCACTAATAGTAGTAACAGCAGTAGTACAAATTCAGATAAGAAGTATAGGGGAGTGAGACACCGGTCATGGGGCCGATATGTCTCTGAAATACGACTACCAAACAGCCGTGAACGGATCTGGCTTGGATCTTACGACTCCCCGGAGAAGGCCGCACGCGCATTTGATGCAGCAGCTGTCTGCCTTCGCGGATCAGATGCGGGAGTACTCAGCCGCCTTAACTTCCCTGACTCACCACCAGAAATTCCCAACGCAAATGGCCACACATTATCAGCTGCTGAAATCCAGGCAGAAGCAACACGACATGCAAATGGAGCTAGTAATCCTGCTCAGGACATAAACGAATTACCATCCAATGAAAGAGAGATGCAAAATGAGAACTCAGTTGATTGGTCATTCATGGATGCACTCTCGTCACCGGTCTCGGCAAGTCAAGCAGGGCTGGGTTGTTATGACTACGACTTCATGCTACTGCCGGGTACAGTACACCAGGTGCACGATGACACCGATGAGGAGGATCATGGTTCCTCTTCAACATTGTGGAGCTTCTAATTAAGTATTTTATTTTAATTAGTACTTCTCTCTACCTACTCGTATAAAATGATCATCCATAAATGATCTTTATATGTTTTCGTTGGTATATAATGATACAAGGTCATAAAGAGTGAATCTTAATAAATGTATATCACTTGTGAAGGTGTCTACATGTATTGTAAAATAATCACTTGATTTAAAGAGTTTAGATCATTTATAGTGATTTTCTAACTATCTAAAAAAATAATAAAAAAGATAAAAACGAATGTAAAATTCTGCAAGATATTTTCATAGAGATTGTGTTAAACGGTTTATATCATCAAATGTTCGAGCTTTGTCAAAGATATTAATGATCCAAAGTACAACCAAGTAATTAATGTGGACTATGCGTAGTATCATATATAGCTATCACCGAAGCCTTATTACTCTAGTTTGTTTAATTAGCATTTCGATTGTTCTTCCATGAGTATTCCTAGCCGTATACCTCATGTGGCCACTATTGCTTGTCTTTGATATCCCTTTATTAATATTAAGTGATGAATTTTATGCAGATTAGTTAAGTATTTTGATGTGTGTGTGTGTGTATTCGCTCATGAGATGTAACCATAGCTCGATTAGCATTTTAATTGCTCCATGAGATTCTTTACATAACCATGCATACCACTGAATTTTCAGCTAAAATAATATATAGGTCCATTGCTATAATTAGAATTAGAGCTACTTTCAAGATTTATTTCCGGAATAAAAAATATTGGAGGAGATATTTACTGCTTAAAGTTAGACAAATTATATAAAATATAATGCGACAATAAAGAATATATATATATATATATAGAGTAAGGGTTGGGTGATATCCAATAGCATAGAGGGCCACCGTGCTACGGCTCAATATTCGAGTTTCCAAAATCCAAACAGTCGATCCGAACCGTTCATTTTATTCTTCATATTAATGTGTTTGGAGATCAAATTTTATATTTTTTGAAAAATTTTTACTATTTTTTTAGATAGGTAGAAAACCAAATATCTTAATGGTGCAGAATTTTTTAGATTAAGTGATTTTCTACCTAACTAAAATAGTAAAAAAATTTCAAAAAATGTAAAATTTGGTCTCCAAACACATATTAATATGGAGAACAAGATGAACAGATCAGATTGACCATTTGGATTTTGAAAACTCGAATATTAAGTCGTAGCACGGTGGCTCTCTATGTTATCCATAGCACCCAAGCCTTACTCTATATATATATATATATATAGAGAGAGAGAGAGAGAGAGAGAGATAGGCTAATATATAATCGATTGCACCACACCTCCAGTGCATACAAGTGGTTTTCTAATTTTTAAAGTCCAAATGATCGATCCGAACCGTTAGATGTGTTCTCCATATTAAAATATGCTTGGAGACCAAATTTTACATTTTTTGGAATTATTTTCCTATTTATTAGGCCACTTTGAAAATCGCTGATCCAACAGTGACTTGCCAAACAATAAAAATCAGAAGCTACCATTGGATCAGCGATTTTCAAAGTGGCTTAATAAATAGTAAAAAAATTCCAAAAAATGTAAAATTTGGTCTCCAAGCAGATTTTAATATGAAGAACACATCTAACAGTTCGGATTGATCATTTGAACTTTAAAAATCAGAAAACCACTTGGTTGCACGAGAGGCGTGGTGCAATCGATTGTATATTAGCCTATCTATATCTATATATATATATATAGAGAGAGAGAGAGAGAGAGAGAGAGATAGGCTAATGTGTTTTCAATAGCATATGGGCCGAAATACACACGGTCCAAATTTGAAATTTTAAAATCCAAACGGTCGATCCAAACCGTTCATCTTCTTCTCCATATTAATATCTGCTTGGAGACTAAATTTTACATTTTTCTGAATTTTTTTACTATCTATTAAGTATTTTACAAAATTGTTGATCCAACGATGCCTGTACAAAACAGTAAAACCGTTGGATTAGCGATTTTCAAAATGGCTTAATAAATAGTAAAGAAATTCAGAAAAATGTAAAATTTGGTCTCCAAGCAGATATTAATATGAAGAATAAGATAAACAGTTTGGATCGACCGTTTGGATTTGAAATTTCAAATTTGGACCATGTGTATTTCAGCTCATATGCTACTGAAAGCACATTATCATATCTCTCTCTCTATATATATATATATATAGAGAGAGAGAGAGAGAGTAAAGGTAGGGTGTAACGTGCTCATCAAAAAAGTTTGGTGAGCATAACTCCAAAAGTATATAGGATTGACGTCAAATACTAAATCCAAAAGTTCAAAACATTTGATCCAATCTGTTCAAGTTGTTCTCCATATTAGTGCTTGGAGACCAAATTTTACATTTTTCTGAAAAAATTTTACTATTTATTAAGCCACTTTGAAAACAGCTAATCTAACGGTGGCATTCTGATTTTATTGTTTTGTTAAGCCACCATTGGATTAGCGATTTTCAAAGTGGCTTAATAAATAGTAAAAAAATTCAGAAAAATGTAAAATTTGGCCTCCAAGCACATATTAATATGGAGAACAAGATGAATGGTTTGGATCGACCGTTTGGATTTTTAAATTTCAAATTTGGACTGTAAGCACTTCGAACCATATACATTAGAATGCACATTAGCCTATCTCTATATATATATATAGTAAAGCTAGGGTGTGATGTGCTTACCAAGAGAGTTTGGTGAGTACAACTTCAAAAGTTCATCGAATGGACTTCAAACGCCAAATCTAAACCGTTGAAATCCATGTGCTTCATGAGTGATGCATATGCATGCAAAATTTTGAAAGTTTTGAATTTATTTGCTACACGATCAAGTGGTCAAAGAAATAATAAAAATTGACTATATAAAACAACTTATAAATTAACTTAATAAAATGTCCATTTCTTTGACCACTTGACCGTGTAGCAAATGAACTCGAAACTTTCAAAATTTTACATGCACATGCATCACTCATGAAGCACATGGATTTCAACAGTTTTGATTCGGCATTTGAAGTCGATCCGATGAACTTTTGGAGTTGTGCTCACCAAACTCACTTGGACATCACAAAATAAAAAAAAGGCGACAGCACTGCCGACAGAATTTCTGCCGGCAGCTAATTAGCCACAACCTATATATATATATATATAGAGTAATGCTACGCTACTTCGTGAATTAAACGATATGTTTTAATTCGCGCTCATATCTCTAATTTCGAAGGCCAAATAGCTAATCTAAACCATTAGATGTTTAATCTATATTAAAATGTGCTTGGAGACCAAATTTTATATTTTTTAGAATTTTTTACTATTTATTAAGATGGTTTGAAAATCGCTGTTTTTATTAAAATTATGCACCATTAAAAAACAGCGATTTTCAAACCATCTTAATAAATAGTAAAAAAATTTCAAAAAATGTAAAATTTGGTCTCCAAGCACATTTTAATATAGATTAAACATCTAACGGTTTGGATCATCTATTTGAATTTCGAAACTAGAGATATGAGCGCAAATTAAAACAACTTGTTTAATTCGCGAAGTAGCGTAGCCTTACTCATATATATATATATATATATATATGAGGAGGGATCAAGTTACAACATTTTTTGAGTTACAACAAGCATTATTTACATTTTCAAAGTCCAAATCGTCGATCCAAACCGTTAGATGTGATATTTACAATAAAATGTGCTTGGAGACCAAATTTTACATTTTTTGGAATTTTTTTACTATTTATTAAGATGGGTACAAAATTCAATGGTATGAATTTGACTAGTTTTTGTACCCACCTTAATAAATAGTAAAAAAGTTCCAAAAAATGTAAAATTTGGCCTTTAAGCACAATTTATTGTAGATATCACATCTAACGGTTTGGATCGACGATTTGGACTTCGAAAATGTAAATAATGCTTGTTGTAACTTGTTGTAACTCAAAAAATGTTGTAACTTGATCCCTCCTATATATATATATAGAGAGAGAGAGAGAGAGAGAGAGAGATGGGCTATGGTGCATTGCAATGCATAGGCCATGATGTGCATTTGACCATAAGTCACCGATTCAAAGTCCAAATGACCGATCCAAACCGTTCATCTTGTTCTCCATATTAATATGTGCTTGGAGACCAAATTTTACATTTTTTGGAATTTGTTTACTATTTATTAAGCCACTTTGAAAATTGCTGATCCAACGGTGACTGTTTGGAACAGTAAAATCAAAAGCCACTGTTAGATCAGCGATTTTCAAAGTGGCTTAATAAATAGTAAAAAAATTCCAAAAAATATAAAATTTGGTCTCCAAGCACATATTAATATGGAGAACAAGATGAACGGTTTGGATCGGTCATTTGGACTTTGAATCGGTGATTTATGATCCAATTCACACCATGGCCTATGCATTGCAATGCACCATAGCCCATCTCTCTCTCTCTCTCTCTCTCTCTATATATATATATATATATATATATATATATATGAGGTGGGCTACGATGAGTTGCGAAGTAAAGCAACTATTTTACTTCACGCTCATATTTTGCGATTTTAAAGTTCAAAATATCGATCCGAACCGTTCATCTTTGTCACACCCCAGATTTTTACCATCTGAAGCGTGATTATATAAGCATCTTCACACCTTTCCTTGGCCCGTCAACCTACATCGCCAACATAAAGGAAAACCAAATAGCAAAACGAAGTCAATTACAAAGCTTAGTAACCGATTATTTAACGACGCGCTTCTCTACAATTGGTTTAATTTAACAACTATTCAATTAGACCGGATTAATCTACACAAATACACATCAAATTATGCACGCATATTTAACCAGAAATAGCACGTCGGTATAGGTTATCCATAAAACAAGTCACATCATATTCACACACATGTAATCCCTGTCACAGGCGATTCCCACATTCTCATAACACAATTTCTTTAAACCGCCAATCCAATGGGAAATCCATCCAACATTGGAAGGCCGCCAACCCACTGGGAAATCCATCCAACAATGAGAGGCTACAATCACATATCAAATTCTAACCTCAGATCCGCTATCCCGTTAAATATGCCATCATAATTCGATATGCAATATCAATATTCAAATCAACCATACAAAACGAAAAACACAGTTATAGAGAAATCCGGTTACCTTATTGTGAGATCTTAATAATTCAAGTCAGATTGCAACTAACAGTTCATAATCATCGCGACGTAGTCGGAATTTGAATCGAACATGGATAATCAAAACTTGAACATAATATTTAATCTGGTTTCTTTCTTTCTTTTTCATTGTTGTTTTTACTCGGATATCAATTAGAGAGAGAAAGGAATGTGTCTCAGATATAAAATAGAGAGAGAAAGAACTGAGATATTTTAATCTGTATATATAGCGAAAGGGTAAACTGAAACGGTGCCTTAATAGGAGATGTATATTCATCAGGAGTTATAAACGACATTTATAACAAAACTGATCCGAAACAATAGATTTAAGATAGTTATTAAAAAAAAATTTAATTGCATAAGATAGTTATTAAATAAAAGTTGTTATCGCATCAATAGGTAGAAAGAAGCAGAGGCTTGCGCCTCTTTATTTATTTATTTATTTATTTATTTATTTATTTTTAACTAAACAGTTATATAATAAGAAACTGGTTGAAATAATGGTTTCAATAGATATTATAATTTTCATATTAGACTTTAACTTAACAAAATATTATAGAAAGATATAATTTTAAATGTCCTAGTTCGGTTGAATATATTTTTAAATAATTTCTATGTCATATTTATATTTTATAAAATGTTACCAAAAAGATTTATGATCTTTATTATATTATTATATTATGAAAAAAGTTTATAAGTATAAATAGTAATGATTCAAATTTTCGGGATATTACAATCTTGTTCTCCATATTGAATGTGCTTGGAGATCAAATTTTATATTTTTCGGAATTTTTTTACTATTTATTAAGCAATTTTGAAAGTCGCTGATCTGATGGTCCAGAAAATTTTACTGTTTTTATTATTCACAGCAAAACAGCAATTTTCAAAAATGCTTAATAAATAGTAAAAAAATTTCAAAAAATGTAAAATTTGGTCTCCAAGCACATTTCAATATGGATTAAACATCTAATGGTTCGGATTAGTCGTTTGGACTTTCAAAATAAAAATACGATGTGAAGTAAAAATGTGTTTTACTTCGCAACTCACTGTAGCCCACCTCTATATATATATATATATATATATATATATATATATATATATATATACACACACACACACACACACACTAGTAATCGTGCCCGTGCACAGCAACGGGAGCAAATTATAGAGTATAAAACATTAAGCTCCTTAATAAGGAAGATAGATAATTTAAATCAAATTTGTAGAGAAAAATAGTTAAATACTATATTTATCTGCAAGATAATATATGTAAACTCTAGTGTAGTGGTAAAAATTTTGGCACCAACAGAACCCAACTGGGTTCGAATCCCGCCTTTAGCAGAAAAAAAGAAAAAGGCTGCGCGGTGCACAAGCTCAATCCGCAAGTGCCATGCATGGATCAGAGGCATGGTCCATGGGTGCGGCGCGTGGTCTACGGGCACTGGGATCAAATGCGGCGCGACCAATGCATACTAAAGTGTTGAAGCTCATAATTTGGAAAATTCATCTATGTGTGATCTGGAAATTCAACGGCTGAGCATCATTCCAAAAAAACAACAGTAAATCAGGACCCTTGTAGGATCTAGACATTAAGCTCCTTAATAAGGAGGATATATAATATATATATATATGATGGTTCAAATGCCTTCATCATGCCTCCATTTTTTAAAATTTTAATAACTCAAAATTTAAACTTAAAAAGTCAAAATAAAACCATTAGATATGATCTACGTTATTTTATTTATGCACGTGTAAAAAATTATGACATTTCAATTTTATTTTGATTGTCATCAAGAGCTTGTAAAAAATGCATTAATATGGATAATTTCTAGACGTTGATTTTTGAACTTATTGATTCACATAAAAATAAAATTAAAATGTGATAATTTTTTATGAGCACATAGAGAAAAATAACATAGATCACATCTAATGGTTTTATTTTGACTTTTAAGTTTTAAATTTTGAGTTATTAAAGTTTTAAAAAATAGAGGCATGGTGGAGGCACAAAAAATGGAGGCATTTGAACCCTCTATATATATAGAATAAGGCTATGGATAGCATAGAGGGCTACAGTGCTACGGCTCAATATTCGAGTTTTTAAAATCTTAACGGTCAATCCAAACCGTTCATCTTATTCTCCATATTAATATGTGTTTGGAGACCAAATTTTACATTTTTGGAAAAAAATTTACTATTTTTTTAGCTAGGTAGAAAATCACTTGATCTAAAAAATTCTGCACCATTCGGATATTTGATTTTCGACCTATTTACAAAAGTAGTAAAAAAATTTCAAAAAATGTAAAATTTGGTCTCCAAACACATATTAATATGGAGAACAAGATAAACGGTTTGGATCAACCATTAGAATTTTGAAAACTCAAATATTAAGTTGTAGCACCGTAGTCCTCTATGATATCCATAGCACCCAAGCCTTACTCTATATATATATATATATATATATATATAAACAATCATTTGACTTTTGCTACATTCAAATTCAGTAAAGTAGATACGAGTAAAGGTCTTTTTTTATTTGACTGATCCTTTAAATCAGTGTTGTTGCAAGTATCGAAAGTTGGAACCTACGTACCGAGCTAGCTACATGCATCAATGATTTAGTTTACTAATATTCGTCTCTTACGTTGTCGCTGAATTTTGTTATGTTAAATGGAAAAAAAAAAAAAAGTGTTATTTGTTTACTAGGAAAACAAATATTTCTAATTCGTTAAGAGAGAGCATCACGACTAATTTTAAGACAATTCAATCCAAACAAGCGAGATGAAACCTGAAAAAAAAACTTTTGAATATTAAATAAATTATAATTAATTTGATCTTCAATCTTTACTCAAAAAAATATACACACTTGTTTTATTTGTTGTCGTCTTAATTACATACATGTATTAACTATTTCTAGTCATGTGTGCTCAATTGAAACAGTTAGCAATTGATAATTATTGTAAATTAATTACTTCTATCTATTACTTTATACATATATAGTTACTCTTCTTTCTTTAACTATAGATATATATAAATATAAAAAATACATGAGTAAAACTAGGGTGTTCTTAAGTTCACCAAGCTCTCTGCTAAACTCAAGTCTAAAACTCATCGAATCAGCTTTAAATGACGAATCTGAACCATTGAAATTCGTCTATCTTACGAGTGATGCATCTACATGTAAATTTTTTTTATTTTGAAATTAATTTTCTATAGAGTCAAGTGGTCAAAAAACATTCAAAAAATAAATGCATTAAAATTAATTTATCAACCTCCTAATTTTGACCGTTTAACTTTATACCAAATTAATTCAAATGACTAGAATTTTCACATGTAGACGCATCACGCATAAGGTAAGCGGGTTTCAACGATTCGGATTCGTTTTGAAACATATTCGATGTGTTTTAGATTTGAGTTTACCAAGAAACTTAGTGAACTTAAGAACACCCTAGTTCTACTCAAAATACATTATTCCTACTACACCAACTACCCAGCAGCTACAGTTTTTTATGGTTGTGCTACATATTTATCAGGATCTCTCGGATCTGAAAGTAAACCTGTAAAAATCATAATTTATGTTCACCTCGGCTTAGAAGGATGAGGCAGAACAGCTGGCACAACAACTGCAATGTAAAGCGTCAGAATTTCTAATTACCTACATGGGTCTACCATTACCAAACAGAATACTGAAAAGAATCCATTACATGCCACTGATACAGAAAATAACCAAAAGATTATCCTCATGGAAGGCATCAATGTTGTTTGCAGGAGGCATACTTACATTGTAAACGCTACTTTGTCAGCAATGCCGGTATACATGATGCAGACCTTTCTGCTGCCAAATTGGGTTATCAGGAAAATTGATCAGATAAGAAGGAAGTTCTTATGGCATGAGCACAAAGATCAACAGACTAGATATATGACCTCAGCCTCATGGACATTGGTAACCAAACCAAAAAAGCTCGGAGGGCTGGGAGTGACAAGTCTGCATACAATGAACATGGCTTTACTGGCAAAGATTATGTCACATTGGTTGCAGGTGCAAAGGCCAATTGGGATGGATCTCATTCAGCTCAACCAACCAGTCAGCAAACCTTGAGAACTCACAAGCACAACTACCTTTTGGGCCAATATAGGAGTTGTCAGAAGTTTAATTTATGGAATTCTTAGTCAATTACCATAGAGGAAAGAGTACACATATCGGATTTTGGGAAAAATACTGCTGATTGTAGAGACCACTGAAAAATGCATACCCAATGTTATACACCTTTGTGGAAGATAACAATCCAATGTTATTTTCCCCTCAAAAAAAAAAAACAATCCAATGTTATACACTTTTGTGGAAGTTAAGAATCCAATGTTATACACCTTTGTGGAAGATAAGAATGTGGCAGCTAGTACAATAATTGTAGAAGATCATTGGCTAATTCCATTGAATATCACCATGTCACAACCATCATGGCAGGAGTACTGGGCACTCAACACAGAATTAAGCCAGCATCGACCCCTCATGGGTTGAATGAGGATGACAAACTAAGATGGAAATGGATAGAATATGAAGATAGAAATTTAAAATTTGCATTTAATACATTTTCTTTTAAAATCAATTTTATATTTGATGTAAATTTAGTACAATTTTTTTTCAAATTTCAAAAAAAATTTCGATTTCAAAATTTCTCAAATTTCAAAGTGTTTTTCAAATTTGAATTGAAGTTGAAAAAACTACTAAATTTGAAAAATTTTGAAATTTGAAAAAAAAAATTTGTACTAAATTTACATTAAATATAAAGCTGATTTTAAAAGAAATGCAAATTTTAAATTTCTTTCTTTTAGAAAACCATCCAATATTGAAATGAAATTCCAAATTTGTAATATAAAACACGACACGCGGCAACATCCCAACCCAATTTGAAACAGAGAAAATTAACAAGAGGGAAGACGAATAATTGTTACATAGTTATAATAATCCAATAGTATACCAGCTCATTGCTCAATTAAAATATGAGCCGGCTCAAGAGTCGGCTCGCAAGCCGAATCAGGCCAAGTGTTTACATAAGCTGAGCCGAGCTTTATTTTTTCAAAAGCAAGTCTAATTAGAGCCGAATCATTTTGTTTCTTTCATTAAGCCAAATTGAGTTTGAGCAAGCCAAATTGAGTTTGAGCTGAACCTTAATCATTAGCGGCCCAAATTCACTGTAAGATATTTCTAGAGGATGATAGAAGAAGGGGACATACAACCGCCCGCAAATAAATTGTTTGTGGACCCTTAAGGCGCCACAAAGAGTGATAGTGTTTGGATGGCTCATGATTAAGAACAAGTTACTCATGATAGATAACTTGGTGAACCGGGGCTGGCTCTTACCAAACAGGTGTGTAATGTGTAAAAGGGCATCAGAATCGGTACAACATATATTCAATGGATGTCACTTTGCAACTCAGGTCAGACTAAAATTGATAAGGTGAAGACCTCAATTGCAAATATGCCCATACTTTCAAGAAGGAAATTTCACACAAGCAATCTTGGCATCAAATCATAAAGGTGTAAGAAAAATGCAGCTAACAATGAACTTTGTCATATGGAGAGATGTGCGTGTATCTTCAGAGAGGAAGAAAAACCTGCCACTGTGATTGAAGCAGAGATAATGGAGGAAGTCAGGAGCTGATTCAGGATTGTTTAGAAACTTTGTTTTTACAATATTTAGCTTTTAACTTTTTTGTGTATTACTTTCGGTTTTATATTTTTAAATTTTATTTTCTTTTGTAAATTTGACACCATTGGTGTCCTGTTCAATGAAATATAAAGGCTAGACCTCTATTTTTCTTCTTAAAAAAATTATCTTCTTTTACAATGAAATATAGAGGCTACAGACTAGCAACTCTAGAAATTCCAGCCAAATTTGCCACAAATCATACCAATCGCTTCCACAATATTTTACTACATTCATCCTATCAAATACAAGTCAATTTTCGAATAAAACCCACTAAACTCTCAAAAATTCCAACAAGGACTCCTTATATAGAAAACATGTTAAGTTATCATCAGTTTGAAATTACGGATATTCAATTTTTGTCCGCAGTTTTAAACTAAAGATGTGGTAAAAATGGAAATTCTCAGAAATCATAACTATTTGGTTTAACTTTTTTTTGAGATGGTATAAAAAATTGGCGAAATCATGATATTCTTCCATGTGGCTTGCGAATAGAAGCGGATCTTAATTGTTTTAAAAAAAATAAGTATGCACATTAATATTTAAATAATATTTAATTGAATATTATTTTATTAAAAAAATTATATAGTTCACTTTTTCATAGTTAAATGTATACTTATAGTGATAGTTCAGTAGTTAGATTCTATTTGTAACTTTTGAAGACAATCTGCCACATATTATATTTTATATGTTTCAATCTCTTATCTAACTTTTTTTTAGTTGCGTCACTGCATTAATTCGAGATTAAGACAAATTACGCTGTTTAATAGTTACAAATAGTTTAGTAGTTACAAATAGTTTAGTAGTTACAAATAGTTTAGTGGTTACATTGTTTCGTCACTGCATAACAAAAACATGGATGAACGTTGAAAACGATCTCCATATTTATGGACAGCATATTTTGGGCTGAAGAGTCTGAAAGCAGCTTATCATGACTGTTATTTGTGCCAAAGTTGGACTCTGCTTTTTTTATGGAAACAACAACAAAAAAGAACGGTCTTTACGCCTCATGTCCATTGTACCGAGTCGCTCACATGAATTTCTCAAAATTACATTTTTAAAAGATAATTTGAGACTTCTCTGTCTGCAACACAATAACAGCCTAAGTGCTAAATGTTATTGAACCAAGAAATCACAATCTATAATGATTAAAAAAATATATTTTGAATGCCATGTAGTAGTTATAAGCTACACAGCTTATAATGATTAAAAAAATATATTTTGAATGCCATGTAGTAGTTATAAGCTACACAGCTTATAATGATTAAAATTTTGAGGGCATCTTTTTGAAGAAATTAACTTGAATTTGGTAAAAGCAGGGTTCTAAATAACTAGTTATAGCAACGCTATAGCTTTTTCGGACCATAAACGCTAAGTTATGAGATAAAATTGCGCTAACTCAGCTACGACCGCTATAGCTATAATAGCTAACCACTATTATCGCTATATGAGACATGCTATAGCTACCGCAATGCTACATTATTTTTTCTTTGCAATTTATATGGAATTCTGTACTTCTATTCTTATTTCTAATACTACATGGTCTTTTACGATAAGTATACTAAACCAAACTATATGCTTCTATTTTTATTTGTAATTTATTTTATTATTCTATATTGAGAAATATTCAAATACTAATTCTTCATTTTGATTACTCTTTTTATAGTATTCATTTGTAAAATTATTATCGTTCGTTTCAATTGAAAGTTGATTTTGATTATTATTGTAATTATAAAATGTTTAAATATGTATATTGACTTTATTTACCTTATAAAATAAATTGTTCTTTATCTATTATAATATGTAATACCATGAAGTATAAAGTATTAAATAATGTTACTTTTTAGATTTCTCTTTCCTTCTTATTTGCATAATTGATAAAAAGTATAGACTTAGATTAGTTGTCATTTAGTTGTTACATTAATTATCTAATATTGATTATGTTGATAATTAGTAGAAATATAGAATATAAAGTTTGAAAAGAAAAAATCGCTATGTGTGATGACTTCCGTTATAGCTACGCTATTCGCAATAGCTTTTTTTTTTTGTCTGATCTCCACTATGTCGCTATAATCGCTATTTAGAACCTTGAGTAAAAGTAAACTTTCAAAACTGAAAAATTATCATAATTGTGTAAATGCCATACATTGGCACCAAGTAGTAGCATTAGTAATATACTAGGGAGAGATTAATTTTTAATTTATATATATATAGAAATAAGTTTTCTTGTTACTATTTTAAAATGCAGTTACATAAATGGCATATGTGGTTGTACATGCTTATGATTTACATGACCGCATGCATATAAGAATCCATTGCATATATTATAACACTTTAATTTTATGAAATTTTTTATTTTGTTAGACATAGAAAGTTAGTAATGTGACGTCTAGTAGCAGTAATTTTATACCTATTTAAAAAAATAGTAAAAAAAGTTTCAAAAAATATAAACTTTGATCTCTAAACACATTTTAATATATGAAGATAATGTTGAACAGTTCAAATCATTTGTTTATATTTTGAAAACAAAAATAATGATGTGAGATATAGTTGAGACAAAATCAATGGTGTATTTTAACTCTACTCTAATTTATAACAATCAGTAACAGTCAGTTCAAGGAATCAAACAAAATAGAGCTTAGGTTTTCATGTACATTCGCTTGATGACGATTGAACAAACTTGTAGGCAGTCAAATGAAGCTACATCAAGAAAGAAACCAGCACTTAAGCAGCAGATCCAGACAGAGAATCAAATTCAGTAACGCGGGAAGAGTTTACCGCGTCTCACTCACAAGATCATGCATGACCTAATGCACTAGAAAAGATCACAGCGTTAGATTTGTACTGTTATATATACGCTTCTCTCATGTTGACCGTTGACCCTCGGATAAAATCAAAATTTTAAACCAGTTTATATGATAGAATTTTACTTTGACATCGTTGAAGATAATACGTCAATATACCATCAAACCAGTCTCAGGAGCCGATCATCACCGTCTTTAAAATAAATGAAAAGGATAAAAATGGAATAAACTCTTAATTTCATCCTGACATTCATAACCAATCGGTGGTTGTATAAGCTATATTTATTTTTGGTTAAAAAAAATATATATTGAACAGAGTATATTTTAAAAAGGACCGCATGTGTAGGGGTGTCAACGGGTACGATACGGGTCGGGTGGAGACATTTTCATACCCGTACCCGTTATGATAACGAAAAAAAATCTTTACCCTTACCCGTATTTTCGAATACGGTACGGGTCGGGTAAACGGATAAAAAAATGCCATTAACATTTCAATTTGTGTTTTCAATAAAATAATTTTTAAAATAAAAAAAAGTAATAATGAATACAACTAATTTGTATTATGAAAATTTAATAAAATATAAAAAATTTATTGTATTATGTATCATCTTCATACAAATATATATTTATATATGTAATTTTATTTTTTTTAAATTATCTTATACTAAAACGGGTAAGATAACGAAAAAAAATTATTACCCTTACCCATACCCAATTAGCTAACGGAATAAAAATCTTACCCTTACTCGTGTTTTCGGATACGATACGGGTCGGATAAACGGGTAAAAGGATGCCATTGACACCCCTACGCATGAGATTTGAGAGTATTGATAAAAGGCTCTGCAAAAACATTTCACATTCTTCGTCTCCATTTTGAACGAAAGATAACAGCTATCACAACTCTAGGACCAATAACAACTATTAGTGGGCCACAGTATTTTTGGTCCCGTATCCTACGGCCATTTTTATTAATATCTCCAAAAAAAAAAAAAAATTTTATAAATGTTCCTGTTCTCAAATTTTTTTTTTAAACATGCCCTGACCGCTTGGGCTTCGAGCAGTCCAAAATTTCCCATGGAGCGCCCCATATGGCTAGGTGAGGCGCCAGCCCTCCGGACACCTCATGTGTTTTTTTTTTTTTTTTTTTAGAGAAATATTAGTATTTTGATTTGAATAATTTTGTGAAAAAAAGTTTAAGATTTTAGAATTAAAAAAAAAATAGGGTCTATGTATATGTGTATGTGTATGTCAAAAAATAAAATATTATGTATATGTGTATGTGTATGTGTATGCCAAAAAATAAAATATTTGATATATTTACGGAGTGATGTCATAAATTTTTATAACTTTGATTTTTTTTTTTTGATGAACTATATGTATAATATATACATATACACATATACACATATACACATACACATACACATATACACATATACACATATACATATATAGTTCTAAAAATAGTTTAACGTAGTTCAACAATAAAAAGTTCAATAGTACAATCAAAAACGCAATTAAAGTTCATAACATAGTTCAAACCAAACAAATCAATTCACATAACCAAAATACTACAACAGCATACAATTGGGGGATAAGCCTTACGAGCTAAGGAGTTTGCTCCATTCTTTTCCTCAGCCCGATGGACGCACGCAAGACACTCCCACGTAGTGAGACGAGCGTCATTCAACAGAATTGCATGCGGATCCATGCAATTGAGATGAACAGCTTTGCCACATTTATAACAGAAGAACATACCCACCATATCTCCCTTCAGCTCACATAAGCAGCACTATCCCCATTTAGGTGGAGGGACCCTGTCCACCAAACCTTCCATCAATATTTTTCTAATTGATGGATCGAGAGTGCTAAGAAATTCTTCATTATTTTTGGGTGAAAACATTCTTTCCACATTTCTCATCGCGTAGGCTTCAGCCGTCCAAAAATTATTAATAAGTGTTTTTTTTGCTTCGCGTTCAGTTTTAGTTCTTTCTCTATTTTTTTCAACTTTGGGAGCCATTATAACTAGGGTTTCAAATGACAGGAATTTATTAGAAAAGCTAAGTATGTGCATAATTAAATACTAAATGTATAGTAATCAACGGTTAATTAGGAAATAATTAGAAAATATTTATAAAATAATTGAAATAAATATTTAAAAAAAATTACAAAAAAAAATTTTAAAATAATTACAAAATTAATTTAAATTACCTGTAGCTGTAATCACCCAGAAAATCGTCCGAAATCGCCCTTAGCTCTTTCTCCCTTCTCTCTGCCTTTGAGGTGGGACATAGACTGATGTTGGAGTGAGAAGAGAGATAGGAATAACGAATAAATAGGCATCCCTAGTGGACCGCCCCTGTCATAGGCAGTCTGCTAGGAGTGTGGGTCGCAAATAAAAATTACAGTTTGAAGATAATTTCTTAGTTTGAATGTAATTACTTAGTTTGAATGTAATTACTTGAAGTGTACTGTTACGTTTTTAATTATATTGTTGAACTTTAATTGTATTATTAAACTGTGTTATAATAAAGAAATGTAAAGTACAAACAACATAATACCAACATGAATATAAAATAAAAAAACATAATGTCAACATAATGCGTGCAATATAATACAGCAGTCCCATAGTCAAAATACTACATAAAAAAATATATCACAATAAACAAAAACTCTACAATCATCATCTTCGTCTCCTTCCGGATAGAAACAACCTAGGAGCCATTATGCCCTTGCAATGCCTGTGCGGCTGCACGCACCTCTGCGAACTCACATCTCGTAACGCCTCCTCTCCCAGATCCTCCTCATCCTCATCCCCCGTATACATGTTCTGCTTACTTGTATTGGCTGCCCATGGATCAAATCCAGCAACTGACTCTGCATTGGCGGGCTGTGTACGCAGCTCCCATGGATCTTGCTCCCAGCTTGTAGCATACGTGGAAGGAGGCGGTGGGCCAAATAATGCAGAGACAAAGCCATCTGCAGTTTGAGATGAACTCCCGCCAACCTCAAAGTCGTGCTCCATCTCCACTCCATATCGTGGTCTATGGGAGCCAATGACCTCTGCATCTGTATTTCCCGGGGCCAGCTCATCAATGCTAAATCTGGGATTGGCATTCCAATGAGGTGCTCCATCCTAGAATAAAACAATGTTAGTTTTGCTACATACAATGAACTCTGCAACAAATAATGGTATAATTGGCGACTGACCGTGCCAAGCTCTACTGGAACTCCGTATTTATTTTTATAAGCATCCCATCCTTGGGTATTCAACACCCAGTCATGGAACGCCCAACCTGAGTCATCAGCTGCTTAATTGCAAGTTAACTGAGTTAGAACGAACAATTCAACAAAAATAAGAATATTGTGTGTGTTGTACTTTTAATTTTGAAATGTAATTACCTACAGGAGGTGGCGGCATATCGTGACTGTAGATGGCCTCTGGTTGGCAGTTCGGATTTTGCGGTGCAGACTTTATCTCTCGCCAATTGATGTTCTCCCCAGCATCGCACAGCATGCCAATGAGGCGACCTTCAAAACCGCCTGTCTCCACGATTGGTGCAGTGTGCTGGAGCATCTGGCATCCTATATATCGCTAAGCATCTCTCGCCATGCACACCAAGCTGTGTCCAACTCCTCTTGTAGCGGCCAACAGCTGCACACAGCATGATTATGCCAACGTTAAGTAATTAAAATTTGTAATTTTAAATTAAAATATGCTTCGGTTGTACTTACCGCGCGAGCATTGATCGGACCCCAAGCCATATAATTGCTAGATGAATCTATCAGTCTACGTCAAAGGGTCTCGCCATAATGGCCCGTCAGGTAGACTGACGGCATGCCCCATCTCTGGTACCATATGGCATATCTCAAATCCCCAGGAGCAGCACCCAACCAATCAGTAGATGGCGAGCTCCATAAGTGCTGCTCCGGATGTCGAGCCCAGTTATACTACATGACGAAATGCTGGCTCCAATCTACTTTTGACTTAGTGTGCGTCGTTCTGGAAGTGCAATTAATTAGAAATGAGAGAAACAGTGGATATATTAAAGTGATAATGAAATTAGGTAGATGGTACTTGTGGAACTTGTTGGTAGCATCCTTACCCATCAGCAGGTGCTCCGGGATGAAAGCATCCAAGCCAAACTATCGAGATACCCGATCGGGGTAGTGATACTCAACTATCCAGAAACAAACGACCGATCCCCGATAATAACATATGCCTGCTCTAATGTCAGCGGGCTCAGCCATCTACACTGATACCATGAACGATACGGAAACCAATTGATATTCGCATCCCATAGCATCTGGAGCTGACCCCGGACATAAGAAATCTCCCCGCCCTTCTCTTCATTATCGTGATGACTGGCCCCATATAGCAGCGTACGTGGGGCATTTGTCTGGGTCAGGACCTCCCCACCTGGGATGTGGCCATGGTATAACTGACCGATTTATGGGCAGATGTGACCACAACCAATGCTGGAGCAGCAGAAGTGGTCCAAAAAGCTGTTTATTCTTGACCTAAAAATTTAACTTAAAATAAAAACTGGGTGCTTATTTCCAACCTTCAATAACAACGTATATTAATACAGACTTACCAGACAAGCATGACAAAGGCATCTGTATAAGTGGGCGAGGACAGCTCCACCCCAATTCCATCTCGATTCTTTCTCCAGGTCCCTCAGCAGGGAGAGATACATAATCGGAACCGCGTCACCGCTGGAATCCTCGAACATGACAACGCTGCACAAATCTAGCACATACGCCCTAGTATACCTGCAATATAAAATAATCAATATAAATAATTAAGATTATTGACGAACTACTAAGTTAATTTAAAGAATGTAATAGTCCCTCCTAACCGCCTCAATGTCAGCAGTCTCAGGAAATATCTGATTCTGGAAGAAATGAGACCGGAGTGCCTTTAGAGAAATACAGTACCCGGAATAGCGGAACTCCTCCTCCTCCCCCTTCTTCTTCTTATATTTCTTCTGCAGAGTCTTCGAATCACACCCTAACAACTTCAGTATCATCCTCTGCATCTCTAGATGGTATGAGATGCCACCTATGAGGTCGCCATCGATATGTAAATCCCATAAGGCACTCACATCACTAAGGGTGACCGTCATCTCCTCGACCGGGAGATAAAATGTATGAGTATCAGGTCGCCATCTCTCTGCTAGACCATGCATCAGAGACACATCGATCTTACTCTGCGGCATGGTGGCAAGCTGGTACAACCCGAGGTTCAAAATGTATCGCTGTATTTCTTTATGGGGAACGGACGAAATCTCAAACCTGCGGTGCCTCACTGTAAGCATGACATCATCCTGTATTTATTATCAATTTGTTAGACTCAAATCGTGCCATTTTTTTAGTAACTCAACATAATGTCATTTTTTTAAGTATAAAAATCACATACCTCAAGAGATGCCAATGAGACGCGGTGCTTAACATGATGGGTCCATAGCAGAAGACTAAATGTGTCAAGATCATGCACACCATCTGGAAAATCGGCCTGAGACGACGGATCCTATCCAATCGGATCCTCAAAACCCCTGCCAGTCGTATCATCATATGACGACGGGCCCTCTCCAATTGGATCCACCGAGGACGTGCCCGCTCTAGTTGGATCTATAGCATCTGCACCCGCTGCAGGCTCAGCTCATACTTCCCACCGTCTAACTCTAGGCATACTACATTTACCAAAAAATATATATTAATCAATCACAACTTAAGAAAATAAAATTCATGCAATTGAAAAATAATTAATTATTTATAATAAACTCATAATTATATGATATTAATATATTCTATAATTATACAATAACTATAGTATATTATATTATTACTGTAATAATTATTTAATATATTAAGAATATAACATATTTATTAAATAATTATATATTAATAACTATTACTAATAATAAAATACTAATCGAATAATTATAATTGACCAATAATTATTAATCAAAACATACAATTTATATAATATTTTTAATAAGAATTTAATATTTTCATAATATGTAATTATTTAATTAGAGTAAGTCTATGGTACTGTGCATATTACGATTTGACTCGTGCTACAACTCAATATTCGAGTTTTCAAAATCCTAATGGTCAATCCGAACCGTTCGTATTGTTCTCCATATTAATATGTGTTTGGAGACCAATTTTTACATTTTTCAAATTTTTTTACTATTTTTTTAGATTTATTGAAAATCACTGTTTTCGGATGGTCCACAATTTTCAGATCAGGTGATTTTCTAAATATCTAAAAAAATCATAAAAAAATTACAGAAATATACCAACCCGTGATATGCATAGTACCATAGACTCACTCTATTAATTATATAACTAATATAAAAATCATTGTTAAATTTTTACTTTTAAAAATAAAAATTATTTTGAAAATCGACAAACAAATAAAATTTACAAAAAAACAAAATTAATTTTTTAACAAAAAAAATGCATATTTTTAAAGCATAAACTCTAACCCTAAATTTTAAAATTAAAAAATATATATTTGATATACATGCAATTTACTTGTAACAAAAAATATATATGTTATTTTTAAACAAATATTGATATACTTCAAAATAATTAGTTTTACCTCAAAGTAATTTCTATTGATATATATATGTTTTTCACCAAAAATAATTTTCAAAAAATAAATATGCATATTTTCAAATCATAAACTCAAACTCTAAATTCACAATTCACAACCATAAATCCTAAATTTAACTACAAACCCTAAATATTTAAATCAATTAACAATTCACATCCATAAACCCTAAATTGAACCATATCACATTCAAGCAATTTTTCTATAAATCATAATCCTAAATTCGAGCAATTGAACCAATTTGAGCAATTCGAGCATCTAATTCAAGCAATCAAGCAATTCATCCATCTAATTCAACCTTCCAATTCAAGCATGTCATTGCATGTCTACCATTTCCAAAATTTAATCCCGCAATTCCCACAATTTGTAATCCCACAATTCCCACAATTTAATAGCATTTATAAATAACCCGCAATTCTCACAATTCATGAAATTCGACCAATTCGACAAATTCAACCAATTCAATCAATTCAACTAATTACTCACATTTAACCCTAAACATCCAATCGAATCAAACCGAAGCACATTACACAATTTAATCACATTTAACCCAAACCCTAAACCATAAACCCTAATCGAATCAAAAAAAAAAAAGCTCACTTGTTGATCGAGAAAGAAGTGAATCAAGGTGCGAGGTAGTCACGAGCGTGGTGCGAGGCAGAGAGGGGATGGCCAGCAGATCTAGGGTGGTTTTTGTGGTTTTTTTCGGGTTTTTTCAGGTGAGGAAGAAGGCAGAGAAGGGGGAACGAAGGGGGTTCACAGGGGGTATAAAGGTGGGTAATGGGGCGCCCGTCTCTGGGGTGGTTCACTCTTCATTTGGGCCGCCATGCGCTGGGGCGCTCCACAGGGTTAGCGGGCCACCACACTGTCTGGTGCCTCACGGGTTATTTGGGCTGCTCGTAATTCTGGCGGTTAGAGCAGTTATAAAATAAAATTACACATGAGGGCATTTTTAAAAATTTTATTTTTTTAAGGGATATTAATAAAAATGGCCACGTATCCTATATGCAATTTCTTGGATAACGTAGGTAGCAGTGTCAAAATTTAGCATCGAACTCCTGTATTTCATCAAATCTATGACAAGCAACATTGATGTCACCAGAAAAAGTTTACAATTAAGTATGGGCACAGCTTCCATGTTGAGTAGACTAACTCTAAAACAAACGAAATATAAAAAAATAAAGCAGTAGTACCAATTAATATTGGGATTATTTTAGTAATGAAATATTTGATTTCACGCGTCCGACATGGGAAGTGCTCGCACAGCTTACAGGTTGAGTAGACTAACTCATACTCGTAAATGCTTTTCAAATCAAAATTTTAAACCAGTTTATATGATAGAATTTTACTTTGACATTTATCGTAGAAGGTAATATGTCAATACCATCAAACCAGTCTCAGGGGCCGAGCATCACCATCTTTAAAATAAATGAAAAGGACAAAAATGGAATAAACTCTTAATTTCACCCTGACATACGTAACCAATCGGTGGTTCTATAAAATATATTTGTTTTTGGTTAAAATAAATATATATTGAAGACAGTATATTTTGGGAAGGACCACATGAGATTTGAGAGTATTGATAAAAGGCTGCAAAAACATTTCACATTCTTCGTTGAATTTTTATGTAAGATCTTCGTCTCCATGTTGAACGTAAGATAATAGCTATCACAACTCTGGGACCAATAACAACTATTGGGCCACAGTATTTTTCTACTCCGAATTCAGTATAGATAGGGACCAATAACAAGTATTTTTCTAAGCAAACTTTTGATTGGTCTACATGACAAGGGACAAGACACTCTTTTCCTGAACCTTATCATGATAACACAACCTTTTGCAAGGTTTGCACACCATACACGGAGAAGAAATTATAACTTGCGATATTTGTAGTTCAAACGCTTATAAAATTACTTGCACATCAACAAAATAGTAACTCATAACGATATTTGTGGTTCCGTATTCAAATTCTTATAAAATTACTTACACATCAACAAAATAGTAACTCATAACGATATTTGTGGTTCCGTATCCTATATGCAATTTCTTCGATAAGGTAGGTAGCAGTGTCAAAATTTAGCATCACAAGTGAACTCCTGCGTTTCATCAAATCTATGACAAGCAACATTGATGTCACCAGAAAAAGTTTACAATTAGATATGGGTACAGCTTACAGGTTGAGTAGACTAACTCTACAACAAACAAAATATTAAAAAATAAAGCAGTAGTGCCAACTAATATTGTGATTATTTTAGTAATGAAATATTTGATTTCACGTGTCCGACAAGAGAAGTGCTCGCATAGCATCTGCATTTTGAGGCCCATCATTATTTACACTTGGAATTATATGCTCCGGTGATATGAATTGCACAAACTCACGCAGCTCACCAAAGCTACAATGCTCGCTGTACGGAACCTCATACCTAGAATGTGACAGAAAAGTCGACAAAGTTTCAGTTTATGCCTGAATATTACAGAGTACATCAAATTGCACCTTATCAATGCTAGCCAGTTCCGGTAAATATTCAGCCTTATATACACCCTAAATTACACTATTGAACATTAACATTAAGGAAGCCAAAAATGACAAATATAGATAGATATATAACCCAAAAGCCCCAAAACTGTAAGAGTTCTGAGCCTCACTGGGGTAGTATCAGATATTTTGAAGGTACTGTAGCATACTACGCACCTCTTAGATGTCATTATCACTATTGGATCAACCTAATAAAAAAATTTCATGCTTTTAAATTGTTGAACACAAAGGTCCACATCAACAGGTTTAAACAGTAAGAAATTTTTCTGTGCTGGTACTTGAAGTGCCAGTCACATCACCCACACAAAATCAAGAAAACTATCTCTATTGGACAGGCAGAAACCAGCAGCCAAAATAAAAGACCACGTGGTATTCATATTTGTTCAATAATATAAACGCCAAATACTTAACATTTGGACTTTGAAATAAAGGAGTTCCATCTCAGTTGCAAGAAAATGCAAATGCCATCTTCATGGACTAGGAGACATGCATCTTTTTCAGGGAACAATCACAAAATGAGATATATCAGGACCATGTATCTGGCCTGGCTGGCATCTCCTTGAAGTCAATTGTACAATCATGAGGTCAGAAAAAATAAAGTTGAAATGAACATGAAGAAATAATCCAGTGATCCTATTCTTAGGACCAATAGTATGCTTTTACAAGGCACCGACTTGCCACAAACTTTGAAAACCAATTGTAGACAAAGTTGCACCGGCTAAGCCGTTATCAGGAGTGGATCTACATGGAGTGAATGGGGGTCAACATTTTCAAAATTCCTGTGCTTATGCATGATTTTGCTATATATTTTAGAGTAAAATGCTATGGTTACTGTATAAATTAACCCCATATTTAGCATGAAAATTTTATATAATTGACCCCCAATGTGAGTTTGACTCCCATAGCTTTTAAGTGTAGCTCCGCCCCTAGCAGTTATGGTGATTTCATTGTCAAAGCACCAGAATATGCACTAGTACGTGGTAAAATGGTACCAGGGCATACCTAATGTAGCATTGTGTTTTTACTTTTTCCAAATAACAAACAGGTACTAATTAAACAACCAAATCAAACACACATTTACATGTCTGCATAAGTATACCACGATATTCAAAACAGGCAAACTAGGCAAACTAGAAAAAACACACATTTACATGCCATCCATAAATATAATACTTTTACTTAAAGGGTTAGGAGATTGATTCATTGACAATTATTTAACTAGAAAATATTGACAATTGTCAAAATAATTTTAAGCAAGCAATCCAACATTGAATGTGTTGAGATAAGGTGCATGTTTTTGTGAACATCGAACAATTTGAAGCTTTCAATGGTCTGAGATCAACAACTCTTAAATGTTTTGTTACATGATGCTCGACTTGCAAAAAAGTTGATGATAAGTATGCTATCTATATATCTAATGCACCTATAAACTTATTTTTTTATAGTTTTTAAGCTTCTTTTAATTGATTTGAGATATACTGCCAAGATTGTATAAAAATTATCTTTCCAAGGGATCCCAACCCATGCATAAATACATAAAAGATACAGGTTTCAAAAGACAATTTCACAGAGAGGTACATTATGGAAAGCTTCGGTGTGTTTTTTATAGCTAACAGCACCATTCCCACAGTCAATACAATACAATGCTACTATGCCAGCAAGATTCATTGCAAGGACTGTATCTACCAATCCTGATTGGCAAGTTAAAGCTGCTTGACTTCTGCTTTTGTTTATGCTAAACCAACTGGGTACATGCCTAAACTCACACAACAGGAGAAGGCGAGCTTCCATAAAATGGTAGAATTATGATCAATAACTCTTCAGATTGACAGTTGCAACTTACCACCACAATTACAATAGTAAAAAGTTGCTCTCATGTAACAGCATCTTCACTGTATGTGATGTACTTAATAAATAGAAGAGAAAAATCATGAGGGTGATGTAGTACCTGATGATGCTACCTTGCTTCCACCTTCTGCCAGGTGTCCTTTTCTGCCCTTTTCCAAAAGTCCACCCCGTCGGTGAAAATGCAACAAGTAAGTCATACAAGCCCTAATCACCATTCACATATTAGATTTTATTTCTCTACATGTTCGAGATGCATACAAAATTATTGAATTCAGTGAAAATTCAACTATAAGAAAGCATCTTTAGTGCTATTGTCGTCTGGACTCTTTCACACTTCAAAATTATTTTGAACTTTATGAAATCATTAAAGAAAATTGATGAAGGAGGTGATATTATATGACTCCAAGAAAATATTGGATTGTGAAATACTGCACTCTGCAAAAAAATTAGCCATTCTCCAAATCATAGGGAATAATAATCCTACAAATACATCTTAAATGGTACAGTTGGAGTAACAATTCTTCTTTATATTAGTTCAGCATTTCTAGAAGACTCATTGAGAAAATAGCTAGCATCTGTGAACTGGTTTGAATTTTCAAATTCACATATGATGATCTCAAAACTATATATCAAGGTTGACAACATCCTAAATGTAACTGTAAAGTCATAAAATCCTAATTCTGACAAACACACACATAGAGCACAAAATAAGAAAGAAGACGTTAATTATATACTGAAACTGCAGATGCATACAATTGCTTATTAAACGAAGTACTTATCTGTTCACCAGATCTAATTTAGTCAAACTATAATTACGAGTGTCAGTTCACCCGACCCACATAAGAATGAGCCTTATTATGTGGATCAGGTAGGGGTACAAAATTTCTGACCAGTCACAGGACAAGTTGGTCAAGCCATCACTGGGAAATGGGTCTGAGCCATTTACTACTTTTTTAAATCTTCTAGTGTTTAATGGGCTTGGCAGTTAATGAAAAGTGAAAGAAATGAAACTACAAAATATGAGGCTCGAACTTGAGACGAACAAAGGAAAGCATGAACCAACTCCCCTAATGCAAACCGTTTGGCTTTAATCCTATTTTAGTTAATTATAATATTTTTAATGTAGTTTAATGGGTCAGGTCAGGTCGATGCATGACCTGTCAAGAAAATAGATGTACTTTAATATTTTCAATGTACTTGAACAAAAGGAGTCTTTGATATGTTTAATTAGATTACAATAACCCATGCAGATTGTTTTCTACAATTCCTTGGAATATTACAACTCTAGATCCAATTCCAATCTGAATCTTAGGGATGGCAAAAAAGCCCAATTGGCCCGACAGCCCGGTCTTACCCGCCCAGCCCGCCCTTTACCCAGTTGGCCCGACACTGTGATGGGCCAGATAAGGGTGGGCCTAGAGACAGGCCGAGCTAGGTCTGGGCTTATGTCGAAGCCCATGGACCTTTATGTTATAAATAATAATCAGACTAGCCGCCTTTATTTGTTATTAAACTATAAATTATTTTGTTGCTCTAGTAGCAAAATCACATTGTTATTTGTTATTAAACTATGAATTATTATTTTTTTCCATTAGAAAAATCACATTATGAATTGTTTTGTTTCTTATATGGTTCATTTGATATGGTTGAATATGTATGGGCCAGCGGGTATGGGCAGGCCAAGTAGGCCCATGGGCTGAGACAGGCAAGGACAGGCAAGCATGGGCTTGGGGGGAAGGGCCCTGGGCAGGCCAGGCATAGATTTTCAAGCCCATCAGATTAGGCCGGGCAAGTGGGCCATCAGTTTTTAATGGGCAGGCTGGGCATGGACTTAGTAAAATACCCATGGGCTCGGTCCATTGCCATCCCTAAATCTAATTGATTTTACCTCCAAACAATTCTAAACAGAATCTCAGTGCTGACTACCTTGTTTATAAAACTAGAGATTCAGTCTTTGGTCTAATGGCTAAGGCAATGCCATTAGGAAACCCAACTGAGAAACCTTTGTGGATATTTGAAGTAGAGAGGCTTGACCTCTATCTTTATCTCACAGAAAGAAAAAAAAAAAAGAGTAATATGGGGACCAGCTTTTCTGTATGTCATTTAAAATATTTTGTCCTTAAATTTTCATTTGGTAATAAGAAAGTATAAAATAACTCAGACAGTCTTGAGAAATGTTTATCTACAAATTAAGAGCAATATCATTTCTATGATTTTACCCAAAATACTAAGAACTCAAAAGAACCTTCTAAGAAAAAGACCAAGTCCCAATGTCACATGTCATGTACTTTCTAAAAAATGCCCTAATATATATCAAAATCTTATCAGTTTCTTGTCTTTTTAATTAGCCCCAACAAGATTCAAAGTTTCAATACTCATTTAAATTTTGACAATGTGGTTTGGCATTCTATGTTAGCAATTGCATGTTGTATGATCAATAGTTCTTTAGAGCTGGACAGTAGTTATCTCTGTCCAAAGGTATTCCCATGTCTTCATCTTGTATTACTTTGGCTGTATAGGAAATAACCACTTAATCTTGCGGTAAGCAGTTTATTCCTCAGATTTGAAGTATAGTAATACATAAGTAGTTAACTTACTGTGTATTGGTTTGAAATGTGCTTGAGGCGCTTGAAGCTAGCAAGGGTCCACATTGGGACCACATGGATGTGGCTCTCAGCTTCATTGGCAGTTAGCCAATGCATGTCTTTTTCTGGCATCTCCAGGCACCGCAGAACACTCAATTTTGCTGCTCCAACATATATCTTTTTTTTCAACATCCTTCCTACTTCCACAAAAAGTCTCTCTTTACCTACATTACATCAAAACAGATCCTTAGTGGGAAAAACTGTCAATACATTTCTTATTGATACAATTGTTAGTGGGAAAACTACCCACTAACCTTAAAAAATAAACAGATCCATATACATATTCCTTTATCTTTAAGAACAAAAGAATCCTTTTATCTTTTAGAATTAAAGAACCAATTTTCACAACGAGAAGTTTAAAGAGCTTAAGCAAATCCTCAGCCAAATTGACAATCAGCTCAGCTCCAACATTGAGTAGTGAGGGGGAGGGAAGGCGGGACGGAGGGAGAGAGAGTACCAATCGTGTAGCTACCAATAAGGAACAGTGTTTTAGGATTGAAAGCTTCAGCTTGAATGGCCTCTATGACAAACTGAATTACAGCATCCTGTTTCGGAAAATCATACTGTACACAGTGTAAAAGCAACACAGGTTAAATAAAATCAAAGGGGTACACCATTGGCATCTAAGGATTGCTGTTTACTAATGGCATCAGACCATACCAGCATTGGTCACTATCATAAGGAAACTTCGATGTTGATAATTTAATGTTTCAGCCAGGGCATTATAGTGATATCAGTATCAGATAGATCTGCCACCTCTTAACCAAAATGAGTAGCCAGTTCCAATTCAAGTCACTAGTGACTCATCTAAACCAATTCCCCTTTTAAATTCCAATAGAAAAACGGCATCGATTGATCCTTATTTGCACAGGATATATTTATAGCAAACAGAAGCAGTGTTAGAGAAACTTTTATAGAGGATTTGTATGTGAAAAAAAAACTAGCTGGAAGACACAAAAATAAAGTACCCGAGGATTGCAGTAGGTGGTGTCTAGGATGAGAGTGTGGATATGGCTCATGTTCAGAACAGCATTATTTCCCATTTCTGATGAAAAACGGAAGTCGCCAGTGTGCAACACAGCCTGATAAACCAAATGTTACAAGTGTAAGTGAAATTTCAATTTTCTTTTATTCTTTGGTCGAGGTCATTTTGAATTTTTCTAATTGATAATGAAGAAAAGAAGTTTTTTCTACAAGAATAATAATAATAATTATTATTATTATTATTATTATTATTATTATAATAATAACAATAACAATAACAATAATAACAATAATTGTAACAACAACAACAACAATAATAATAATAATGACAATGATGACAAAGATAATGATAATAATAATGATGCTAACAACAATAACAATGTGGAATAATTTAACCTACCTATCTATAGGTGGGTTAACTTGTGATACGATTAGTGAGTTTTTGTTCCATGCAATTCCATCAGACTTTATTCATGTTTGGCAGCATAAGTGTGGAATAAGGTTTCCATGACTTATGCCACAACCAAACATGGGCTTATTGAGTTAATCCAACTTCTCAGATAGAGGCCATTTTGTTCTTATGATAGATATATTAACACCTAGCATTAAGCTACATGTCATGGATTAGTAAAACAGCTATGCAGCAGTTGAGTTTTTTTGCAGGTAAAACAGGCCTGAACCCACCATTACAGATAATATCATTCAGTACCAGGATTGGATAATTTATTTTCTTTTTCTGCTATTTTGCAGTAATTTTTTATACCTAGCTGTCGCACTGTTCATCCGAAGTACTGTAGCTCACTGTTTATCTGCCGCACTGTTCCTCCGTACTGTAGCACTACGTGGTTAAAGTAGCTCCAATCAGCCCAAACTGCTGTACATGTTGTTTTCAATCTAACTCGCAAGTTGTGTGATCCGATCTGACTGTTCCCTCACATCGCTCTTTGACTCTAGATTCAAATAGAGATTGATCCAGATTTTAGGTGCTCGAAGAATGTGCAATGTCATTATTACAAAGAGTGGGGTCCCATAAAGTGGGACTGTCCGAAGCGCCCTAAGGGTTCTCCACTCCCTCATGCTCAGGTGGCCCTGTCGATCAATCACCCTGCAAACGCTCCAATTTAGATGAAGTTGCTACAATTGTTCAGCAACTTGAGCAGCTGAGCTTCACTCATGCCGTCATGACATCTCAGACACAGATTCCGAGAGCTACTATAGCCCACTCAGATATGATTTCTAACTGTTTTGTAGCATCAAGACCATCATGGATTGTTGATTCATGTGCTACTAACCATATGACTGGTAACAAAAGTATATTGTTAAGACTTACCACTACCTCACAACCACCTATCCAAATAGCCAATGATTCTACATGTAATATTGAAGGAATTGGATCCATCCAGATTTCACAAAATATGCCCTCATCATCTGTTTTATATGTTTCTTCCTTCCCTGAAAATCTTGTGTATGTAAGCAAAATAGCTATATTGCTCAGTTACCTTCACTCCAACTAAATGCATCTTTCAAGAATTGGGGACGAACAGGTTCATTGGTACTACATGTAAGGACAATGGTTTGTATTGCATGGAGAGCTCACCTCAGCGAGTGGCATACTTGAGTACTAGGAGTGCTAAGGAGGATCATTATCAATTGGTGCATCCATCTCTCTAGGTTTTGAAGAAGATACGTCTTGAATTTCAAAATTAGTTTGTGAGTCATGTATCCAAGGAAAGCATGTCCGTGCTTCCCACCCACCCAGAGTCATTAGTCAGTCTGCCAGTATTTTTGTTTTAGTGCATTCTGATGTATGGAGTTCTTGTCCGGTTAAATCTATATCAGATTCTCGATATTTTATTGCTTTTGTAGATGATTTCTTTCATGCAACTTGGATCTTTATTATTAAATCTAGACAAGAAATCTTTGCAAAATTTTCAGTCTTCTGTTCTTTTGTAAAAACTCATTTCAAAACTACTGTTAAAACTCTTCGTAGTGACAATGCAAAATATTATTTTACAAATAAATTTGTGCAATATACGACTGATAATGATATCATCCATGAATCATCATGTGCTTATACACCTCAACAAAATGAAATAGCCGAACAAAAGAACAGACATATTCTGGAGGTGGTTCGTACTATGATGATTCATGGACATGTTCCTCATCGCTTTTGGGCAAATATGATTTTAACTGTGTTACTTGATAAACTGCATGCCATCTTCTGTACTTGATGGTGCAATATCATATAATGTCATGTACCCGTCTGCACCTTTATTTTATATTCTACCTAAGATTTCTTGTTGCATCTGTTATGTGTACGATACCCGACTAGGCCGTACAAAACTTGATCCAAAATCACCACGATACATCTTTCTAGGCTATTATGGGACTCAAAAAGGTTATCGGTGTTATAATCCAACTCTTAGGCAGTATTTTATATCATCTGATGTTACTTTTCTAGAGTCTGTACCTTACTACCTAGATTTTGAGTCTAGTATTTCTCTCACTCCTAGACCGGTCCTGTCTATTATGAAATATCTTGATATTCTGATCAGTTCTTCTTCAACTCCTGAGAATGATGGATCACCAACACCTCCTGCGCCTGCTATTACTCAGGTATATACTCAAAGGGGTAAAAAACACCATGTTGGTACTAACTCTGTCCAGACTATGCAGGATCATAAGACTTGTACATCTCTCGTGACATTACGTATATCTCCTGACCCAACCACTGAATCCAAACCTGACCCAACCACCGAATTCGAACCTGACCCACCGAATCTGAACCTAACCCAACCACCAAATATGCACAATCCCCTACACAAGCTCCTAACTCTCCATCATCCAGTCCACCAATTGTTGTCTTTTAACCCTCCACTTCATATCTCAGATCACGAACTTCCTATTGCCCTTCGTAGAGAATCACGCACATGTACCAAATATTTCTTAAATCATTGTTGCACTTATGCATAGGGGTGTCAATGGGTACAGTACAGGTCGAGTGAAGGCATTTTCATACCCATATTCATTAAAATTGGCTTTATCCATATCCTATCCATACCCATTAAAAATTGACTTTATTCTACCCTACCCTTACCCGTTAATATTATCGAGTAACAAAACGGTAGCGGGTGAATAACAAATAATACTATTATAATAATTAGTTTTATTATATTTTACAAATTAAATATCAAAAACCCATTTATTTCACACATATGTAATTGTATTTCTTATAAAAAATAAAAGTAAATGTACAATTAATTCTAACTAAATTGTATTTTATAAAAGAAGAAAATTGAAAACCACGAATATATATTTATGTGGGTAGAAAACTAAATTGAAATTATATTTAGATTTTATAATTACCCTATAGAATAACGGGTACAAAATAGTCATTACCCATACCCTTATCTATTTGATTAACGAAAAAAAACTCTTATCCATACCCATTCCCAATAAACTAACGAAATAAAAATCTTACCCATACCCGCCTTATCGAATACGATACGGGTCAAGTAAATGGCTAAAATGGTACCATTGACACCCCTACCTATGCAGCCCAATCCACTAATCAATGTACCTTTACTACACGTCTTAACAGTTACTCTATTCCTAAGAATATGGCAGAGGCTCTGCAACATCCAGGGTGGTTTTGTGCTATACAAGAGGAAATGTCAGCTCTGTGGAAAAATGAGACTTGGGATCTCTGTCCTCTCCCTCATAGTAAACAAGCAGTTGGTTGCAAGTGGGTCATCACGATTAAAGTTCATTCCAATGGTTCTCTTCACCGACTTAAAAGTTTGGTTGGTTGCCAAAGGTTACTCGGATTGACTATGATGAGACATTCTCTCCTGTTGCCAAGATGGCATCTGTTCACATCCCCATGGCTACCACTCATCAATGGCCACTATGCTAACTCGATGTCAAGAATGTATTTCTCAATGGCATCCTTGAGGAGGTATATATGACTCGGCCACCTGGGTTTATTTTTCAGGAGGTATCCAAAGTTCTGTGGCTTGCGAAAATCTCTGTATGGTCTCAAGCAATCTCCTCGCGCTGGGTTTGGTCATCTATCTCAAGCTCTCAGTCATTTCGGCATGACCAAAAGTGGCAATGATCACTCGGTTTTGCTACAGGCACTTCAAGGGAAAGACTATAGTGCCAGTTGCATATGTGAATGATCTCATCATTATTGGTGATGATGATGATGATGATAAGATCTCAGATCTGAAGAAGTTCTTGAGCGAGCAATTTCAAATTGCTGACCTTGGCAAATAAGTACTTTCTCGGCATTGAGGTATTATGGTCTCGTGGCAAGCTTCTCATCTGTCAGAGAAAATATGTTGGATATGCTCTCAAAAAGCAGGCCGCTTGGATGCAAACCCGTTGATTCCCCGATGGTCCCTGAGACCAAGTTTATGCCAGAGGATGGAGAGCTACTACATGATCTCGAGAGATATTGAAGATTGGTTGGTAAACTGAATTACTTGATAGTTACTCGACCTAACATTTCTTATCCAGTGAGTGTTGTGAGTTAGTTCATGTCGAACCCTCGCACTACACATTAGGATGCTGCTGTTCGGATCCTCTATCTCAAGGGATCTCCAAGGAAAGGGCTGGTATATTCTGACCAGGGACATAACAGGATAGCAAGTTTCACCGATGCTAATTGGGCAAGCTGTCCTACCAGTCAAAGGTCCACTAGTGGAGTCTGTCTTCTTCAGTGGGAACCTTATTTCCTGAAAGAGTAAGAAATAGACTGTTGTAGCTCAATCCAGTGCAGAGTCAAAATGTCGTGCAATGGCAAACACTTCCTGTGAGTTAGTGTGGACGAAGCATTTTCTCAACTAACTAGGTGTTCACCACGATGGTTTGATAACATTACACTGTGACAACCAAGCAGCAATACACATTGCCAAGAATCAAGTTTTTCACAAGCGAACCAAACACATCGAGGTAGATTGTCATCTTGTTCAGGATTTTGTCAAAGGCACAACTTCGCACCCTTCATACATCCAACTGAGTCATGTTCGAACAGATCTTTGGCTTGCAGATATCCTAACCAGGCCACTTCGAAAAACACTGATAGTATATGTAACCAATTGGGCATGCTAGATGTATATGCTCCAACTTGAGGAGTGTTAAAGGAAGGAAATCATAGTAATTATAATAATAACTATAATTAGGTAATAGCTGTAATTAGGAAATAGTGGTTCTTTCCTATTTTAGATTTTCCTTTGGTCTATATATTAGTACAGCATTGTTAATTGAGATAAATAGAAATTTGCCGTTTCCACTTTCAGTTTAGTTTCTAACAGCTTTACCTATATAGCAAACACAGGCAGAGGATTCCTTTTTGTTGGCGCATAAAATGCCTAACAGAAAACTACATACCTTACCATTGGGAGGCTCAAAAAGAATAATGATAGCTCCAGGGCAATGGTTGGCATCAAAGCAAGTCACACCTACACCTCCTATTATTGTCTTTTGGTTCAGAGGCAAGATATGAATCTTCTCCCATGGTATGCCAATTTTGAGGTTAATGAGACATGCTGTAACTGACGAGCAATATATCATTCCATGACAGAAGTTCTTTGTTAAACCCTGGTAATCTGCACAAAATTTGTTCAATGAAATTAATCAGCATTATTCCTCAAACCAGTTTCTGGTTTCAGGACAAGTATTAGACCTAACTTCCCCAAACATTTGTGTTCTTTCCCTTAGGCTGTGCTCCATAACATAGGGGGAAACCCCTCATTAAAGGGAAGGGGAGAGATTAGGGTGACGATTTTCGTCAAAAATCAACACAACGCTAAACTTTTCTTCTCTCCGAACAGTGCTTGTTCATCTTTGCTCCCTCTCCAGTTCTTCTCTTCTAGAGTAGGAGCAGATGAAACCGTTAGGCAGGGACGGTCTGGGGTGAGGCTCACCCCCGCACAGTGATTTTCCATTTCGTTTCCTCCACTTTCCTCCGTCGGAGCACAGTCTTAATGTTTTTACTTCATGTTTTGTTCATCATTCAATCAGGACTTGAATGAGGCTTCAAGCAATCGATTTCAGGAAAAGAAGACAAAAAATAACTAGTGGTAGAAAAGGCAGTTATCATACTGGTTAATGGGTACTAGTATAACTTCTATTTTTTAGTTATCTTAACCAGCAATTGGAGTATAGTGCATCAATAATTAAAAACATCAGAGAGCAACTCAATACTTACGGTCTATGTGGAAGTGTGTAAGAAACCAATGCGAGCAGTCTCCACTTAAATAGCGAAATGCATCCTAACACGTGATAATTCAACACATCACTTATTTCAAGAGAAAGCAAATAACAATGATAATTATTATAATAATAATAATATTAAAAATTGTCCAACACTTTAACTAACCTGGGAAGAAAGAAAAAAAAAAGATATATATAACAAAAGTGATGTCATCTCTTTGAATTCCTTCTGTCAATCTTTTGTATCCCTAAATGATGCTTACAGTCTCAATTGCATTTGTATCAGCCTTGTGAAGAAATTATTTATTCAGTCAATCATGCAAGAGCACTTCAAAACATTGAGCAAATTTATATCAATGTAGAAAACATGAATTATTTTTCTTGTTTTGCTACCCTAAAGCATAATTTTAACACATTTCTGGTAGCTCGTTAACTATTTTTACCTTACAGTTACTTAATGCTTCATCTAAATCATTTCTAACAAAAGGTTATTAGCCAATTGAAAAAATGAAGAGAGTTTCTAGTACCACTCGAAATGGAGTTCCTGCAATCCAACACCAAGGAGGGATATCTCTGGCCACTCTCTTGCTGGTACTGCTCTTTCTAGATTTCTTCTTAGTATTCATACTTGTCTGTTTATTACTTTCAGTTGGACTTTTAAGACTGGAGGCACCATTAACCATAGCAATTGAACCTCGAAAATATTCAGTGATTAGTTTATTACCACCCATGTGTACTTTTGCCCTTTCACTGTTGACTGTAACAGGAGAATTGTTTTGTGCAGCTTGGGCACTATGGTCGTTCTTGTTACATAAATCCTTTATAGCAATTGCAATCTTCTTCCGCGGTCCAAGTGCAGTTATTCCTATGTTTAGTAGATCCTGTAATAGAATAAATATTTGCAAGAGAGTTAGCCCCATCGCCGATATTACCTACAGTTACACTGACATACCAATTTTTCAATAAGACTATCAATTTTGTTCATAGGCCAGAATTCGTTTAACCAGAACTCTATCACCAGTACTATACCGCATCCATTTTGCTGGTTTTTTAAGGCTCAGGTAAGTCATGATGCCTATATTAGACCTCTTTCGAATTCAATATAAGTCAAATACAAAAAAAAAAAAATACAAGATAAATTTTGAGATAAAATCAGCCAGAATGGCCATTGCTGGTAAAGAAAGGTACATGTGCAGTAGTACTGGACTTTTTGTCTCTCTTTTCAGTTTTTTTTTTTTTTTTATTTTATTTCATTTTTATGTATCTATCACAGGTCCTTTCCTGAGCTGTTCTTACATTTTTTGTGAGCAATATTCTGGCTGATGAAACTAGTTGAGAAAGAAAACACAAAGGGTGGGGGTGGGGGTGTGCATAGATGGGGATTGGAGTAATAACTTATGAATTACTGATATAGAGATACCTCTTCTGTTAGCCATTGGAGAGAGTCCAAATCAATTTCCTCTTTTATGAAAATATCCTCGTATCTGGATAAGCCGAGATCCCTCAGCCATTCAATAACAGGCACCGTGTCAACATTTTCACCACTCAAACTAGATCTTTGATTGCACATTGAATCAGGTGTCTGCACATTCGATGAAGAATTATTGTACCATCTCTGGTATAGCTGCACTCAGTATCAGTAATGTACCAGTATCCATCTTTTTCATACATTACATTTTTGTAAAATAGCTTCCTAGAAGATACATCGGATTTAATAAAGATGATATAATACAAGATAACTGGGACTAACTTGGATTGAAATGATGCCTAATTGTTTCCATGAAACTTAAATATAAGATTTATATTTGCAAAATGAGGATGCTACAAGAATATGCATTTTAAATCACGAAGTTTGTCTCAACAAAGAAAAAACCAACATTCATGTCAAAGATAGTTGCACAATTGGTCAGATGCAAGCATCAAATAAAACCAAAGTAAGAATAAATTGCACGATTGGAAAATGCCACTAAAGATAGTTGGAATTGGTGAGATGTGAGCCATGATGACCAATTGGATAAATTGAGGGTGTTGCACAACTGAGGCTTAAAAGAGGTATGCTGAGGGTTAGTTCAGGGGTGACAAGATTGAAGTTACATTAACTATTTTTAAAATAATTATTTGCACATTGTATTTTACCAATAAAAATTAAAATCTTTGAAAAAAAATACCCACCTCACGAGTGTCACCTTTGTCAAGACAATCATTTGTGTGCAACTGTCTCAGTGGTTGGCTAAGATCTGATAAATCATGCCCGCACAAAGGACACTGTACCGAACCATGTCCTTGTAAGAAATCATTCTCTTTGTCAAAAGTGAAATCTTGTTGACTGTCCAACTCAGAACAGAGAATCATCAATTCATTTAGCTGTGTGCCTGGTTCAAATTTCTCTCCAACTTCACCATTACGCATGTAGGATTGAGAAACTTCTAGCTTGAATTCACTTGGAGTAACATAACTTCCATCTGGATTCTTAAGTTTATCCTCCCAATTTACCTCGTGTTCTAACCTCTTTTCTTCTATTGATGTGAACTCCCCCAAAACATCCCAATTTTTATCAAATTCAGAGAATAAAGAACAAGGAGCTAAAATACCAGCTTCTGATGCTTCAGAAACTGGAGGTTCTGACAAAGAGCAGCAAATCCCAGAGCTCCCATCTAGGGCTTCAGCTACTACAGGAAGAGACAAATTTACCATTTTCTTATCAAATCTGTCTGGAAATAAACAAGAAATTCTAGAATCCATATCTCGATTCAATGAATAAGTAACCCTAGAAGCATTCTCTGATATTTGATCTATTTCGCTATTCTCCTTGCCAGAAGAACCAACCAGCCTCGATCTTTTCTTTGCGCGTGCATCATCATTGCATGGTCTCAAGGGTTGAGAGTTCGAGACTCTGCGAAGAGAGGAGCGCGTGACAGAGATGGGACTCTGGAAATCGTCGTCGTCGTCGTCTCCGTTGGTGAGAGGAAAGAAAGCTTGGGCTGGCGGGAGAGTTTGAGACATGCATGGTTTCTTCTTCGAGGGGTTGCTAGGAACGTGCGATCGCATAATGTCGCAATGGGAAGAGACAGAGGAGGGAACGAGGCAGGGTCCGGGGAGGAGGAGGGGAGATTTGAAATTTGGAGCGGGACTGGGGCGGCAGCTAGCTCCGCGGCCTCATCGGGAAATGGATGCGAATTCGTGCTACCAGGGCTGGCTGCTGGATCATTGTTAGTAGGGCCGGACTTGTCAATTGTCACTTCCTCAGTTCTTACCCGACCCGGCCCAGCACAAAGGCCGAGGTTTGCGTTGGACCTCGGCCGCTTGCTGGATTTAATCTGCTTACGAACTCATTCGGTTGAACGAGGCGAACGGCGAAGACTCAACAAAAACAATTTGGGGTAAAATTACAGTGTTATGAGTTGCACAAAGAGTTACGTTGTTATGATTTAATATTTGAGTTTTTAAAATTTTAATAGTTAATTCAAACTGTTTATCTTATTCTTTATATTAATATGTATTTAGAGATTAAATTTTACAGTTTTTAAAAAAAATTTACTATTTAAAAAATAGATAAAAACCAATTGATATAAAAAATTCTGCACTATTCAAATATTTAATTTTTTACTTATCTAAAAAAATAATAAAAATTTTCTAAAAAAAGTAAAATTTGTTTTCCAAACACATATTAATATAAAAAACAAAATAAACAGTTCGGATTGACTGTTAGATTTTGAAAACTCAAATATTGAGCCGTAGCATTGTAGCCCTCTATGCAACCCATAACACTATAGCCTTACCCAAGCAATTTGATTAGAAATAAATCAGTGCGATATATGTATGTTTGGATATGAATTCATATGGCATATATTTGCTGTTGGCCTGTTATTATTAATTGGTTCGTAATTTATTTATTTTGAAGTAAGACTACTAGGCCATTTCATTAATTGAAAATAGGTTCATAAAATATTCGTCGTATATAAGAAATTAAGTGACCGTATTTTGACTTCTGACTATTACACATTCACGAGTTGAAGGATTGTTAAACATCTCGAACATTATAATGCGTATGCGTATGTTCCGTCATTTGTAAGCGCTAATCTTCTCTATTTATATATAATACCTCCCAGAAAGAGAAATTGTCAAGAGTTTCCAACACAACAAAACCTTCAAGGACAACGGTAAATGAATCAATAAAATAAATTGTAGCCGACATGGTATGGATTTTTTTTTCCATTAAGAAATGTAAGAGATCTAAGTCCTCTATAAGTCTATGTACATGTCCCACATTACAAAAAGAATGATATATTATTTCTAAAATAACAACAAACACATACAAAAATGAAAATATGATTTGGTCAAATGAATTGGGTCGATTGTGCTTTCAACCCCAATCTTCCGTTTTTCAATTTTGTTTTTTCTTTCAGGGGAGCAATGGAACCCCTGAGTTAAATCTGAAGAGTAGAAAGCACAGGAATCAATGCATTTTGCCAAAGCGTGAAGCAACAAGAGCAAGCTCATAGCTGGCTGAAAAGAAAAAAGCCTAAGTCTAACATCAAAAACTATAATCAATATCTGAAACATTCTGTGAATCTGATCGCTTGACCAGCTCACCCCTCTCATTATAAATATCCAAATTTTCACATGCAGCTGGGAAAATATAACCGATAACTCGACCCTCCACACAGGAACACTGAAAGACATGCTTTCTCTTTTTAGTGATCCCAACTGACATATCTCGAAAAAACACATTTTTAATGGGTATCTCTGCGCTTCCTTGGATCCGAACCGGGACCCGCACCCCAGTACCATGGATACCAACATAAGAGATGTCTTTTATGGTAGGTACAGCTTTTGGATCATACCCAATCGGGTGCTCATTGTAATCTGTCTTGATCACAATGCCAACTCGCAAGTTGTCGAATGTTATGTTACGGTATAGGATATTTTTCACATAGGCCCCTCTGCCAGGTGCAGTTTTTATTCGGATCCCTCGCCTTGACTCCCATATGTGGATATTTTGGACCGAGACATTGGAAACCCCGCCTGACATCTCACTGCCTATAGATATTCCTGCACTGTTAACAGCAAGACAAGCAATTTTAATTTCCAGATAATTTTTTTTAAAATAAAAAATAAGGTTCTCTAGTGGTAGTTACATTATGTAATTGGTCCAAAGCTCCCCTGACTAGTTTATTTATAGTTAGTGTAATTAATCTAGACATGGCATTTCAGAATTATTGGTCCAAAGCTCCATGTTTCCTACTAATGTTTTAGTAAAACTAATGAAAAAACACAACTTTTACATGGATGATAAAAAGATGACGAGGCAGAACAATCACCCGTTTACAAAAAGTAAACCAAAAAAAAAGATGAGAGCACAGACCTGACAGCAGATCGGATTGTGAGATTGCGGATGGTAATATTGGTGGAAGGACGGCCATATGTAATCCCATACTGATCCCATCCACTCTTTATTGCGATCCCGTCATCGCCAGTAGATATATAGCAGTTTTCTATTAACATGTCCTCACACGAATCTACAATTTGGCAATAACAATACTAGCAATTCTTAGGAGTCAAACATGATTACTTGGTACTGCAACTCAGAAATAGAGGCATATCGGATTTGGCTGACTTCAAACACTATAATCTTGCTCCCAAAAGTTGATTATTTCTCCAACATTGGTCATGTTTGGTTTCATTAGATTCATTAGAGGGGCCAAACAGTTCAGGATCTAGTGCTTAGGATTTCTTTTGATGGAGCGTTCCCTAAACATTGAACTGCAGAAGTCGTTACCACTTATCCATAGAAGATAACAGAACAGTTTGATAACTAAACTGGTACTTTTAAAATTTACGGGTCAAAAACCAAAATCCATGAAAACTTGATAGCAAACTTTTGTAATTTACTCAAAAACTGCAATTCGGGCCAGCAAGCTGGCATTTTACCAGAACATGCTAACCAATTTAAATTAATTAATTAAAGAGAAAAATATAAATTTTGACCAACTTTGGTTGCATACAATGCTCATTTAGTTATTTGACAAGAATGCTACTTGAGATGTGACAAACTTGAAATATGCAATAAAGGAAATTTAAGTTTGAACCTGGATCAATCCCATCTGTATTTGGAGCCCCCCTGATGGGTGCCAAGATGGTCAAATTTGCAATGGTTAGATTTTTGCAGTCATAGGGATGAAGTGTCCAAAAAGGGGAGTCACGCAGTGTAATATTAGAGATGACAATATCCCGGGACCACATTATCTGTATCAGTGGGCCCCGCGTATTATTCAGTAGCTTCTTACGATGCTTTGTCCACCAACTCTGCCCTTGACCATTTATAGTCCCATTATGACCTGTTTTAGGAAGGCAGAGAAAAAAAAAAAGAGGATAATTATAATCAAGGAATTTATTTATATTATTAAGTTTAATAAAGCTAAATTTTGGTCAGCTCCTATAGCAGTCCTTATAAGGTTATGAATCAATGTCAGCATGTTACACAATGGAGGGTTAATTGAGTTGAAACTCGTTATTGCATAATTTGACACTATTTGTCTAAGAAGCTTAATAGGACACCTTTTTTTTTTTGAGAACCAGCTGAATAGGACACTTAGTAGCTTAATTCCACTTAGCTGCATAATTGTAGAACTGCTATTATAAAGTCTCGGCTACACTAGTGAAGTGCCTACAAGTAATAGTTGAGACACTCAAAAAAGAAATAGATCATTTCTAGAGGGATAATGCTTTGGCACTTTGCAAATGAAGATTAGGCAACAAAATTCCTTAACTTCGAAAATCTTCTCTAGAAAATCTTCATCGTAATAGTTGGTAATTTTGTATCCTTTTGGAGTTTTTGCTAATAAGAAATCTACCTATTAATAAGTCATTTATGAAGTTTAGTTAATCACAAATTATTGTTTCCTTTGCAAATCATAAGTTTTTTTAAACAATAGAAAACTTTAGTTTGCTATACCCCCCCCACAGTTTGACAAAAAGAGCAGGCCATTAATACATCATCCTTGTGCAAATCAGAAGTCAGAAGTTTCAATTTAATCTTATTGTATAAATTAGTACAGTATTCTTAGAAAAGTGTAAGTTAAAAACAAAAAACTCAAAAAGACATTGGAGAAACTTACATACCTGTTATAATAACATCTTTCAAATGTTGGCCATGAATAAGGCTCCCATATCTAGGTCCAGCATGCTCCCTTCCAAAACCATAAGATGGTAATGGAGGCATTAATGGCCAATACCTCTCATCCTGAAACAATAAAGGTAACAAGATAAAGAATAATGTACTGCCCTGAATAAATGCTGGTATGGTAATGTGTCTCAAATAGTCATCACACAGTTTTGGTACTGTAGTAATTGAGTACAGTAGGGTCCTTATATCTTACAATGGTTTTTGTGGCATCTGTGCTCAATTGAGGTTATGTAGAATCATGACATAATCAAGGATTAAAAACAAAGCAGGGTAACGAGCCCACTGCCTGCCTATTATACTATGCTCCCAGCCTTTGATTCAGATCGGGTGGGAGCAAAGGTAAGGAGGGGAAGGAGGGAATTGGTTCTGAACCCAAATTGATGGTGTACGAAGTATTGCGAAATTTTTTGCATTGAAATCTTATCCCTCCATTTTCCTCCTCCCCTTGCAAATTTGTGGATTGACAGCAAGATTCAAGCATCCCCGAACTACCTTCTGCCTCTTTGTTATATGTTTTCAACTGGGGGTTGCCTCAATTAACATTTGGTTATTACAAATCAAAATTAACCTAACATAGCCACAGTTCACTGTAAATCTGCAATTAAACACTAAGCAAAAACAAGTCAAGCTAGTACTGGACCATGCTGACAGGATGTACCACCTGATCTGACAGGAAAATCACAAATTGGTACAGAATGGCATGTTTTATAAGGGAAGAATTTTATTTTATAATTCTGATTCATCTTAGTGCATAACCTCTATTTAAAAATATATGACAACAAAAACATTTAAAAAATTTAACATCAAATCCATATTTGCAAAGCATAAAACAAAGAGGCCTCATTTTTAACCGGTAATACTAAGAATGGGCTCTGTGATAATTTCAAAACTAAATATGCCCTGGTTACAATACCAATCATACTGACCCGTCATTCATTGCTACACAACCGATCATACTGAAAGCTGGTTATGACGAGCAACTGGTACATGAGTACCCAATTCTCAGTTTCTCACTACAAAGGTCTGTTTTTCCAAACTTCCAATCCAGTTGATGATTTAAGGACTTCTAAATCAGAAAGTTATTTGCTTTCTTCCACAACCTTCAGATTTTAAACTAATGCCAGGCATGTTTATCAGTTTGAAGTAACCCTCTTAAAAGGAAGGTCTTGCCTTTTTCATGTTGGAGCTCAAAAATTTCACTTTATTGTCTAATGTATAATAGTAAGGCAAAGAAGAAGCCTCTTAATTATTAGTTTATATTACATAGTGACCTGAATCCCAAGAATCACCGCGCCTTCTTCAAGGAACAACGTCATACAACTCGTCAGATTAAAAGGAGCAGTAAGCCACAGCCCGGCTTGCACATTCAGCCGTCCCCCTCCCTTATCCTCGTAAATTTTAATTGCCGCAATTGCCCTCTCGAATGCCTCCGTATTTACAGTCTTGCCATCCCCCACCGCGCCGAAATCTGTCAGGTTGTACACCGCAGCTCTGTACGCTCTAGGAACCGGTTGACTTGGCGGCGGTGGGGCTCTGTACACTCTAGGAACCGGTTGACTTGGCGACGGTGGGGCCCGCACGAACAACTGGATCCGAGTCAACGAGTTGGTCTGCCAGAGGTAGATCAGTGCGATTCCGACGATCCAGAAAGCGGTGATGGCTGGGATGAGGCGGCGGCGGTTGAATCGTGTGGTCTCTAGCATTTTCCAGTGGATCAGTTAACGGAGGTGCGGTAGAAGGAGGGATGTGAAAGACGTTGGTTGGAAGTAGTTGAGTGACCCAACTTCCAAGGCTTCGGCCATGGGAGGGGCAAAACAGGTATTTGATATTTTTGTGGGTTTAAAATGACAGCGGAACGTGGAGTGAGGTGGAGGGGAAGACGAAACCTGGTACGGGTAGTGGTGGACGGGAAATAAATCTGATACGATTCCAAGGAATCGTACTATCATAGGAACCTGTCTTTTCAAATCCAACCACTCATTTATTAGAGATTCGTGCATGAAAATCAACTGTTTTTGAGACTCGTGTATTCTAAAATATTGATGGTTAGATTTGAAAAAGAATTCTTGTTGGAATCGTAGCAGATTTATTTCCATGGTGGACGTGTTAACTAATATTTTGGCAGTTCTTAATGGAGTAGAGCTAGTGTGTTCTACAGTTCACCTCTTGCCTACTGGTGAATTCAAAGTCTAAACCTGTTAAATTAATTTTAAATGATGAATTTTTTGTTTATTTTATAAATAATTTGTTTTCATGTAAAAAAATTTAATATTAAAATTAATTTTGTATAAAATCAACTAGTCAAGTGATCACAAAAAACGTTCAAAAAATAAATATATTAAAATTAATTTTTTTATTTTTTTAATTTTGACAGCTTGATTTTAAACTAAATTAATTTGAATATTTAAAACTTTCATATGTAGATGGATCGCTTATAAAGTATGAAAATTTTAATTGTTTAAATTCGTTACTTAAAACTGATTTGATAGACTTTAGACTTAAGAACACCCTAGTCCTACTCGTTTTTAATGAACCTTAACAAATTTCTCAAATATAAAAGCTCAGACGATATCACGGTGATATGGATAAAGATTTTAACAGCGTAGTTTTGGCTTCATGCAGCGCACAGATATAGAATCAAAACTACTCGGTTCATGAAGCCAAAACTACTCGGTTAATATCTTTACCAGGTAATATAGGTTCCTCCAGAAATGGTAAGATGACATCTTGATTTAATCAATTAATTATTAATGAAAGAAAATTTGTCGTTTCCAGATTCATTAAACATTTGCATTGATGGAGCTACTGAGTTCTGTATATCGCTCTTCGCTAAGATCGTTATCTTCTTACAATTAGCCACAATGGAAACAGGAAAATATTGCTCTGTTAAATCTTCAAATAACTAGTTATATGGGGTTATGTAACTGATTGGTCAAATAGAGATTTGAACCCTCTATAAAAATATACTCAGAGTCTCAGATACCAAATTTTACATTTTCTTTCAGAACTCTTTTACCTTTTTTTTTTAAAATAGATAAAATAATTATTACTGATCCTGTGATCCATAATTATTTGTCATGGTTTCTCTACAATTATTTGCTGAAGGATTTAGTTGTCACTTGGTACGCTTATTCAACAAAGCAACAAGAACATGCTCTAATTGGGGTAAAGATTTTAACATAGCAGCTTTAGCTTCATACAGCTCATTGACTATAGAATCAAAACAGTGGTGCATCCTGTTAGCCGAAATTTTTAAAAATACCATTATATTAAAATTAATAAACCAAAACACCATCCGGGTGTAGAATTTAGAAAAATGACATGGCCGCTGCGCGGGGAAGCGGGCATGCAGAAGTGGACCACAACTTGAGGAAGCGGTTAACATTTCGGGCCGCTTCTACAAACAGCGGGCCGGGCTGCTTCAGGGCCAGCGGGCACTGGTGGCCGCTTCGCGGGACAGAGGTCACACGCCAGTTTATTTATATAGCAAACAGAGAAGCAGAGAGTTAAGAAGATTCATTTCACGTACACAAAACCATTCTTTTCAGCTGTAAGTTTTTTTTATTTTCTATCTTTTTAAAAAAAATTAGTATTTATAATTAATTTAATTAATTTTTAATTTTAGGTTTTCTTATACTCATACCAAATGGCTGTTATGATATATATTTACACTGGTGGTGAGATTTTAACAGGCCCTAATGGGGTTTATTACAGTATTAGGCCTGTTTCTGCGATACCGGTAATCTCGGTACTGATTTGTTGGTTCTGAAATCGAATATTTCTCAAAACCTCGGATTGAATCAGGATGGATATGACATTGATATTCAAGCCAAAAGTATCATGCCCACTGGTTCAAGCCAAACTTGGTTCCAACTTTTTCCTATTCAGAATGATGGAGTCTAGCAGGTACTATACAATCAGACAATTAGTTTTTCTGGGGGTGGATACAAGATAATTGAACTCTTTGTGGAGATTAACCAAGTCCAGCATCCTAACCCCCTTGCAAGGTTAATCCGGGGTGCTAGTCGGACTAATGCGTCAATCTCCTTAAGTCCAGTGGCCCAATCCCCTTTCCAGATTGACATGCCTGAAAGTAGTAATGCCCCAGTTCATGAGGGCCGACGGTCTACTAGTCGGCCCTCCCGTCAGTCCCGAATCATTTTTACCGATTGACATGCCTGAGAGTAGTCAAGCCCCAATTTAGAGGGACCGACCGTCTAATAGTCGGCACTCCTATCAATCTCGAGTCCAGCCTTGTGATCCGGAGGAAACTGAGGAGACGGTGGATCCGGAAATACAAGAGGCAGAGGAAAATTGGGGAGATGTTGATCCTGATTGCATGAGCGATCATAGTGACACAACAGATACGAGGCCTGTGCTCGGGCAAACAAAAAAATTCAAGGTTGATAAAGGGTTTCGGATAATGGGTTGCGGGGTTGAGCACCCGATTGCAGCTTTCAATGATCTATTAGGTTTTCAGGAAGCAAATGTGGGGTTATTTGGTAGACATGCAGAGTTTGAGAATGAATTGTCAGAGGGACAAACCTATGATTCAAAGGAGTAAATGAAAGTTGCAATTTACAAGTTTCACATTCTTTGTAATAAAGAGATTAAGAATACGTACAGTGACAAATAACGGATTAGGTTCAAGTGCAAGGACCCCAGATGTGGTTGGTACATTAATGCAAGGGTCACTGGTTTTGGTACACAATGGAAAGTATCCAGGTGCCCAACAAAACATGTTTGTCATGCGGATGCCACAAGAATAGATCATGCATAGTTGACCGTTGTTATGGCTACCGATTGCATCTCGGCTCACATGAGAAATGACGTAGATTTAAGTATCACTTCTGTCAGAATAGCTTGTGCACAAACGTACAACGGTCAGGTACCAGCATACAATAAATTGTGGCGTGAAAGGGAGTTGGCAATTGCCTGCCAATTTGGTAGTTGGGAGGGGTCATATGCGCTTATAGTCCCCTTATTGAAGGCAATTAAGCGAAAAAATCCATGTACATTGTTTGATGTTACCTCATATCCAACTGGTGAGCCTGGACCTTACAGGTACTTTAATAGGGTGGCTTGGGCATTTGGACCATGCATAGAGGTTTTCCAACACCTGAGACCTATCATCACTGTTGATGCATGTTTCTTAGCAGGCGGGTACAAAGGTAAAATGTTGATTGCAACCGAGTACGATGCAGAAAATCAGCTCCTCCCGTTGGCTTTTTCATTGGTAGATACAGAGAATTTTGAAGATTGTGCATGGTTCATGCAATGGTTAAGGCGCAATGTAATTCGCTCCATGTTTGTGTGTGTCATCACTGATAGGGGTAAGGACATAAAAAAGGTGTTTCGACAGAATGATCTAGGATGGAATGAGGAAGATGAGGATGAGTGTGTTCACTGTCTTTGTGCTACTCACATAGCAGAAAATATGAAAAATAATCATTGCAATGAAAAAGCAATCAAGTACTTCAGGATATGTGTGGCGAAGAGAAAGATGAGGAGATATGAGCAAGGAATGCAAGCAATGGGAGATGTATGTGATCGGGCTCTGAATTGGTTGGACGATGTGGGTAAGTATCTAGATTAAGATGAGAACGAATGTCCTAAACCATGGAAGATATTCCAGGCATTGGATGGGGGTTTCCGTTGGGGAATTATGATGACGAACAGGTCCAAGTCGCTCAATAATGTTTTTAGATCTTCTCGTAGGTTGCCAGTAGCAGCAATAATTGATGACACGTTTTACAAATGTTAACAATGGTTTGCTCAAAGGAGCGCAAAAGCACAATTTGAAGCAAACCAGGGTCAACAGTTCTCATGCCGTGTGCACGAGGTATTTTATTTTCATTAAATTATTTTATTTTTTTAATTTTTATTAAATTGTTCTATTTTTCGTAGTTGATTAACAAATGGTGCGGGAGATCACAATCTATGATAACGCTCGGTGGATTTGGCAACTGGAACGAGTTTGAGATAACATCCACACAAGAGAAAGTTAATGCATACATTAAAGACGCTTATGGCCGGTTTACCAAAGCGAATTATAAATACACGGTGGTAATCATGGATGAGAACACGGTTACATGCACATGCCAGAAGCCACAATTAAACAGAATACCGTGTTCTCATGTTCTGGCAGTGTGCCGTCTCCGAGGCATTGACCCTGGAAGGTTTGTAAATTACTACTACCACATACAAACACTTATCAAAACATGGCTGGGTGAATGGCATATCTATGACAATCAGTCTGATTGGCCGAAAAATGAAGGTCCAATCCTTGTTCCAAATGACAAAAATATTACCTTGGATCGAAGGCGAGTTAATAGGATTCTGATGTGGCTTGATTTACTTTATAATAGAAGGAGAGGACATTAGACTCGCCGGGATACACAAGAACACCAAAACAGAGCTGCTCGAGATGCATGAGGTAGTTAACTCATACATTTTTGTTATTCAATTTTCAGGTTGATAAAGAGGAGTAACAATACATTTTTGTTATTAAATTTTCAGGTTGAGAAAGAGGCAAGCAATGTATTTTTATCCAACGGTCAAGTTTAGACTGTGATTGCATTACTCGTTTATTGTATTAACATGCAGACACCTATTTAGGTGCACTATTATTGTTTGTTTTGATTTATTAGTTTAGACTATTGTTTTATTGTTTGTTTTACAAATCCTTATATTTAGATTTACTCGGCCTCGGTGCACGCTCATGAGGGTTGTCGGTGATACACCCCTCTAAGTACACCCTCTAAGTACATTGTGTACGCACCACACTCCTTATACCAATCTCTATAAAGCCTGTATTTTTTTGAAAAAAAAAGTCATCAACGCAACATATCATCTATTAACCAGAGAGATTCTTACACTGGCGGTACATCCATGTGACGGTGCTCATCAGCTATAGGTGGGTCGATAACGGATGCCAGCTGGACGTATGCTCTGTACCAGTGCGCCCAGTTTCTTCCCGAAGAGATGTCTCTATCCAAATGAAGCTGTCGCCAAACATCCTCACTGATCGGCTCTGGGGGAGGAGCTGTCTGCCTCAATCCAAACTATCTCATGACCCGACCGGGGTAATGATGCTCGACAATCTGAATTTAGTAGGTTTTTTAATAAATGTTGTAGTAGCTAAAATTTGTAAAATAAATTCAAAATACGGTACCTGAAAACATATGAGGGGCACCTCGTCATGCCAGTAACGCTCCTGCTGCCAACATCTCTCGGGCAGTATCTCAAGATAGGTCTGATGTACCCTGTTTACCTCAAGCTGAATTCATAGATTTTAAAACCTACATCAATCAGATGTGCCAAGATTTACAAATTTATTTAGATCAAATTTTAAATAAAATAAGAACTTACATATTCTCTGTAGGGCTGCCAGGTAACATACTGTGGATCATCCCTGAGATGCTCGATCTCTTATCTCTAGTAATTGATGCCGAGAGTCCCGCCATGACCTGCCTCGATATAGGTCTTCGGATAGCTTCACATATGCGCATATGCAGGGCATGTGTCTGGCTCTGGTCTGCCCCAATCTGGCACATCTGTCTTGCAAGTGATTGTCGGACGGCCAACAATCAGATGCGTCCAAGACCAATGCTGCAACAACATGCATGGTCTAATAAATGTCTTGTTCTTCTTCACACATGCTTGATTAAGAACCCTGTACAATATTAGTGTCAACAACCGGTGTAGTGATGATATTTTTCATATTGAAATTTGTAAACAATAATTTCAAGTCACACACCTATACAAGCATGTGAGAGTCACAGCCCCCCAATTGTACTTGCTCGCATTGAACAAATCAGCCAGCAATGGGAGATAGCACACCCGTACCTAGTGTTTGGTAAATGCACCCTGGGACCCAACCCGGACCGGTCCGCCCGTGCCCGTGCCACGGGTATGCACGGGTACACGGGCACACGGGCACACGGGCACAGGTATTAAACGGGCCGGACCCGATTTTTTTGAAAAATGTCCGTGAGAACCCGGACCCCTGTACTCGTAACCCGTGCCCGTGACGCCCGTGCCCGTGACCGTGAGCCCGTGGCAGATTTTTTTTTTTTTTTAGGTGTAAAATTCAAAATTTGAACTCAAATTCTCCCCCCCCCCCATTTCTCTCATGCCCCACATCCCCACTTTCTACCCGGACCCCTGCCCATTTTTTTTTCAGTTTTTTTTAAATTCAAATTTTAATCCCTCCAAACAAAATTCTATAAATATACACCCATTCCTTACAAATTTTCACATCTCTCTCAATATTTTCATCTCTCATTCTTTCAATCTCAATCTCAATATTTTTATTATTCTCCAATTTTAATTTTATTGTTAAAAAAAATAGTTGTTAATTTAACAAATACACAAACACAAACACACAAACGGAAAGGGAATTACGAAGGTAATCTTGAAGATTTTCCCATGAAATTAAAAAGGTAACATTAATTTTTGTTAGATTACATTTTGTTAGATTAAATTTTGCTAGATTAAATTTTGTTAGATTGAAATATTGAATGTTAGATTTATTTTTGTAGAAAAAATTTAGAATTTAAATTGAATGTTAGATTTAGTTTATGTTAGATTTATTGAATGTTAAGTAATTAGATTTGTTATATTTATTGAATGTTAGATTAATTAAATTTGTTAAGTAATTAGATTTATAAGATTTGTTTTATGTTAGATTTGTTAGATTTATTTAGTTTATATTAGATTTGTTAGATGTGTAGTAATTAGATTTGTTTTGAATATGTGATGTTAGATTTTATTTTTGAAATTCGGATTTATTTTTAATAGGTTAAATAAAGATGTTAGATTTATTTTCTTGAATATGTGAAGTAATTTGACTTGTTTTGAATAGGTTAGATTTTATTTTTGAAATTCGTATTTATTTTTAATAGGTTAAATAATGATGCTAGATTTATTTTTTTGAACATGTGAAGTAATTTGATTTGTTTTGAATAGGTTAGATTTTATTTTTTAAATTCGGATTTATTTTTAATAGGTTAAATAAAGATGTTAGATTTTTTTTTTGAATATGTGAACTAATTGGACTTGTTTTGAATAGATTAGATTTTATTTTTGAAATTCGGATTTATTTTTAATAGGTTAAATAAAGATGTTAGATTTTTTTCTATTCTTTTTTCTATTTTTTTATTTCTGTATTTTGAATTCTGTTTTTTATATCTGTTTTATTAATTCTGTTTTTTTTAATTATGTTATTTTTTCTGTTTTTTTATTTCTGTATTTGAAATTCTGTTTTTTATATCTGTTTTATTAATTCTGTTTTCTTTAATTCTGTTTTTTTTATTTCTGTTTTTTTTATAATTCTGTTTTTTTATTTATGTTTTTAAATTATGTTTTTTAATTTCTGTTTTATTAATTCTGTTTTTTTTATTTCTGTTTTTTGTTTCTGTTTCTAAATTCTGTATTTTTTTTTGTTTTATTAATTATGTTTTTTTTCTGTTTATTTTATTTCTGGTTTTTATTTTTATTTTTTAATTTCTGTTTTTAATTTCTGTGTTAAGTAATTTACATTTACTTTTTTAATTTATTGTTTTAAAATAAGAGCTTAATTACTTTTAAAATAATTGATTGAAGAAATTTTTTATTTATATTTTATTATAACAAAAATTATTGAGTTCAAATATACAACCATGTCAAATGAGTTTAAATTGGTATGAATTTATATTTATAATTTATTGATTTAAAAAAAAAAACAGAAAAAAAACAGCAAAAAAAAACAGCAAAATAAAACAGCAAAATAAAACAGAACAAAAAAACATAACAAAAAAATAGAACGAAAAAAAAAGAACAAAAAAAATAGAATCGAAAAACTAAATAGAAAAACTGAAAAAAAAATAGAAACCAAAAACAAAAACAAAAAAACAAAAACAAAAAACAAAAACAAAAAAACAGAACCAAAAAAACAGAACCAAAAAACAGAACCAAAAAAACCGAAAAAAAATAGAAGAAAAAAACCAGAACAGAAAAACAGAAACAAAAAACAGAAAAATAAAACCGGTCCGGACCCGGACCGGACCGGACCGCCCGGCCCCCGATACCCGGACCGTCGTGCCCCCGAACCCGTGACGGGCACGGGTATTAAACAGGCAGGGTAGGTTTTTTGAAAAAAAAAACCGTGACGCCTGGCCTGTTGTACCCGTGTGCCCGTGATGCCCGTGACCGTGGCTACCCGTGCCCGTGCTCGGGTTTTGCCCGGACCGCCTGGCCCGGCCCGTTTACCAATCACTAGCCGTACCTGATCTCCCTGTGAATCAATGAACAATTTGACTGTGATCATCTCCAAAATGTATGCATGCAAGTGCTGATCAATAGTGGCCTGTTATTTATTTTAATTAAAATATTATTTAGAAGAAAACTGAAATTTTGTATAAGTAAATAAGATAAAATTTACATACTTGAGGGGGACGACTACTAGGAGCTGGAAACCCCTTGAAGGAGAATCTCAGCTTTGCCAAGCTGATGATATCTGGGGAGATCTGTGTTTTTGCACCTCTCTTCTTCTCTTTTTGCAAAGCAGCGTGCGGTATCCCTAGCAGGTCCTCACACAAGGATTTGAAATCTCCATACTCGACGCCCGTCACAGGTTCCCCGACAATGGTCATGCCCCATAAACAACTAACATCCTGTAGGGTGACTATCATCTCAGCATGGGGGAGATGAAATGAATGGGTCTCGAGACGTCATCGCTCAATGAGCCTAGAGCACAATCCCGGATTGGCAATCTCCTCGGTCATCTGGGATAGCTGGTACAATCCCATGTCACGCAACGTCCCTGCACAGGCCTTCTGGTACTTAAGCCACATTTTGTTGTGGCGTACTATAACTGTATCTAGTCCCTAAAGTAAAAAAATATATATTATTAATAAAATTTGAAATAAAATTATAATTTTATTAATAATATAAAACATACCCAGTGGCAGCCTCCAAGATAAGGTGCTCCACATTCGGGTACCAGAGAAAGTCTGATACCCGATCAGTATAGTGCCGGATACCGGGGACCACAGATGTCAATGCCGCATCGACATACTGTGACATCTCATATGTAGTGGGTATAACTGATGCACCTCCACTAGAAGAATGTACATCCCTACTAGAAGACGGTCCAAATTCCATAGATGCAATGTTGTATTTTCATATTTTGGTCAATAATCAATTTTGATACCATTTCAATAATCAATCTCTTAATTATCTTGGTCAATAATTAATTTTGATACTGTTTCAATAATCAATCTCATAATTATTTTGGTCAATAATCAATTTTGATACCATTTCATAATTATTTTGGTCAATAATCAATTTTGATACTATTTCAATAATCAATCTCATAATTATTTTGGTCAATAATCAATTTTGATACCATTTCATAATTATTTTGGTCAATAATCAATTTTGGTACAATTCCATAATTATTTTGGTCAATAATCACAAACCTTAAATATTAAATCCTACTCCTATTCCTACTTCTACTTTAAACTAAAATTTAAATTTAGAAAGAAGAAGAAAATTATCCGATTCAAAGGGATGTTAAATGAGATTGGATTGAAAAAACTAACTAGCGGCCACTATTTATAGTACCATGGCCACTAGCCCACGTGCAGGCCAGGTGATGCGCGCAAAAGCGTATGCACAAAGTTTCAGTACAATAAGATGTACCTTTTAAACCTTTAACACGCGTTTGAGTTAAATTGCAAGTGCACAATTCTATCAAAGTAGTATTTTAGGTATCGATCCACAGGGAGTACGATAAAAACTTAGTTCAAACTTTAGTAATAAATTTCAGAAAATAAAATAAAGTAAAGTGCAATAAAAGTAAATTGGGGGGTTTGTTCTAACATTTCCTAAGGTTGAGTTCAATACCCAAAAGAAAGGAGTTTGAAACAATAATTGTAAATAAAAGTAAAATAAAGGAATTGGTTTGCTTTCAAGATTTAGAGATCTAGGGGTCTTTGGTCTACAATTCCTTGCTAACTCTATTAATTCGGTATTTGTTTGAATTCATGTATGATTTGATAAGGTTTCTAACCTAATATGTTATTAAGGGTTACTTTCGTAAATTAATAACGTGCCTAGATAACTCGAACTTCTCAATGAAGTTCCCCACCCTAGTTACCTAGACTTATAAGCTCTTGTTAGTCTCTCATCTCCTCAAATATTGGTACTTCGCAATTAAGTCCATCATACCAATACCCGATTTGAATTGAGATGTCCTAATTAGGGTTTGACTTCACGATTAGGTTCTTCACCAAATTTCTAACCTTAATTTCTATAGTTCCGGCTTAGATTAAATTGGTTACAATCTTAACCTAAACCTAAGGTATTTGCATTCATAATTTGGTACTATCCTATTTATCACAGTCAATTTTGGTTCTTTCGAATCTAAAACGGGATACTACAATTCAAGTACTAACTATGTAATTAACACAAATTATTAAATCACAGAAATTAACAATCAAATCCCATAAAACAATCATAATAAAAACAAATAACCGAATAAAATAGAATTAAACAAGTTCATGCATTGACCTAAACCCCTAGAGAGAGATCTACTCTCTCATGGAGAGATCCATTACAAAAGTTGGCAAAGTAAGAAGAAATGAAATAAAGAAATGATTACACCCTTTATTTGATCAAAGCCCTCAATCTTGCCGACTTCTTGCTCAGGAAACCCTTCTTCTCCTTGCTTGAAAGCTTTCCTTACTTCAGAATTTATCGTTATGTGTGTAGAGAGAATGAAAGAATGAATGGGAAGAGATAGAGAGATGAGATAGAGAGGGATGTGAAGAGATGATGGATCTTTGCGAAGAGATCCGAAGAGATGATATGAGATCCTCTCTTTTATAGCCAAGGACTGTGTCCAATTAAGAGCCTATGAAGTGGAGTTAGTGGGTGCTATATTTGGATTGTTTCCCATGATGCCTTGTCCACGTTTGATTGTAAAAACGTGTCCTTGGTGCGCCAAAAATAGAAACCGTGTTGAAAAATATGTATTTCTGACTGTTTGCGAGTTTAGTGCGTCCCACTATCTCCAAATTTACTTTTTTAGTTTCTCATGTTGTAGATCTTCTTCCTAGCTTTCCAAAAAGTGGTCGCAAGCCTTAATCGGAGTTACAAGTTAAAAGTTATGGCTATTTTAAGTTTAGGCTACAGTTATGCGTTCTGCTACAGTGCGGCCAGGCAATTCGCACTGCTACAGTACAATCCGCACTGCGATCCGCACCGCTACAGTACAATCCGCACTGGAATCCGCATTGCTACAGTACCATCCGCACTGCGTCTTCACCATCTGCACTGCGGATGCATCGAGATTCGCACTAGGCTCGGACTTTTTCTGTGCGACGAGAGTGTAGCTGCATCGAGATCCGTGCATCCGCACGGATTTTGATGTATAGCTTATTATACCTTTTTAAAATTGGCGCGCGTCCAGAAATCCATCTAAGTACTTATTTTGGCCATATTCCAAACCTTGTGTTCGCAGTGGGCATTTTTCTTCGGTTTTGCACGGATTTTGATGTATAGCTTATTATACCTTTTTAAAATTGGCGCGCGTCCAGAAATCTATCTAAGTACTTATTTTGGCCATATTCCAAACCGTGTGTTCGCAGTGGGCATTTTGCTTCGATTTTTCTTCATTTCCTGTAAGTTAAAACCAAGCAAACGCAGTAACTTGATCCTAGGTGTAATCTATTCACTTTATATTCAAAATACAAGATATTTGGTGTTATTTCGTGATAAAAATCAGATCGAATATGTATATTATTTAGGCCTATCACCAGGTGCCCGCTACCCCCCAAAGCGGCCAGCCCGCTGGGCCTAAAGCCGGCCCAATAAGGTGCCTGATTCCCGCTAGAGTGGCCACGTTGAGCCTACCCGCTTTCCGCCAGAGCTGCCATATTATTTATAACAATTCCAGTTACGAATGGCATTTTGGTTTATTTATTTTCATATAATGGTATATTTAAAAATTTCGGTCCTGTTAGTGAGCTGCATGAAGCTAAAATTACTCCGTTAAAATATTTACCCTTTAATTTTAATCAAGTCAAACACATCGGTTAGGCCTTTCCAAATGCTTCCAAAAGGCCTAATCGAAAACAGGCCTGCCAAATTTTTGTTCTCCACGTGGCAAGCACTCATTCGATCTCTATCCAGGAGGCCATACCTCCCCGTTCTCGCTTCCAGATAAAGCCCGCTCTTTCCCCCTTATCTCTCTCTTTCTACAGTTGGTGCTTTAAACACTCACATGGCTCTTGCTCTAAGCTCGTGTTTTGTATCTAAGCTCAATGCCAGGTATGTAATTTTAATGATTACTAACTGTTTGTTTTTTTCCCCCTATCAATAGATTAGGCAACAAATTGCTCCATTACAAAATGTGGAATTAAAAAAAAAGCTCCAATTTTTTTGCCAAAAAAAAAGAAAGATAAATAAAAAATAACAAAAAAAAGCTACATTTTACCACCCTTATACAGCATATATAGACTAATAATTGCTATGAACAAATAATAAAATGTCATAACTGTATAATTGTTTGAACATATAATTAGGTACGTGATTTACTTTTTTTTTTTTTAGCAAAGGTTGGAGATCAAGTCATCCAACTATTTAATACTCTTATTATTATAACAAAGGATTTCCTCCATCCCGGTTTCGAACTCATGACCTCTTACATAGAGTCCATGTGCTTTTTCCACTAGACCAAATGCTAGTTCTCGGCACGTGATTTACTTATCCATACATAAAACTGCTATTTGTGCTGAAAATGAATCAAGACTCGGAATGCTATGTAGAATTTGCTTTGAAATTTTTCTTCTTTTATAGTATATATGATACGCTAAAAACATGCCCAGAAAAATTTACTTTTTGTTCACCTCTAAATTTTTTCACAAATCCATGAAGTTCAGGAACCACAATTTCGTTCAATCTAGTAATTTTTCAGCGCAAGAGTCTTAGCTTTATTTGCATTATTGGATGAATCGCTTCCTGATTCCTAGAAAATGAGCTAAATTGGAAAAATAGAGAAGGGGTTAGAATGATTTTTTTCATGAAATGGGCTTGGTTGGCTGAAATTAGGTACTCTGAATGATGTACCAGAAGCAAACTATTATGCGCCATATTACTCAGTTGCACTTCCAAAATTTGTGATGTAGCTTCTTGTGTAGGGCGCATGCCACAAATCAAGTAAGAAGATCATCATCTATTACTTGTTCCAAGATAACAACAAAGGTAGGGGCAAAAAAAGGAGGTGTGTCAAGTGTGTGTGAGCCACTGCCCCCGGATAGGCCTCTTTGGTTCCCCGGTAGTTCTCCTCCTCCATGGCTAGATGGAAGGTAAAGTTTTCATTATAATTTATGAAGTTAAATGTGTGCCATTTTAAATAATGACCTCGGGTTTTTCTGTATGCCTTCAGAATTTCATTCCGTGCTGAAACTGCTGATATCTTGCAGAATTTGACAGTTTTCTGTTCAAAATGTAATAATTAATACAAAGTAATTTAGAGAAAGTGTTATTTTGGAGTTATATGGAGCACTGATTTATTTTGTTTTGTTCATCTTTGTAGCCTCCCAGGGGATTTTGGCTTTGATCCACTCGGATTAGGTATGTACATTATGCTTGATTTTTTTTTTTTTTTGGTTTCCATTCATGTAAAAGAAAAATGAACCTAAACTTCGAATTCCAGTGCTAAATAAATTTTATGTCCATGACATGGATCGAATAAAGAAGGACATTAGACTTTCCCAGTAATCTTTTTTATTTCTGTTTCCTGATCCTATCAATGGTGATCATTGGAGAATCTAAATTTCTCTCCTATTTCTCTTGTGTTCAATTATCCAAATATCTGTTTTAATTTAGTACTGAGCCAGTACTGAAATATGCACAAGTTAAAGAGCTAAGCACCAAAAAAAAAGGTTCCAGATTAAAGAGTCTGTTGAGATGCTCTGATGTTCAATCCGTCCGGTAAGCATATTAATTTGTTATTATCATTTATACGATGAAATTTACAGGATCTGACCCAGAGACCCTGAGATGGTTTGCACAGGCAGAGCTAATGCACAGCCGGTGGGCCATGCTTGCAGTCTTCGGAATACTAGTTCCAGATTGGCTCCATCATATTGGCTTTATGGATAATTTCTCATGGTACGTACTTAACGACAACAAAGGCTTTACAACTAAAAACCATGTTACTTAAGCCCGATAAAATGTTGGAGTATTCGACTCTTTGTACCTCTCACCGGAAATTAGTCAATTGACAACCAAGACTCTTACATTTTGGCTCTTCTTTTCTTCACATTTACTGACTAACATGACAGGTTTGAAGCTGGCTCTCAAGAGTACTTTACCGACCCATTGACCCTTTTTGTGGTTCAAATGATTCTAATGGGCTGGGCCGAGGGACGTAGATGGGCTGATTACCTAAACCCAGGCTGCGTTGACATCGAGCCCAAACATCCAACAAAGAAGAACCCGAAGCCTGACGTGGGTTACCCAGGTGGGTTGTGGTTTGATTTCATGATGTGGGGCAGGGGCTCACCGGAGCCTGTTATGGTTCTGAGAACTAAGGAGATCAAAAATGGGAGGCTTGCCATGCTTGCTTTTGTTGGGTTTGTATTTCAAGCTATCTACACTGGAGAGAAGAGCCCACTGGATAACTTGTCGGCCCACTTGGCTGATCCGGGTCACTGCAATATTTTCTCAGTAATGCTTGAATCTCTCTCTAGATTTAATTTGGTAACCCCATAGGAAGGATTTAGGCACCATTCTATACCATTCTAAAAGTATTGTTTACCTTTTCATACCAGCGAGCAATTTTACCCCGAAAGATGTAACTGTGCTCAATTAATCAAATCAGAGGCAATTCACCTCAATTGCACTGAAAAGAGAAAGGTGTTGATCATGCCAGTATAATTGGTTAAAGTACTCAACTAGACGAAGATAGTATTCTTTGTTGAACTTATTATATAACTAGTTTAAAATTAAACCTCATGCAACCCACCTTCCACAACTAACAAATCTTGTCTGGCAGGCATTCACTTCTAAATGAAGAAACCAAAACTAGAGAGAACAAAACGAGGTAGAAAAGAATAGAGGCACGGCTGAGTTGTCGAGTGAAAACATGCTTAAATTATGGAGACTACTGTAAATAACTCAAAAGAAGGGGATAGTAGAATGGCCTTTTTGGCTTGTCAGATTCAGTTTATACTGGCAAATCATCGATCTTTAATTTGTTCTGATATTTTGGTTGCTCCTCGTACTGGGCATTGGCACGTTTGGTTACAGACTAGCAGTTCTTATATAGCGTTTTTTTGTGTTTGAAACAAGAGTAGGGTTAAAATGCACCATTGGTTTGTGTTCTAACCATACTTCATGTCTATATCTCCGTTTACAAAGTTCAAATAGTCGATCCGAACCGTTCATCTTGTTCTATATATTAAAATGTGCTTCGAGACCAAATTTTATATTTTTTGGAATTTTTTTACTATTTTTTAGATAGGTACAAAATCACCGTTTTTGGATGGTCCAGATGTAGTGATTGTGTACCTATATAAAAAAATAGTAAAAAAATTCCAAAAAATATAAAATTTGGTCTCTAAGCACATCTTAATATGTAGAACAAGATGAACGGTTCGGATTGACTGTTTGAACTTTGTAAACGAAGATATAGAAATGGAATATAGTTGGGATACAAAACCAATGGTGCATTTTAACCCTACTCTTGAAACAATATCAAGCAGCATTAAGCATAGATGTGCCTTTAAACAAAAAGGGTAAAAGGATGTAATAAATTTTGATGAAATTAGGGCGTTATTTAGCTGGTGCTTGGTTTGCAAAAAAAATTCACAATTAACTTGTTCGATTGAAGTTCGTTCTGAAACAAATCAAACTAGTTTGGTTTGAATCTTATTCAAACTCAAACTAGATATAGTTTGTTCAAAATTGGTTCGTGAACAGGTTCAAATCTCAAATTAACATGTATCGTTTAAATTAGAGTAGCACCAGTGGCTCAGTGCAAAATCAAGGTTTTATTTCAAATAGGTACCTGATATGATCAGATAAGATCTAATATAATACTTAGTTTAAGCTATTTAATTTTCAAAAAATAACTAAGGGTAGTAGGGTTGCCAAAAAAAAGCTCGTAATTCATGATTCGAAAATAAATTCGCAATTAGCTCGTTCAATTGAAGAATGTTTTGAAACAAATCAAATCAGTTTGGTTCGAATCTTATTCAAACTGAAACTCAAAGTAGGGTAAGTTTGATTTGATTCGTTTGCAGCCTTAAATAGAAGATTCAAAATTATGGGAAATAATAAGGAAAGAAGAAAACTTGTCTTTCTATTACCAAAATAAGAATGAAACTTTATTTCAGCAAAGCGTGAGAAATTCTATTACTTAGAATTAAAATATGAAGCCGTACATGTTTTTTTTTTTGTTAAAAAGGTCTAACTAGTTGTAGTTCCTTCAGTAACTGCTTTATTTAAGCTATTTAACTGAAAAGTATTAAATGAAAAGTACAATCTTCAACACAAAATGTAAAAACAAGCGATTTCGGGTGTTTCTTATGGAAAATTTACAAGGAACAAAAAGAACAGAAAAAGGTCATGAAAATTGAAAACATAATTTAATGTCATGCTTTGTGTTTATATACATACTTTTTCTTAGTGTCACCTTAATGTCATACACTAAGATAAAAGATGACGTTATTCTTTTCATATTAATTTTAGTAGTATGCGCTATTTTTTTTGTAATAGTACGTACGTGCAATTAGTTTGACCTTTTGATACCATTTATAAAAGTTTACTATCTGCCACATAAAAGTTATAAATCCAAGTCAAATGATAGTTTGGGAAATGCAAGTTTTAAGACGGGGCAAATACATCCACATGGTTTGCTGTGCAACTCGTATCAGGTCAGGTGCAGTTATTAATGAATAGAAATGGTTCGGTTCTTTCGATTTTTGGTCTTCTGATTAATTTCGGGAAATGCAAGATCCGGCCGGGTTGTTGGGTTATGCACCTCTTTATCTGATTTTTTTATTATTTAGAATTACGTTAAAATAATTCATTCAAACAAGTCCTTTAAGGATTGATTTTCTGTAACTAGCCTTCACTGATCTCTAGAATCGATGGAGCAAAAAAAAAATCAAAACTACACCGGTCCTAGGGACCGGTGGAGGCCCATTTGGCCCTGCCACACATAGTTGCACGAAAAGCTACAAAATTAACCCTATACCGGTTCCTAGGACCGGTGGAGCCTCAAAACCATCTCTGCACCGATCCTGTGGATTGGTGGAGAACGTAGGTATTTCACGAGCGTCCCGCACCTTTCTTCTTCCCTCTTCTCCCTTCTTCACTTCCCTGCCGCCATTCTTCTTTCATTTTTTTTTTCATTATTTCGTTTTTTTCAATAGAATAGAGGAGTTGCCATATGAATAGATCGCCACCACCATTGTATTCAGCATCGTCTCCTGATTATTATTGTAGGTTTTTTTTACTCATATGTTTATATTTAGTGTTGTAAAATTAAAAAATATTTGGAGTTAATTTAGAGTTTGATTTAGTGTTTATTTTTTACTCATATGTTTATATTTTTATTTTTTTTACTCATATGTTTATATTTTGAGTTTTTTTACTCATATATTTATATTTAGTTTATTTTTTACTCATATGTTTATATTTATTGTTTTTCTGTACTCATATATTTTGTAGTGTCTTTTTATATGTTTATATATTTAGTGTGTTTTTTTACTCATATGTTTATTTAGTATTTTTTTTACTCATATGTTTATTAATTTAGTGTTTGATTTTTGTTCAACAAAATGTCACTGCTATTGATCAATGTGTATTATTGTGGTAACCTCCAAAGCACTTCAACAGGTGTTGGTTATGACATAGGGGCTGCATTTACCTTTACTGTATCTGATTCTACCATTTTTGCTATTATAAAACGGCAAATATACGTTGGACTTGAATTGCTTCCAAGTCGAGTCAAATTGACAATCAGGGTACGTATGAACACAGCACCGCCCAGATCGTACCATTTCTCACTATTTTGGACAAAAAATGAGGAAACTTGGGATGTCATTAAACAAACTGCAACTCAAGTGGCTGGATTTAAGGTTATAGAATTGGTAGTTGAGGCGCACCAGGCTAGAAACCAAACCAGTTATGATCCATGTCCAGATAGTTTGCCTGGAGGTAGTAACACACCATCGGTTCAGACCGGCTTTGATCCTAACTCGGGCAGTGTACCTGTACCCACCTACACACCTCCGGTTCAGGCCGGTGACAGCCTTTGTGAGCAATCAGATGAAGACACATAATATGATAGTTCTTTTGATGATGATGATTTGGATGAAGAATGGAATGCAGATATGGATGAAGCAGAGGCTGAAATATGTGAAATATGTGTTTTTGTACAGGAGAATCTGCTGGTATTGAGGCAGCAGCATTTTTCTGCACACATGAACTTTAAAGATTAATTCCCGCTAATTGGCTACACCAAATTTTGTGTTCTTTATATGAAAATTTCCCTTAAGTCATGATCTATATGCATGTAAAACAGTTTTGTAAAACTCGGCCCAGAGCAAAATTAAAATAGTTTTTGTTCAAGAGAATTCAAACAAGCATAATTTGAACAACACATTCAGTCATACCACAAACATTCAAATAAGCATAATTTAAAGGATAATTAAAGTCAGTCTAATTAAAGTTACAATAGTCCATTAAACATAAATTTAAAGCCAATTTAACATTAATCTTACATTAATGGATCCAATCTAATTACTCTTCAAGTACCTCTGCAAAAAAAAATTTAAATGTATCATGCATTATGCAATACATGATGGATCCAATCAAAAAAATTAAAATGTATCATGTTTAATAGAGACACTTACTCAGTCGAAACATGTTAATTTCTTCGTCGGCGCACACGCGGTGGTCCAAGGGCACCAGTCCCGGGAGTGTACGGGTGAGTAGGCTGCCTTGTACGGTCTCCAACAGGTGGATCCCAGTAGGATGGAACATAATCTGCAGTGGAAGGAGCATAATTTGAAGTGGATGGAGCATAACCTGAAGTGGATGGTCCCATCATACTAAAGCCTCCCGCTAGTTCATCGACCATGAACTGAGAAATCTGTCCATGCTGTGTGCCGCTCATGAAGTTATCCCACGTCGAGGGAGGCTTTCGAGCTGAAGGGCGATGGTAATGCTGATCAGGGACATCATCATTCAAATTGATCATGTCCAAGTTCGTAGGGATCCCAGCACTTTCGAGTATGCCTCGGAAGATGTGAATCTGATCAATATCCTCCATAATGGCACGGGCATTCTCGAGCATCAGCTTGCTATATGCCATTTGTTCCGGGATCTTCACCATATCTATTGCCTGCATAGTGAATTGTATCTCTCGAGAAATCTGCATAACACATTTCAAATTGTGACATATTGCACATTATTATTGAAAAATCTAATTTGATTGAAAAAATAAATAATATACGAACCACACGAGAATGCCTATGACCATGAGGAACGTACGCCATTGTTCCAACATCTTTTGTCCGGGGGGGAGGCTGACGTCGTAGAGCTTCCGGATTGTTATCTGATAGATACACTGATCTCATACCACGCGCGTTGAACCAATGCATGTACATATGATGCCTCCCCATGTCATATGGTCTCCACTCTCTAATTAGTATTGCAGGCTTCTCGATAAACTCACTATGAGTAATCTTCCAACAACCATCCCTTGCTGCGTTGCCATCGTGATGCCACGCCTCTCTTAAATAACTGATCTCATCAAATGGTAGAGGAGGAGGAGGCGGGATCTCTTGGTACCTACCAAACTGGCGCATGACCCAATCCGCATGCTGATACTCTACTATCCAGAAATGGATCACGTAACCACAGCTCATCCAATACCTCTTTTGTCCTCGAACATGTCTAGGTAATTGATCATAGTAATCAACATATGGTCACCAGTTAACTATCTCATCAGCTAGTCTGTCGAAGCTATCTCTATATGTGGCTGTACCACCTGTCAAAAAAATATAAATTTTAAAAAACAATTATAAATCTATCGAATTCATCTCGAATTATAAATCTTTATACCTAAGTGAGGGTTGTGTTTCCACAAATGTCAAGTGGTCAACTTCACACAGAAAGCATTTCTTGTATCCTCATCTTCACCACCGAAGGCAGGTGGCTCTTCCCAGAGATTAGGCCGACCAATAGTAAATCGAGTCCATGACCAAATCTGTAACAACAACATTGGACCCGCTATCGTGTCTACTCTTGCAAGGCAAGCACGCGACAACTCTCGATAGAGATGTGCGAGTACGGCACCTCCCCAATTGTATTCTTGTGGAGTCTCTAGATCATTAATGAATTGCAAGTACATCGCAGGGACTCCATCCGTACTAGAATCCGGAAACATAACTGACCCAAATAAATCTATACAAAAACCTCGGGTGTACTGTGTAGCTCTCTCATTACTGTCCCACTCTTGTAAGGGTTGACTAAATTTGGCCTGCACCCATTTCAGTCTAATCGAATAAGCAGAGACGGACAATCGTTCTTTCGATGTGTTAGGATTATAAATCCTATATTTATATGGCATTGTCTCAATGAGGTCATCGTAAAACAAAGCCGAATCAGCCCCTAGATCATACTCTAAGTATAGGTTCCAATCAGTATCGCTGATGCCAGTAATCGGGTCACCTGCAAATTAAAAGAATTATATAATCAACAATTCACCTTAGAAAAATAGTGTTTTAAACTAATCGATAAACAACTTTCATTAGTTAATTACCCTTAATCGATAAGCCCTATAGACATGCAACATCTTCCAACGTCACTGTCATCTCACCGACAGATAGATGAAATGTATTGGTCTCCGGCCTCCACCTATCAACCAGAGCACTAATCAAATGCAGATCAATCTTGCAATCATTGAGGCGAGCTATTTGATACAACCCTAATCTCTTCAGAGCATCTTCCATCAGACTGTTGTAAGTAATACGAGTCTTATGTGAATTTATCTAGTTTAATGAAGAGGAAGGCTGCCAAAAAGAAATAAAACATTATAAACCTTTCAAATACTTCATATAATATTTATTTGCAACAAATAATTAATAGATATAATCAAAATTACCATATCACGAACTTTCCATGCTCTGTGGTTATGTGGTGCTAATTTCAACAGCTCCGGATAATTCACATTATCCGTTGACTCTGTTAGAAAATTTGATAAACAATATTTTTGCAACTAATGAGAGTCATCACACATAATTATATAAACAAATATTTTTTCAAGCATATGGCTACAATAATCAAAATTTATGTAAACAACATATCATCTAATTTTGATTTTAATAATAAACTTCATGAATATTACTAATTTTATACATTATAATTTTATCTAATTTTAAACTTGATGAATATTACTAATTTTACACATTTATAATTTTATCTAATTTTAAACATCATGAGAGTCATCACACATTTATCTAATTTTATACAAATTATAATACATATTACTAAAAAGTTACATTATACTACATGAATACTTAATTACACAAATTCATTCTACATAAATACTAAATTACACTAAATTAACATCAAATGAACTATAAATAAACACTACAGTAGCATTATATTACACTAAATTAAAATCAAATAAACGCTAAATTAATACTACACTAGCACTAAATTACACTAAATTAAAATTAACACTAAATTACACCAAATACTAATTTCATACTACATTTCACAAAAACAATCTAAAAATATTAAACAAACTAAATTAAATTAGTTATTTATTTTAATTCGGCTAAAATAAAAAAAATTTAAATTTTTTTTTTTTATCTTATCGAAATCGTAGATCTGAAGAGTTTCTAATTCTCTTTGACGATCTGAACATTTTGAAACAATTGGATGGAGAAATGGTTGAGTATATTGAAAGAATAAAAAAAAATAGAATAACTCACTGTTTGGAGAAGAAGGCTCAGACGGGGGAGAAGAAGGAGAAATGAGCGAGTCTGCGCGGTGCATTTTGAGAACAAAGTTCCATCGATCCCTAGGATCGGTGTAGGGCTTTCTGGGATCTTTTGTGACCGAGTGACTGGGCTGAGAAAAAGTTAGCTACACCGGTCCCTAGGACCAGTGTGGTTTTGATTTTTTTTGCTCCACCGATCCTAGAGATCGGTGGAGGCTAGTTACAGAAAATCAAGGCTTAGAAGGCTTGTTTGAATGAAATATTTTAACGTAATTCTAAATAAAAAAAAATCCCTTTATCTCCGAAACATTTTTAGTTACCACCTCAATATTTTAAAATTTTGACTATGTCATTAATATCTGCAAAATTCATATATGCATAACCAAGAGGTCATAAACACATGATAGTGTGGGTCTCAAATTGATAGTCAAAATAGAGGAAACTCAGAAACTCATGCACAACACCACGGTGCGCACATGATAAGTTTTCAGTTTTACAGAAATCAATTGTAAAATTAGAACTTTGAGCATAACACCCATGTAATTAAAACCTTTTTTTCTTATCAATATATTGTTGGCAGTTACTGCCAACCTTCAAAAAAAAATTAGAACTTTGAAATATTGAGGGGGTGACTAAAAAAATTCGGCTCTTATCTTAGTAAATATTGCAAAATCGCTGTGGTTCATTTTTAAACCAGATTGTTTATGTTGAAATTAATTGTTTTAGATCACTAGAATCAGGCAGAACTAACATATCAAACTTGCTATATGATGAAAAGTAGAAATAGATATAAACAGTACAAGCTGAAATGATGATGGAACTTTGAAGTTTAGGCCATCCTAGGAATAAAGGATCCGATCCAACAGTCAAAACTTAGTAGCAACTATGCCACAATTCTGTAAAGTTGGCAGTATGAGTATGACAAGAGATTCAAAGTTCATATTCCATGACAGTTGTCATAAACAAGCCAACAATGAGAACTCACATCTACATCATTATTGTTATCACAAGGTTGTCAAATGTTGAACAGGCAAGATAGGGTCAATTAATCAAAACACAAGAAATGTTTCATTTTTTCTCAAATAGAGGCCATAAAACCGGTCTTGTACCTTACAGAGAACAAAACCGTTGGGTCTCCCCATTGGAGGTGAACAAGCAAAAGTACAAGTGCGCAGTCCAAAAACCAATACATGCTAATAACCAAGTTTAGAGCTCCATTCTATGCCTAGCAATTAGCATGTAATACCATTGAATAAATCCTTAATTAATTATAGGTTAGTAGTACATGCAACAAACTAGGCTAATTAAATTGGAAGGTAAATATAATACAAGGAAAATAACTGAAGGACACAAATATTGGAATGAAAAGCAGCAAAGCAATTATTTACCAACTCAACTTGGAAAACTTCAAAGATGAGTAAAACTTACTGGTACCATACCGAACTCGAACTCGTTACCAAATACCCTGGAACATTTGGAGAGCATTAATAGCAGAGAAATAATTACATACAAAGTAAACCATGGCATTTCAATGACAAGCACAAAAGAACATGTTAAGTCCGAAGACAATTAGCATTCGCACACCATCATCCATCCGCCCAAAAGTATTGATACTAAAAACAAAATTGCATCAATGCCTTGATTAAGATTTGTAACTAAACAAAAAAATTGAATATCAGGAAAAGATAGCTATTACCGGTACCAATCCACAAGACCAGTACTAGATCTGACTGATCATATTGATACCATCTCATAAATTCACTCATCAACCCAACTTTCAGACAATTATTTCTAAAAGAATTTTTTTATCTCACCTAGTGGGAAAAATGAAAAAAAAATAAAAATCACACAAAGTGTGACTGTACCTATACACGCTACATACACCTTGAAGAATTCTCACTTTTATTCAAACCATCACCTTATCCCAGAAAAATCAAAGAATAATCTAGTATTATATCTCCTATCAGTGCGATCTCCGCCTATTAAGAATGGAAGGAGGCTGAGTACCTTCAAAGAAATCCAAAATGGCCATTTCGAGATCCTCTACAGAATACCTGATATACAGCTCTGGATTTTTCCCACTCTCTATCTGTAGCCTGAACCTTCCCAGGAAAGACCGGTATGCCGGGAGAAGCTTCTCACCAATTGACATTCTCAATTCTTCCTTCAACTGAAGGTCAGGTACCTGCCACATAGACTGCACCCTGTGTGCCTCCTCAAAGGATGAATTAAAGGACCTAAATCTATCTCTCAGTGTTGATTTTGAAATGCCTGATGAGAACCCACCAGTCACATGCAAACCTTCATCTCTGAGGCAGTGCAGAATCCGAAACCACGTGGCACGCTCGTAGTTTATCGCAGCATTAGTGTAAACTTGGGTAAGCTTCTGGAGATAACTATCACCTACCATCTCCCGAAGCTCCAGTGTATCTTTCACCTTATGCACTATGTAGTGTATGTTGTTCAACAAAAATAGGTGTGACAACGCTGCATCTTTGTATGGGCTAGCTTTGATATCTAGGCTACGGTGTAGCACGAAAATTATCCAGACCAAATGGTAGGCTATTGGTTCTTGGGCTTGGGGTTGGGGAAAATCATCACCAATTGTAATTGGCTCTTCGGATCCAGACAACCGGTAGGAGGGGCGGGAGGTAATAAGTTTGGTAAGTGATTCCTTGTAATCGGAGATCACCGTTAAGTAGTTCATGACATATCGGGTTAACGGATGTATTGTGCCGCCCGGCACTGGGGTTTTCGATGTTTCCTTGATCACAGCATTCTCAAACTCCGAGAGGATCCCTCTCACTGCATCACCTAGACGGAGGAGTATTTCCTCAGCCTGTTGACGGATTGATTCTGTCGATTTAGAGTTGAAAATTGCCAAGATATCAGGCATAAGATCCAATAAGCATTCATACATGTCAAGCATCTTGAACAGTTTCTCTGGTGACCGGCGGCCGATCGAATTTGCCTCGGCAAACCCAAGCACTTGCAAAGCGGCACCTTTCACAGCCTCAGCAAAAGGCGCCTCCTCCAATCCTTCCTCGTCAAAAATCATCTCACACAGCCTCCTTTCGCTGGCTAGTATAATGCGGATCGCAGCACGAGCTGACCGGATCCACTGCCCGACCTTGGCCGCTAATGTTTGCCAATTGAGCCGCTGAACATCTCCTATGCTCATTTTCTCTATGCCCAGACGGCGGAGGCTCTGGTCCACAGCAGGTTTGCGGGCTGACCCGTAAACCTGCATACACTCACGCCAGTACCCTGAAGCTACCATCCGACTTGCAATGCTTCTCAAATCCTCTATGGCATCTGGTGGGAAGAGGTCGATTTGTTTAATACTACGCATTGAGAGATACTTGTTCCTCTGTGAAAGAGAGCTGCTGTTGCTTCCTTCTGATTTGGGATCAGGTGTGGGTATCGATTCAGATTCTGATGCTGGACTCGGTATGGGTATTGCTGGTGGTTCATTTTGGCGTTCTGGTTCAGGCGCACTGAATGTTGGCGATGGTTCGCGTTTGCGTGCGGGTGCGGGTACTGATGTTGACGATGGTTGAGATTCACGTTCAGATACTAATTCTGAAGCGGGTACGGGCGATGGTGACCGTGACCGTTCGGGTTCAGATGCTGATTCGGTCGCCAGGTCTTCATTGCCAGGGAAGAACTCGCCAGATACAGTGCTGTTCATGGAGAGGGAGCCCAGATCGATTAGGGAATCAATCTCAATCTCAATGGTGCGGGAGACAAGGATTTGGCGGAACTCGTCCTCGAGGCGCGCCATGGCTGTTTGCAACGCCGTCACCGGGGATGGAATCGCGCAGGAGGAGGCGGAGGCAGAGGAAAGGCGGCGAGGGCTGTTGACTGCGACAGGGGAATCCTTTGCGGAGATACGGAGTCTGTCGACAGCGTGAAGGTAGCGTTCTGCCTCTGCTCGGACGCTGTTAGCTGAGAAGAGGAGGGATGAATCAGGCGAGGAGCTGGAGGCTGAGGTGGTTTCCCATCGCATTATCACCTGCTCCGCCGCCTCCAGATCGAGCTCCTCCGATCCGTCCATGGCGGATCGGTGGTATGGTTCTTGAATTCTTTGGTTTTTTGGTTCGTTGGGTGAAGAGCGGGATGGAGTTTATGTTTGTGTTAATATTGGGGTAGTGAGAAGAGGACAAGAGGAGAAGTGATCAGTGGAAGGAGCTCAGTTACTTGGTAGACCATGTCCAACTTCAGGACAGAGGAGGAACCGCAGTCTGATGAACTTGGGACCCACATGTCATTGAAATAGATTTGTACACCGTCTGGAAAGAACGGGTCCAGGAAAATTTTGTTGGGTGCGAGTGTTTGACTTTGTACAAGAGACAGAGACGGGCGAATATTCCGGTGAAGCGCGAGCTGGTTGCTGTCGTTTGTTTGTAAGTTTTCTCCGTTTTGTAAAAACTGGAATCCAAAGATCTCCCATGAACTTCTCTTTTCCATCTTAAAAGACAAAAATATCCATCCAAATATTTTTGAAAATCTGCACGCAGTACTATTATTAATATTATGTTAAAAATATAGGGTTTTATTGACATTAATCGACTACTTTTACTTAAAAGATTTGACAATTTTTCAATAGTATAATTGATAAAAGAGGAGGGATCCATTCACATTCTTTTTTTGTGACATTAAATTACATTTTCAAAATTTTCAAAATTTAAATAGTCGATTCAAATTGTTCAATATGATTAATATATTAAAATCTGTTTGTAGATCAAATTTTATATCTTTTGAAACTTTTTTATTGTTTATTAAGTATTTTACAAAATCGTTATTTTTAAACTATTGAATTTTTGTACCATTCTTAATAAATAGTAAAAAAATTAAAAAAATATATGAAATTTGATCAGCAAGCACATTTTAATATATTTATTATGTTAAACAGTTTGGATCGATTGTTTAGATTTTAAAAATGTAAAATGTAATACGGAGTCACCAAAAAAAATGTAAGTGGATCCCTTCTCTTAATAAAAAATCCAACTTATCAAATATTGATATTATCATATTTATAAATAATAGGTGGAGGGATCCACTTACAAATGAAAGTTACAACAATTTATAAGAATTCAGGTTTGCAATTTCAAAAATTCAAATAGTCAATTCAAACTGTTCAATATACTCTTGTTCCATCATCAATTTATCATACTCAGGTTAAACAAAATTTGATATGTAGGCTATTTTTGTCTTCATCGATATATGTCTATAAGAGTATAAGCTTATATTTTATTTTTATATATCAATTTGTCGAATATTTCTATTGTCAGGAAATCTCACTTTTCTGTAAATATCTTCTTTCCTACAAATGATTTCATTTAAACATTTGGTCATGTTCCTTCCATCAAATACTTTTTGAAAAAAAAAGAAAATTAGTCGGCAAGGTGTCACTAACAATGATATAATAAAAAGAAGTTTATTTACAAAATTAAATACTTTTTTTATCTGCATTAATTTTTTTAATGTTTGGAATGTTACATTCCGAATAAAATTCACTAGCATAGATATCTAAAAGTTTATTTATTGTAAAGCCATAATTTTTTTGGATCCCGTAGAGAGAGAAATTCATTTTGAAATTGCATTGTAATATCGCTATACTGACACACGACTTTAATTAATATATTATCCATTTTTACTTGGAAATTATTATCTTAGGGTCCACAATTTATATCATGTAGAAATATATTATGTAGTTATTTTTGTAGTTATTGTTGTCATTTATTTTAAAATTTTGTGACACGGAGTGTTGTGAAGCTTAAATTTTTATAACTTCTATGAATTATAAATTGTCAAGTTAATAAGATAATAATGTCCAATAATCTCTTTAAATTATAAACACTCTTTTCAATTGAAGTCAACTTATGACTACAATAAAAACTTGAATCATTTGGCATATTTGAGAAATATATTTTTTTTATTTTATTGTTATTTTTTTTAGTTCTTCTTACCGCATAATAGAGTATACCATCTAAATCATTATTTTTTTCTATGTAAATGTATAAAAGACAGCGTTTGTTAAATTTTTCCGTCCATAATGTATATGTCTGTATTTATTAGTGAATTTAATTTTGAGTAAGGCTTGAGTGCTACGGATAGCATAAAGTCATATGTGCTACGGTTTCAAAAATTTATCGTAATAAATTTTAAGCTTCGATTTAAGTAACTCAATAAATTAGTTATATAATAAACTTGTAGAATATTAATTTTTACTATTTTTTATAATTTATGAAAGATGATTAAAAATGGCCTAAAAATAAAATAAAATTATCAATATTTTTTATTATTTTTTATCATATTTGATAAATTATAAAAAATAATAAAATTAGTATTTTATAAATTTATTATATAATTAATTTATTAAGCTACTTAAATCAAAATTTAAAATTTATACTATAAGTTTTTAAAGTCGTTGCAAAGATGGCCTTATACTACCTCACTCAAGTCTTACTCGCAACATTTATTTTGATATTTTTATGAGTTGTACCGGATGACAGCTCCATTTCGTTAGGAAATGGAGGAACAACGGGAGAACAACGGAACATCAACTCGAGTGGCCGAGAGATTTCCGTAGTTCCACATGAGAGTACAACAAGCAGACCGCTGACAGAAGAACACGTGTCGGTTATCACAGCCAGCGCCTGTGATATGCTGCGAGACGGATTGGACTCGTCTGCAATCATTTTACGTGATTTGGCAAGTTTGAGCCCCCTTTCCAATTATTAAAATACTATATCCCATTTTAGTATTTTACAAGGTTTATTCGAAACTAATTATCTTCACAGAGTTTTTTACTCACTGTCATGGCAGTTCTTACAAAAAAATACCAAGGGCGAAAGGATTCTCACAAATCTAGATTGACTCGATCTCATACTTGGTGCTAACAGGAACATCAAATGTTATACTTCAACTCAATGACAAAAAAGAAAATACACCTCATAAGGAGGCTCAGACGAGCGCACTCACTGTCTCCTGTACATACTCATACTTGCAATGGACTTTCTAGCAGTATGGATAGAAAAAACGAGACTTAAAAAGATGCTTCACCGGTCAATTTAAGATTGTAAGATGTGCTTCCTCTTTGCAGATGACACACTACTCATCAGGGGCGGAACTAGGGTCTGGACCCTGACTCCTCTTTGGCCCAAAAAAATATACAGATAGCACCAGATGACTAGGCTCCGCGATGGCACTATGGCGATTGGGCTCCTAGATCTCCCGATGGCAATCTGGTAACTGGGCTCCGCAACAAGGTAACGAGGGCACGCGATTGAGCGATCCATCTCTAGTTAGGCCCCCCTACTGATCATTCATAGATCCGCCACTGCTGCTCATCATACAACCAACAACATGGCAGTTGCAGATGCTAAAGATAATACTCAAAATCTTTGATACACTGTAAGGACTCACAACAAACTTTCAAAATTTTGAATTCATTATCACTGTTGCAACACAACAACAACAACAAAAAACCACCTAGCACACATTATAGGATGTAGAGAATCTCAGTTTTCCCCTTACCTACTTAGGAATGTCATTGTTAGCCAGGAAATTAAAAACAATACACTGCTAGCCCCATATACAAAAAATTGAGGTAAAACTATCAATGTAAAAAGTCAGTTCATAGGGCCATGTTCCTAAGACCCTTTAAACATCAATATAAGTCATGAATAAGACCGGGATTCGGACCTCGTCTAGAGGCCAACTTGGGATGAGAATAAAAAGTCTATGTTGAAACCCAAATCACGAAGGGCTTACACTGCCCAAGATACATGGGCCGAGTTAACAACCTGCTCGGCTTTGATTATTAGGACACCGCCTCTTAGGCGACATAACCACTACCGAAGTTGGTTACGATGACTCCATGATCACACGATCTGATAACGGTCCTGTGAACCCGCCAAACGAGGTGTGCGTGAGGCAATTCATAGGATGGAGATCATACTATATAAAGCCCCTCATTCAACAGAAAAGCGACCAACCTTAAGCTATATGCGCTTACACCGAGAGATATTACACAGGTTAGAGTACGATATCTCCAAGATCACTACTGAGTTTTCGAGATTACAGCCTAATCTCTGAGATTTTTCCACACCTCGACCTATGACTTGAGCAAGACGAGCCCAATCTAAGTCTTTTTTAGCATATGGCCTGCTCCCCGGAATTAACTCGTATCACACTGGTAAATTTAGTATTGTCAACAATGCTAATATACATGATGCAGACATTTGTATTGCCAAAATAGATAAAGAAAAATGAGGGATCAAATTATAATAATTTTTGAGTTACAACAAGTTACCACAACTATTTTCTTCATTTTTAAAGTCCAAATCGTTGATCCAAACCGTTAAATGTGATTTCTACAATAAAATGTGCTTGGAGACCAAATTTTACATTTTTTAAAATTTTTTTACTATTTATTAAGATGGGTACAAAATTCAATAGTCTGAATTTGACTAGTTTTTGTACCAATCTTAATAAATAGTAAAGAAGTTTCAAAAATTATAAAATCTTGGTCTCCAAGCACATTTTATTGTAGATATCACATTTAGATCGACAATTTAAACTTTAAAAATATAGAAAATAGTTAAAATAACTTGAAATATATATATTATGCCATTCTACATCTATTCTACGAATTGTATTCTAGAGAAACCGGACCCCACAAGGCATGGCTGCATGGGGAGGACTTTTTTTTGTTATTTTTCTATGGACATGGTTACATGGCCAACATGGGGGACGTTTGTAGGGACTAGGTTGAGAGATTGCGAAATTAGCTGTACGGAAACCAATTGGACACCGGACACGTCGGACTGGAGGTAACCGTCTAAATTGGATCAATACATGATTAGAGAGGCCAGAGCGATAACACAAACATCATACAAATTTTTGAATTTTGATACAGCCTGCCTACTTAATATTTAATTAAAGATTAAGGGGTAGAGTGGGTCCAGCCTGGGTCCAGGCTGTCGTCCAGCTGACGGTGAGTCGTACTCAGCACCAAATAATATATGATTATATTCGATGCATTAATATTATTTAATCAGATCAGAGTAGGGGTGAGTAATGAACGAGTTGTTAAATGAGCGAGTTCAAGCGAGCGGATAAATGAGCGAGTTATGAGCGGCTCACGAGTTATGAGTACTAAAATTTAATAAATTGTCATAATTCAATTAAATAAAATAATAACAAAAAAATCAACGGTGTTACAAAAATATAATAATAACAACATAAACTAACAATAGCATCAACAAACAACAATCAACAAAAACTAAAATAGCACTAATAAAAATCCAACATAAATTCAAAAACATAAACTAACAACAACACACTGTTTTGAGGCGTCTGTTTAAAAAAAAAAAAAAATGTATAACCTATGAATATTTGGGATTGAATGTGGCGGTGGGATTAGATGTGGCAAATTTTAAATGAACGAGTTATGAGCGAGTTGGGGCATGCTCATGCTCGCTCATTTAATAAATGAGCGAGTTTAAGTGAGCGGATAAATGAGCGAGTTCAAGTGAGCATTTAGTGAGCGAGTTATGAGCGGTTCGCGAGTTATGAGCAATTTACTCACCCCTAAATCAGAGCACGGAGGTGGGACATTATTTGAAATATGATATCATATTCATCTCCTTAGAAATAGCAACGCCATTCCTCTAATTTAATAACAAATTAAGAAGGGAGAAGCTTGAGAGTTGAGACTGAGATTAGCAACTAATGAAATGCGGTCTGTAATTGTATATGAGGCCAGCAGACGGAGTACGTATCCTCTAAGATATCACATACATGGATCAAAATCTGCTGTTATTCTTGTGTATGAACAGTGTTTCTGCTATTTTTGCTTTTCTTAATCTAGTAATTGAATTTGTTTCGAGATGTGTGCACATAATTTTTTTTTAAAAAGTTGTTTCGAGATCTGTTTTCAAAAAAAATTGAACGGTTGGATTCAGAAAAGCAAGAATAGCAGGGTTATTGTTAACGGAAAGAGAATAGCAGCAAATTTCATTCCTATTTTGTGTGACCAACGTGTTCGGTGCCTATTCGGAATAGCACAGGGGCCCTGTTATTAAAGCATTGAGATATGTGTAGAACGTATTTAAATGGTTGAGATTTTCTAGAAAGTCACGTAAAATATGAGATATCTCATAGGATGTAAATTCTAGCTGAGGATGGTTTTAATATCTCACATATTTATATCTTATCATATTTCTTATTTTTTATTTTTATTTTTATTTTTAAAGTTCAAACAGTCGATTTAAATTGCTCAATATGATATTTATACTAAAAAATATTTGGAGATGAAATTTTATAATTTTAAAAAAAAAATTACTACTCTTGAAAATAGATACAAAATTATTGTTTTTAGACCATTCAAAAATAGTGATTTTTTATCCATATTATTAAAAAATAGTAAACAAATTATAAAAATTATAAAATTTCATCAAAAATATATTTTAATATAGATATCATGTTGAGCAATTCAAATCGATGATTTGCATTTTGAAAATGAAAATATGAATATAAAGTCTGATGAAGTATAAAATGTATGAGGTAGGTATTGGAACCCTCCTCCATCCCAAAATAATACTATATTTCTCTTGTCAAACAATGATTAAACTATTGGATCAATTAGCATCGGCTGGATAAAACAGAGATAAACCCAAAATATCAAAATCTGATGATGTGCTATTAACTCGTATTCATAAATATAAGATTGAACAGTCTAGAATCTTATAGTTTTGGCACTATTTTCATATTATTGTAAAAAAATTCTGGAACTTGCCCCATTATCAAAACAAAAGTTTTTCAGAAATTCATTAAACTAAATCTAGCTGAATCACCAATTTATTTCAAAATAGCACTAACTGATTTCAAATAAATCCAAGTTTGTCAGAACTGAGAAAAAATTATACCTTAGTCCATTACATTTCATGGATTCTGCATGGACCAATTGGCTCAGGTGGAGGAGCCACTTGAAAAATTGGGTGAAGTGGAATTAGGGACCATACTGAAATTTGTCAACTCCCATAAATATTGTGTATTTGAATTTTTGCATATTTGAATATTCGGATATGAATAATTTGTGGATACGGATATGATTTTAGGTCCGGAAACATATACAAATACAAATGCAAAAAATTATCAGTATATGTATGTTTTGGGTTTTCAGATTTCCGTATGTTTTAATTTTTAAAAACAACCAGCAGGCAGGGATTATAGCACCTTGCATTCATCAAAGATATTCAGTGTTCTGAGTTATTGTAAGAAAAAAAAATATTATGCTTGATCTGGTAGCAGAAATTTATGGATTGATCCAAAATAAAATATAATTGCAGTTGGTTTTAGATTTGTTTAAAGGGAGTCAATCAGTCTTGGGCCAGGAATTACTGGGCCATTTAATGGGCTAAAAAACCTCAGCCTAACTGTCTATTAAGTATCAAATAGTTTGTTCTTTACAGAACATTCTAGAATCCAGAGATATTACACAGGTCTAACCGCCCAATTCCAAAAAAATGGGGGGTCACACTTGGACCAATCTAGCTTCTTATTAATATTTAACCAGGACTTTTTAGAAGTAATTTTGTGCAAGATCAACCTTAATTGTATTTATATTTCAAATTTAAAGGACCTGAAATAACCATTGAGATCTAAATGTCTTTAAGATGAATGCTATCCTCTGCATTAATTCAAAAGGGAATCTCATGAGTTAATGAATTTAAATTATTTAATTTTAAATATAGTCAATTCGATTCCTGTCTAATATGCAGGGTTTTTTAATATTAGTGCGAATCTAATATACAAGAATCTTAAAACAAACTGTACGATGAGGATTCATTAACTCAAATCATTAACTCAAAAGATTTCCTTTTGAGTTAAATGCAGAGGATACGAATTCCTTTAAGATGGCTACTGGATTGAGAATGTAAATAAAATTTATTAAAATGCTGGCATTGCAAATTTAAACAGGTAAATAAACAAACAAATTTCGTTTTATAATAAATCACAAATTATGTTACAAACAATGTATTAGTCTATAAATAATATTTTCTTTTAAAGGCCCAGCATAGTTTCCTAATATCATAGAAAGGAGGGTGTTTGATGCAAAATGTCAAAATGCTTAAATTTAGAGAAAATATTTTTGTCCACTGGGTTTTGTCCACCATTTGTCCACTGACCTTATCCAATCGCATTTAACAAATTTTAACTATTCACGATCCCCACTCCGATAATATCTTAGATCTCTTCGCTCCTTCCATTTTTTGAATTTGATTTCATATCTCTTCTCTCGTTCAATTTTCAGATCTCTTTTGATGATCTCTCCATTAGAGATTCCTCCGATCTCTGTACTTTTCATTCTTCGTCTCTACTCCACTAAATATTAATCGTTGTTTCGTCCCTTTCTCTTTCTCTCAAAGAGGAGAACTCAAAAACGAATCCAATCCGAACTGGCAATTTTTTTATTGATCTCCTGAAAAAAAACAAGCTAAAGCAACCCGAGAGGGAGAGGCAACCAATAATGGAGACAATATGCTCAGAAGAAGTGATAAAGTACATATGGAGGTGTCGTACCACTTCAGATTCAATTACACGAATCCGAGATCACCTCAAACCCTTCTCCCCTCTCATGGTACCTCCTTTTCGAAACACGTCCATTTATTTGTTGTTCTTTTCAAACTTATTTAAGTATCTTTTCTAACCTGTGACTAGACAGCCCAAAGGTAAATTTTACTAGTGTAAACAACTTACAATTATTATTCTGACAATCAAGATTTTAGTTTATAATTTCCAAAGTATCAGATGGACATAGGAATGATAATTTTGGTCCTAAAATAAGCATAATCCGAAGGAAAGAGATGATAGAGAGGTTACATGGAGTATTGATATGTTAATTTTATTGTATTGCCTCGTTAATTTTACAGTATTCATCTTGTAGAAATCTGAAGGAAATAGATGATAGAGAGGCGATATGGAGTATTAATCTGTTAATTTTACAGTATTCATTTTGTCATTTTACAGTATTCATCTTATAGAAATATGGAAGAAAGAGATAATAGAGAGACGAAATGGAGTATTAATCTGTTAATTTTATAGTATTGCCCCGTTAATTTTACAGTTTCGTCTTGTCATTTTACAGTAAATATCTTGTAAAAATCTGGAGGAAAGATATGATAGAAAGGCGATATGAAGTATTTATCTGTTAATTTTACAATTTTTATCTTGTAATTTTACAGTATTCATTTTGTAATTTAACAATATTCATCTTGTGAAAATCTGGAGAAAATTTTTATAGTATACAAGATTCAATTGAAAATTTACATATTTTACAGTATACAAGATTCAATTTTACAGTATATATTTTACAGTATGCAAGATTCAATTGAAAATTCTACTGTATACAAGATTTAATTTTTACAGTATATAAGATTCAATTGAAAATTCTACTGTATACAATATTCAATTTTACAATTTTGCTAGTACAATTTTACAGTATATAAGATTCAATTTTAAATTTTACTGTGTAGAAGATTTAATTTTACAGTATACAAGATTCAATTTTACAGTATATATTTTATATTATGCAAGATTCAATTGAAAATTCTACTGTATACAAGATTTAATTTTTACAGTATACAAGATTCAATTGAAAATTCTACTGTATACAATATTCAATTTTACAATTTTGTTGGTACAATTTTACAGTATATAAGATTCAATTTTAAATTTTATTGTGTAGAAGATTTAATTTTACAGTATACAAAATTCAATTGAAAATTTTACTGCATACAAGATTCAATTTTACAGTATAGAAGATTCAACCCAGTGCGGACACTAATAATTAACTCTAACTGCCAATAACCGCTAATAATTAACTCTAACTGCCAATAACTTCCTATAACTGTAATTTTCGAAAGTACAGTTTGAAAGTACATTTATTTTGTCATGTTGTGCAAGTTGTAATCTTTTTCTAACTATCATGGAACCACTTCAAATAGTTGATGGATGTTTTGTGATTAACTGATATATTTTATATGATATATTGTATAATTATACAGCATGTAGAAGTAATTTTACAGTATTCGCGCAAGTCAAAGCTGTGAACAAATGGTGGACAAAAGGCTGTGGACAATTAGATGCTCCCTAAATTTAATATTTAGTGTGTAGATGAGCCATTACCTTGCGGAGGTTTTAATCTGATCCGTTCGTTTCGAATTAGACAGACTAGATCAGATCTTGCAAATTTTAAAGAATATTATCTTCTTCTTTTTTTAAGTCGAGCAAAATCTGATCTATCTGTTCAATCCAAAACGAACGGATCAGATTAAAATCCGCACAGCTCCGCAGAGGATACGCTTCCATCAGGTTACAGGATGAAACGATGGGTCAAATGTGAATTATCAGATTTTCATTTTCTTTTGAAAAAGGACTAAAGTGACGAAAGAAGCGGAGATGTTACCGACCAAGAAGACATCGGAGGTGGTGGCGCTCCTAGATCTGAAGCCTCACGTTGAAGGAGGCTTCTATGCGGAGACTTTCAGGGACTCCTCCATCACTCTCTCCACACATCATCTCCCCCCTCAATGTAGAGATTTTCTGTTAATTTCGTATAATTCTCATAACTAAAGTTTTGCTCGATTATGAATCCGAACTTATGGTTAGATCGAGTACTTTAATTGTTGGATACAATGAACTGGCATGCAATTTTAATTTACCAATTCTGTCATCTGATATATCTTAGGTGGTTTAACTGACTAAAGCCTTTACCTAATTAAAGGTTTGTATGATCTAATTATCCATCAGACTTCACTTGTTTTGTTTTCTTGTTGCCTTTTGATCGAGCCTTGTATTTTGCAAGGTTATCAGGCTTAATTCTAGTACATCAATCAGCCTCTTAGTCATCAAATTTGAAGTGTTCAAGAGTAAGCAGGATTTTCGCAAGTATTTTAAGAAAAAATAAGTTCACCTACCATTAATATAAGGGTTTGGATGTTCGGTGCCAAATGAAAATAGTGTTTCTGTTGTTGTTAAAGTGGTTTTATACTTGGAATTGTTTGCAGATAAGGTGGATAGACCAGTGAGCACTGCCATATACTTTTTGTTGCCAGCTGGCAGCATCTCACGACTCCACCGCATCCCGTGCGCAGAGACTTGGCACTTTTACATGGGAGAGCCTCTTACGGTTTGACCTATTCTCTCAACATGTTAATTTGATCGGGGAACCGTGACACAATATCTTTTTCTTTTTTTAAATTACACCAAAATTTTTGCAGTATATTCATAACATACCTGCTATTTTTCATGCTGGCAACTAAAACAATCTGTTGTGATGTTGTCTACAAATAACTTCTATATTTTGGGCCAAAAGTACTAAGCAAATTGCTCCAAACAAAAGTTACAATATTACGACTCAGTTGCCGCTGAAATTTGATCGCAACTCACCTTAATCTGTTTAGTAACCAGTTCATGCTAAGTAATAACCATATTATATATATTCTATAGTTTGCAAGAATAGCTTAGAAAGATGTACCCTGAATTGTACAGTTAAAAGACCTAACAATTCAAGGATCAGGAACTTATTTGATTTTACGGTTTTACCTCTTTTTTTCTCACATTCTAACCCCTCTGTAGGTGTTTGAGCTGCATGATGATGGGCACATTGAGTTGACAGTACTGGGCCTGGACCTTGATGCAGGCCACCGCCCACAGTACACTGTGCCGCCGAATGTATGGTTTGGCTCTTTCCCTACTCTAGACGTCGAGTCATTTGCCACTGATGGAAGTGTTCTTGTCAAGTCCAAGAAGAGGGACCCAGAGGCTCACTTTTCCCTGGTAGGTTGCACTTGTGCCCCAGGTTTCCAATTTGAAGATTTCGAGATGGCATCTAAAGATGACTTGAAGGCTATTGTTCCTAAATCTGAGCCATTTCTTAATTACCTCGCTTAAGGTTTCAAGGAAAAGAGAGAGGTAATTGGTTATTTTTGTATTTTGCTATTGAGGGAGTTGAGGACTATTACACGATTATTATTCGAATTGTGTTTGACAGATTTTTCATCTATAGTTGGACCTAATAAGCACGGTTTTTCAGTTGGAACACGTGCATCTAATATACTGGCAAGTTAGAAAGGCTGTTCTCAACCAAATGTTTTGCTAACTTGATTTCTTCGGTAGGACTTTTGCACCATGTTTGGTCTTATTTATATGAACTGGCTTGTCGAACATTTGAACTTATAAGGCACGATTTTATGTGTTCATTTTGACTGTTATACATGTTTTAATCCAAAATCTGATTAGAACCTCCTGTTACTTTGCTATAAATTATGCTTGGTATTATAAGTTTGTCAAATTTGATTAAGTATGCTTGAATTAGTACATACTTTGTGCATCTACAAGATTATTTTGAGATTTCTGGAGCTCTGATTCGTTGGCTCGAGTTGTGACGCAGATAAGTTCTATTGATGGTATCATAATGCATTGTAAATACAACTCTCAACTCTCAAGTCATTTTGCAATATATATATATATATATATCGCTAATTGTTACCGGTAGCACTTTGACATAAGTGCCTACAAAATCAAATTTTAGTATTTGATGTTCAAACAACAAATTCAAACTGTTAAATGCTCAATTTATATTAAAATGTGTTTGGAGACCAAATTTTATATTTTTTGAATTTTTTTATTATTTATTAAGCTAGTTTGAAAACTGTTGTTTTTCAATGCAGTAGAAATTTAATAAAAATAACGGTTTTCAAACCAAGTTAATAAATAGTAAAAAAATTAAAAAAAATGTAAAATTTGGTCTCCAAACACATTTTAATATAGATTGAACATCTAACTGTTTGAATTTATTATTTAAGCATCAAATACTAAAATTTGATCCTGTAAGCACTTAGGTCAAAATGCTAGCGATAGCAATTTAGCCATACTCTCTCTCTATATATATATAATCTACCTATTTTCACGATGAATTTAAATTGATAGGAAGTAATATTCATGATATGTTCGTGTTCATCTTTGAGATTTGAAACAGGGAATATTGGAAAAAAACAAAAAAAATTGAGGAAACAAAAATTTACTTATTTCACAATCTTTTTTCTATTTGTTCAATATTGGAAAAAAACATTTCAATCGAACAATTTAGCATTTCTAATATTAATACTTTTCTCTCTATCCAGAAAATAGCAAAATATTAATGTGTAAAGTTTATTTATTTTTATTTTTTGCAAGAATTCAACAGGTAGATTGAATTAACCGGCTCGAACTGATCGTTCAAATCTAGATAATTGAGATCCAAAGTTGAAACACAGCTGATTACTGTTGTGCATAACACCACAAACTTACTGGAAAATTCCAATCAAATTCAAGTTTAGTTTCAAATCAAATCAGCTGATTACCACAAATTTACAGTTCAGATTTACTTTCAGCCAAATCAAATTCAATTCGGTACCTACTTAAATTGCAAGGGTCCCCCTTTAAAATTTGTGCCACGTTAAAAAAACTGTCCGGATCATCTCATTCTACAGAACACTGCCGCCTCTGTAGTAATACAGAGGATACAGATTCGAACTTACTAATCTCTTATTACCACAAATAACATGCAAGAATTCTATGAGTGTTATGATTTGATATGATACTCAATCTCATAAAAAAACATCAAATAAGCGAATCTAATATGTTGCAGTACAAAATTTTCAACCGCTGTACATGTTTTGTCCAGCAATGAGTCTAGGTGCAAATATTTAGTCCATTATTTCAAAATAGCATAGAGATAGAACATTGATTTTTCAAAGATAGACATGACGCACCAACTAATTCTTTTGAAAAAAAGAACTGGGGATTCACACCATGGCATCCCATATAAATATTTCCATATTATTAAAAAAGAAAATCAATTTGTTACAGTCAGAATTGATAGGCTAAGGCCACACCAACCCCCCATTCTATTCATCTCTATAAACACTCAGCACTCTTCACTAGATTTTCATCCAATCTGCATTCAGAGTTACAAGTAATCTTACTACCCTTCAACTTATAAGCAACCATGAGCTGGTCATGCGAGGTCGAATCCTCTATCCCGGCCCCACGCCTCTTTAAGGCGGCCATCATGGACTGGCATAACTTGGCACCCAAGCTCTCACCCGACAAAATTGTTAGTGCCGTTCCGGTAGAGGGTGAAGGTGGTGTCGGCAGCATCAGACAATTCAACTTTGCCCCAGGTAAACTTCAAAAAAATCTTGTTTCTTAATTTGTGTCAATTATGTGGTAACAATATCAGTGTTTTAAAATATGGTTTTGTTAATGCATGTGGAAAACCACTGCATATATGAATTTGTATGTGAAAGTACATATACAGTTTCACTATGCTTTGTTAAAGAAATATAGATAAAATAAAACTAATTTATATTTAAAGACTTGTTTAGTTTAGTAGTTTGTGTTTTTTTATCATATTATAAAAGTTGTAGATTCAAATCTTCTCTACTGCAAAAATATTTTTTAAGCTTTTCAAGTCCGCATGGACCGTAAATGTGTTCGTATATTCAAAAATACATGAACTTGACTGCATGAGATTCTGTATGCGGAAAACCGCTGCATAAGCATATGCGCGCCATGCTGCCGCATTTGAAAGCACTGAATAGTATCAGTTAATGCAGTACTTAAACCATATTGCTGGTAAACTTGATGTTTTGAGATTTTTTTTATTAACGGTTATTCAATTTTGACATCATTCCCTGATCAAATTTGACCAATTACAGGGATGCCCTTCAGCCATCTAAAAGAGCGCCTAGACTTCATTGATGTAGAGAAGTTTGAGGTAAAGAGCTCACTTATTGAGGGTGGTGGGATCGGGACCCACGTCGAGTCGGCCTCCTCCCACACCATATTTGTGCCCAAGGATGGCGGCTGTGTGGTGAAGGTTGTTGGTTCTTACAAGCCGGTGCCCGGAGCAAACGCTGATGAGGAAGCAGAGAGGGTCAAGGCATCCTTTATCGGAATCATCAAGGCTGCCGAGGCTTATCTTGTTGCCAACCCTGATGCCTATAACTAATACTCTTTCATTATGAGAATTACAGTGTGTTAAGTACTGGTGCTGGAGAATAAAAGCGAAGAGGCGCTGGAGAATTACAGAGTGTATTAAGTTCTGTATGCTGTATATTGCTGTTAGTGTGCTTTTTTCAGTGAGAATAATTGTAATGGAGGTTTGATAAATTATTTGTGAAGTGTAAGTCTTTTTATTTGCGAAATGAATGAATTAAAGAGTTTGGCTAATATAATATTAGTGTCATTTTAGTCTATATAATACAAACTCTAAAATCTATCAAATCAACTTCAAACAGTAAATTCAAACTATTCAAATCAATCTACTTCATTAGTTGTACGTTTATATACAAAATTTATAATTTTTCGAATTTATTTAGTATTAAGTTAAGCGGTCAAATGTGTGAGTTTTTAAGTTAACTTTAATACATTCATTTTGTAATATTTTTACCGCTTGATTTGATACTAAAATAATTCGAAAATATAAAAAACAAATTGTATGTACACGCATCACTCATAATGTAAATTAGTTTGAATGGTTTAGATTAATCGTTCGAAATTAATTTAATAGGTTTTAGAGTTGATGTTATATAAGTTAAAATGACACTCATATTATATTAGCCAAACTCCAAAAGCATGGATATGAGGTCAAACATGATGTGCTTCTTTCCCAGTTCATGTATAGACTGCATCAAACATGACTGATGACGATGGCGATGGGGATAACTATTTGCTTTTGAACGGTCAATAAACTGGTATCATCCCTAAAATACAAAATTAAGCTTAAGCAAGAAGTCTTCGGTAAACAGTCTATAAACAAAAGAGAATTAAACAAGTACAGAAACCAAAATTCAATTAATAGAATTCTGTATGTCATATAAATTGGAGGAAGGTGGCCTTCTTATCTCCTCACCAATAATGTAATCAAGACATGAACCCTCTCTACCAATTATCTGCTCATAAATCAAACATATCTCATCATTTTTTGGACCGGTCAAGTAGGATTTGTTTATTAAATGACATACTTTTATAAGTGATAATGAAACAGTTAACAAAGTTAATTTCCATGATAAAATTGATAATGTAATTAAAGTAGACTATATATATATATTAGCTTAGAAAAAATTCTATAAGTATATCCGTACTGATGATTACACCAATTTATAAGGATCCTTTTGAAAAACAACGCGAAAATCGTTAGGAGCAAAATAAATAGGAAGACGAAGCGATCAAAACATTTGGTCTAACAAAATCCTCTCTAGGGATCCAACCATCTCCGGATCTTAATGCAACCTAAAAATTGAGACTGAATCCTCTGTCTCCCGGGGGGCAGGAATTTTCTGCCGCCAGAGTCTCTGCGGGTGGGGCCTATTTAAAAACAATAACAATAGTTAAACCCTTAAACAGTAACCGGTCCCACCCCGCAGAGACTCTGGGGGCAGAAATTCCATGCTCCCCATTCCTAAAAATTGGTAAGCCACCCCTATGTTTGTAAAAGAAAAATAATGGTATATTGAAACTTAATTTAAATTTATTGGTTTAAAAGTTTTTTATATGATTCGGCCCTTATTAAATATATATTTATAACGAGGAGGGATCCGATTACCACAAAGTTACCACAATTATTTTCTATATTTTCAAAGTCCAAATCATCGATCCAAACCATTCAACATGATCTCCACAATAACATGTGCTTCCGGATCAAATTTTACGTTTTTTTAAATTTTTTTTACTATTTATTAAGATGGGTACAAAAACTAGTCAAATTCAGACCATTGAATTTTGTATCCATCTTAATAAATAGTAATAAAATTAAAAAAAATGTAAAATTTGATATGGAAGTACATTTTATTGTGGAGATCATATTGAACGGTTTGAATCGACGATTTGGACTTTGAAAAATGTAGAAAATGATTGTGGTAACTTTGTAGTAACTTAAAATTGTAGTAATTGGATCCCTTCTCATTTATAACTCGGTGAATAAAATTACACTGTTATTATCAAAATATTAATTCAAATCTACTGTCATGCATATTCGTGAGAAAGATTGTTGGTATATCATTGTGGATACTCCCGTTGCTAATAGCAAAAACACATTTTTGTCGGTATATTATTGCAGAAAGTCAATTTTTACCCTTGCGGATACTATTCCATTCTTATAGTTATAATATAAAACAAATCATTATTCATTCACCCTATTTTTTTGTAAAAAAAATGACATATAATGAATAAAATATCTTTTATTTTTCTAAAAATAATGACATATAACGAATAAAATATCTTTTTCTTTTTCTAAAAATAAGAACATATAACAAATAAAATAAAATAAAAATATATAATAAATAAAATATCTTTTCTTTTTCTAAAAATAAGATATCCACTTTACACATTTCACATTTCAGGTCACAGTCTAAATTTTATAATTCCGTCCCTCTTATCTTCTCTAACAGACTTTGATCGTGGTGAAAGCTCTGCTAGCTAATCATCTAGATCCTCCACCAATCAGCCTTAGACTGTGGTCAATGTCAGCTGACTCATCAAATAAAATAAAGTCAAATTATATTGGCCGGTTTGGACTTATTTATCCTTCCAAGCTGAAAAGTCTCAAACAATTTAGTAAATATTTAAGTGTCATTATTTATTTATTTGAGTTGTCATATTCTTAGCACGTTTATGTATCAATTTTTTCACAAGTTGCTTTAATAAGAATGTATTAAGTAAATATGGGGATTACTACTTGACAATGGTTATTTTGATCATTTTGATAATCTTGATATCTAGTAATCAAATTTCATATAATTTTAGTATTGTTTGATGATATTTTAAGGATCGTTAATTTAGACTTTAATTTAAAATTTTAAATCACTTGATGTATAGTACAACATACACAAAATCTCTTCATTTTTATATGCATGATATGTATATTCATATTTATTGGATTAATTTCAAAATAAAACATTATTTCCTGAAGATTGTCAAAATAAATAACTGTCAAATAAATTCGAGTAGAACTAGGGTGTTCTTAAGCTTATCAAAGTATTTGGTGAGCTTAATTCTAAAATCCATCAAATTGATTTTAAATGATGAATCTGAACCGTTGGAACTCATCTACCTTACGAGTGATGCGTCTACATGTGAAAATTTTAAACATTTAAATTAATTTAGTATGAAGTCAAGCAGTCAAAAAACGTTCAAAAAATAAATACACTAAAATTAATTTATTAACTTTCTAATTTTGACCGATTGACTTTATACTAAATTAATTCAAATATTTAAAATTTTTACATATAGACGCATCACTCGTAAGGTAGGTGGATTTCAACAATTCAGATTTGTCATTTGAAACTGATTTGATGAATTTTAAAGTTAACCTCACCAATATACTTTAATGAGCTTAAGAACACCCAAGTTCTACTCAAATAATTCTCCTATGAAGTAAATTTATATTATCCATCCATATATAGACTATCTATCCTTATTTAATTTATGAACTACACTCATGTACTATATATCCTTGCACGTAACGTGTCCATGTGCCGTGTCATTAGATGTGCTTGCCTGCGGGATGGAGTTGTGGAGCACCGAGCACGGCACGTCTGAGACATCATGGATATGGGGCAAACCCAGTCAGACACGCAATAGAAACGGGACGACACGGATAGACACAGGCAGACATGCATGAGTAGGCACAAGCAATAATGAATTTAGACAACGGGAGTCCAGAAGCCACGTGGCAATTCGTGATCAGTTCCGAATTTATCAGAAATTCCTTACATTGACCTCCATCAATAAAACTTTATTGCGTTCAGTTTCTTACAGAAAATACCAAACTCGGCGTAAAATGTTGGGAAACTACAGTTGACTGTCAAGAACAGAATTATGCACTTTTATAGACGATTAAAAAACAATGTATCTAAGAACAATATTTGCAGTACGCGGAAACCTTAATAATGCATATTTGACGGAGACTCGTTACTTCTTTTTTTTTTTTTAAAAATCTATAACACCATTTAATCATGGAAATTGTTAAATTGGAGCCATTACCTCTTCCAAGAACTTAATATTTTTAGGCCAGATTTTGGAGAATTCACATCATCTGCATTAACGCACCGTTTGAGTTTAAATTTGATATGTTTGTTACATATTAGCACGAATCTAAAGGGGCTGTGCATTACATACATGGACCGAATAGGTCCGGATTCTGATCGGACAGTCTTGATCTAAACTCAAACGGCACGTTAATGCAGAGAATGCGAACTTGATTTTGGAGATAAAAACAACTCAGTGCCTTGATTAAACCAAAAAATAATAGTTTCGACTCTTTTCCTTCAAAGCCCATCGCATGATTATCTAGGGTAATAAGCCTTTTTCTTCATTACACTCCGAAAGGAGTAATAGATCTTTATCTGCTTTTTCAATTGATTGCTCATAGCCTTTTTCTTCCATGTACAAGTAGACTCATTTTGAAACATATTCGATATAAACCACTAAGCTTTAACCAAGTTTAAACAGCTTGAATTTTGCTTTAGACTTGGTTAGGCATAAGTTCCAACCCAATTAGACTCAAATGAGAATCAACCTGCTCTAAAGATGACCAAAAGTAACACAGGTTGCGAGGGATTTTTTTTATAAATAGAATCAAATTTAAATATTTCAACGAAACAAACACATTGAATTTTATTTTTATGAAAAACAGCTCCACTGCTTCTGTAGATCCACCAATCGGTGGAGACAAAAAAGTAAGCACAGTAACTACCTCCATGAACTGTTTTTTTTATAAAAACCAAGTCCAACTTGCTAGTTTCATTAAAAAAATTTAAATTTGATTCTATTTAAAAAAAAATCTGGTTACGAGTTACAAGCACGAGAATTGGTGCTTCTCTTGATGCAAATAATACTGGATGAAAGCAATTCATCTCTTATATTAGATAAATAATGCGATAGAGAAAAAAAGGAGTAAAATTACAAGCAGAATACTATAGACTCATCTGCTGAAGTGATGTATTAGATCGATAACTACATGAACAATATAGCAAGATCAAACAAAATCTGTCTAAAGGTCCCGAAACATAGTATCTTGCAACAATTACGCTAGCCTAAACTTGCTATTAGATGGGTAACAAAGAGGTATCTAGCAAACTATATTCCTTGACCCAAAGCATGAATAGTTGATATTTCAACCTCTGAAATCTCAAGTTGATTACAAGATAATGTAATTATTCACGTTTATCTTCCTCCACATCCTCATTATTTGAAACAGCAGTTGGGATCCCAATCACTGATTTTGGATCTGACATAGGAGTAGAGACCCTAACATCCTTTGTAGAAAGGGGTCCTGGCCTAATTAGAGAAAGATTAAGGCTCTCTTCTTTATCAAAGAATTCATTTCCCTCGTCTGTATAAGCATATCTGCATCAAACAAACATTTCATCATCTTTTAGTAAAATGTGAAAACTCTACAAACAATGGGTGGGGGGGGGCATATATATTCTTTAAATTATTCTCATGTCTACTAGTTCAACCAAAGGATTACAATTTATTCTTCAAATTGTGTTTTCAATTGTTGTTCACTTTCACAACTCAGGACTTAATTAGTTGCTACAGGTATTCTTTGAAAGGTAATTGAGAAACAGTAAAGATATTGAAAAGAGGAAAATTAACCTTCTGGAATTTTGGGAAGGAGCCCAAAGAGCACAAATAACACAGAGGAGGGAAAAGGAGAGGACTTGCCAAAAGGCTGGTATAATCCAAGCACTCTGCCATCTCTCATTGAACACATCAGTCGATTTGAAATAAAGCTGTCAAAACAAATTCTAGGACATTATTATTTCTCTCTCTGTTTGTAAGCTATCTGAAGGTCAGCATGTAGTGGCAAGTTGGTTACCAAGTAAATTTGGGACGTGTAATGAATATAGAAATTTGGTACCATTTTAAATGAGTATAGAATTGGATGATGCTGTAACCAGTTCGAGAACTTTAACCCTTTTTTGCCTTCTCTGCTTGTTAATGGTCTCCTGATTCCAAATGTGATGGTACTCGGACTAAATTGGATGCATGGAAGGGTTACATGGGATGCTGAGGCCTATTTGCATAACTAGGTTGATGCATAATTAGGTTGAATTGCGGGTAACTGTCACACCATTGATTATGCTGGGATAAGTTGAGCACTTGAAAGAACTTGTACATACAAAAAATAAATTTGATTTTTTTTAGTTGCATTAAAGAGAAGACCAGTACCTCATAACAAATCCATGCAACAGATAACACAATGGTGACACCGAGTGCATTTGTGAACTTCCTGTAGATATCCAGCTTGGACATTAACCTCCTCGCCTGAAATTTTCACGAAAAATAAGCAAAGAAAAGTGCATATCAATCATCTTTTCTTAATTATCACTATCTCAACTTGTGAATGGGACATTTATGTGAACAAATATTACAATCTATTTTGAAAGTGGAAAGTAACACATGGGTTTTTACAGTGCACTCACCTGGAGCTTGTCTAGAGTTTTTGATAGAGAAGTGAAAATCCAAATAATAAAGAAAGCATCCAACAAAGCCACAGGAGGCACCAAGAAAATCCTAGCTTTTCCTGAAATATCATTTACAGCACCTGCATTCTCTACCAATTCAAGAGTCTCTGATGCAACAAAAAAGGTCGCCCCTAACAAGAGAACCTTCGAAGTGAGCCCCCCAAGTGTCGGCCTAACCACACCAAAGCCCATCGAAACCGCAAGAATTACTACCCATGCTACTGTCCTCTTCACTGTCCCAAATGTAACAGCCCAGAAAGTGGTCCCAATTGGCCTGACACCTGTCTCATTAAACTCAGCATATTCAAAGTACCATAACGCCATCTCAAACATGCCCAAGGTAATAACTAGGGTTATGCAGTTCTGGAGTGGAAGCACCTCTTTCCAGAACCTAGCATACTGAGAGAACCAAAATACACCAAGGATAGCAAATGCAAAGGACATGATCCCATAAAAGTACAGTAAAGGTGCCATCCTACCGGGTAGGTAGCCATTAGGGTTCTTCCAAATGGTTTTTCCGTCTATCTCCAGCCCATCAAGCACAGGGTCACAATACACAAAGTACATGTTATACATGCCAGTGTGAGATACAGGCACTGTCTCAGATGGCATAGTTGCATAAAGATTACTGCCTTGGAAGGAAACTTCCAAAAGCTGAGGCCAGCCAGGGTTTTGGGTTGATGGGCGATAAATCACAGTGCCTTGAGTGCATGCACCCAGTTTTGCCAGATCAGAAGTGCAGCAGATTGCCCGTTGACCCCCATACGCCGATCCACCAATAGACTCTCTATCTTTGACTTCAAAAATTATAGCTTGGACTTTTAGTGAGTCAGTTTCTTTTGTTAACTCAAGGGATTTCTCTGGTCTCCTGAAGGTTACCTTGTCAAAACTGCAAAAAGAAACATGCATCTGCATTTAATTTTAGAGGGACTTCTTTGGGCATTTGTCAGTTAAAGGACTCCAGGAATATTAGCCTTTGTAACTTCTTTAATTGATGAATATTAAATCTGTTTTATCTATTTAAATGAAGTGAAAAGGAGAAGAATTATGCTTACTGACAAGACTTCCAAATTCACATATACATAGTTACAACCATACAGTTAGCATATTCGGTTCTCAAGCAATATTTTCTTTCTGTTTATATATTTTCTTTGTTCAGTTTCCATTTCCTTAAAGTTGCCTCATCACAGTTATTACAGATTTAGATTCAGGAAGCATACCAAATTTGAGCTTGCAATTTGTTGCTTTAATTGAAAGCATGAAGAAGGAAAAAAAAAAAATCCTACAAAGTATGCATCCAGAAACACGAAATACTAAATGAGCAAATGCCAAAAATTTGACAATTGATAGGTAAGAAAATGTCTATGCAGAAAATACAATCTAGATAAGAAAATTGTCAATCCATACAATCGAAACATATAACAGAAACTGGATATTTTAAATGGCTTTTACGAAATAAAAATAGCAACACCTTATCTACCCTCCTTGAGTTTGGAGTGACATACTGATTTACACAATGACAGTCAACGATAAGCCTTACAACCAGAGACAGAAATGGATCATTGATCCAATTAAATATGAGGTAGGCCTCAGGATGAAAAGGTGAAAATTTAGCCTCAAAATTACAAGCAAAGAAAAGCTAATTTAAAAGTTCTGATTTTATCCGTCATTGTATATGAAATTTTGAAAATGATGTTGATTTACTACATTAAAAGGATGTCTTCCTTATGTGCAACAATGTCTGCAGGGTCACCTAAGCAAAACTTAGGTGGCTTAGGAGAGACAAAACGAAATCCTCAGATCTAACCACCGACAGTTTCAAATCCATTAAACACCCCGTGAAAACATCAAGAATTGTACATCAGTACATATCCCGTTCTAGATGTCTCATGACCAAAATTAAAGAATGGTGCCATTCTCTATATTCCTAGACAAGACGAGCAATGCCAAGTGGCTTTACCGTATGGAGGAGGCGCCATTCGAAACAGTGGAGTTGGCATCAGGGTCGGATGCATAGAGACCCTCGCTGCCACCGTGGAGGATGAAGGCGTTTCCGGTCGGTGTGAACATCTGGCCTCGGTAATCGTGCACCGACGCATCCGCAGTGTAAGAGATAAGATGAGAGAATAGGAGTGTGGTTAGAACTGTACAGAGATCTGGCTTCGCCATTGACGAGGCGAGAGGAGCCAAGGGGGAGGAGGGGAAGCAGTGGACTAGAGACTGGATCTGGCGAGTGAACCTGGTCGCACTAGTCAAAGGTCAGAGGTAAAAGAAAAAAAAATGGTACGAATAAAACTGGTCACTGACATGTAGGACCGGACATTTTGTTGTTTAGTCGACTCGGAATTGAAACCATCTAAAGTACCTCAAAATTTTGTGTTTAGATCCATACCATTCGATCTGCCTTGGCACGAATATTAAAGAACACGCGGACCGAATTGACCCGAATTCTGATGGACGGTCGATCCAAAGTCAAAATTTGAGTTACTTCAGGGATCCGAACTCGTGGCCTCGGACTCGGAGACCGTTTCGCGGTGCTGCAATTCCGTTCACGCGACTTAATATTCGTGGCTTTGTTTACAAGCTATTGAATCAGTTAATTAAGCACAGGTAGGTGAGTAGGTATACAAGCACTAAAACAAATTAAACAATACTATCCTGCAGCAGTTGGCCAAAACTGACCATATTTTTTTTCCCTTTTTTAAAAGAATCACTATATGCACACTTAACGTTTTAAATAAAGTCATAGAGAGTTTGAAGGATTTCATCAAATTTTATTTTATGACTGTTTAGATATCTTTGAACATTATATATAATGAAGAAAAAGTGAGGCTACTCATTCTGCACATTGATCCGTATTTTGAATTAATATCTTTGTTTATAAATTTCAAATAATATATCTTAACTGTCCTTTTTAGTTTTCGGTTTGGATTAAACGAACTAGTAGGAGGAGAATTAGTTGTAATGTTGTGTGATTACGAGACTTTGATACTATAAAATAAGAAATAAAATACAGTGCTCACAGATCTCTCCACTTTCTTAACAAGAGCCACGTAGGGCTCATCATTTCTATCTAGAAGACGCACCAACTCCACAAATTTAGACATTGACTTCAAGAAATTGATAAACTTCCTATAACTCCTTTTCTTTAGTTCTTTTTATTTCAGCTTCTGACGTAGCATCCTAATATAAATTCCATTAGAATGCAACTGAAGGAAGCGACGTATGTTGTCGAGTGCTGACTGAATATTATAGCCTCCAACCCCTGCATCCATCAATTCCTGTAATAATCTAAGAAAAAAAAGAAAAAAACAAAATAGATAAGATATAAAACATAAACAAAATTTGAATTTTGTCCTTCTCATTGTCTTATGATTTACAATTTATCAGCTTATATAAATAAATCATAAACATAAGAGCTTGTTATATGTGAAAGTGCAAGGAAAGCTTGGTCACACGATTTTAATTTTTGTTCATATGTAAGTTGTACATGTTAGATTAATCATGCTAAAGGTATTCAAATGAGTTGCAAAACTTATGAAATAAGAAGCAACTCAATGCAACAATTTATTATTAAACCAGAAATAATAATTTGTAGTTCAACGACACTTGCACTCTAATTGTACAATCATATTATATATGCGTAAAAAGATCGTTTGCGTAATTTGAATAAATCAAAACTCGGTGTATTATGTAATGACTTGGTGTATATTGTGGAGATAGTTGCAACAATAAGTGTGGAAGTTCAGAAAGTGTATTGAATATTATATATGTATTGTACAATAATTAAGGGTGTATTTTAACTTTTGAAGATAATTGTTGTCAGCTGTTAAAAATATATTATGTCTTGGTCAAAATACGTTAAACAATTATGTCTAAATTGAATAAGTAAATGGTGTATTAGTCAATTGTATATTTAAGATGTGTGAAAAAATTTAGAAATACATGAGGGGTGAGTTCACGTAATTACCTCACATCACATATAATATATTTTTTTAGGACTTGCTAATATCATTTCATCTCTCTTTTATAATTCTTCGATATTAAATTGGATGAAATATGTCATAGCATGAAAATGGGGAGATGAATGTGAAAATTTGGAAATCAAATTGGCAGTGGCTTGACAATTAAGGTTTGTTTGTGGTGAGATGGCTACTAAATAAGATGATGTATATAGGAGTAGAATTTGTTGTGATGGGACAACCAAATACGATAAGTGCACAGCACTTTTCATCAAATCTAATATTAAAAAATAGATGGAAAAATATTTATTTACAAAAAAAATTCAAAAATTAAAGGAATATATTCATATAAAAAATGCAACTACTTTTCCGTGGAAAATAAAATACAAGTATTGCATACCCTCAAACCAGTTTTTATTTTATTTTAAATGAATCCTATTTGATATTTCTAACAAAACAAGTATCATTGATTTAGGTTCTACGAAAAATAACTTCACCGATCCTGCGGATCGATGGAGATATAAACATGTTTGTGTTTATTGGTAGAGCTGTATTTATAAAAACTAAATTAATGATACTTGTTCAATTAAAATATTTTAAATTGATTCTATTTAAAAAAAATCCTCAAATCATTGGTGACTATTAGGGGAATTTTTTTTATAAATCATAATTAAAAATATATATATATATGAAACCAATATGATTAATTTTTGGAAAAATTAGATTCATGTCACCCCAAAACTTCAAATTTAGAAATATGCCACCCCAAAATTTTGATTTTGTTAAATGCCACTTATTAAGATCCATGCCACCAATACAATATGAATGTATAATTTTAATTTAACAATTTACATAATAATTGAAGTTATCAAAATAACCTTGATCCAAAACCCTCATCTCGACTCCAATAGATGATATGAAACAAATCACTATGGAACAAATGAAGGTGATGAAGAGAATTGATTAACACCAATGGCCAAGCTTAACTCGCCTCCTCTCCAACATCCTCTCCACTTCGCCTTCCTCTCCACTAATTTTATTAATTTGTCCTTTCTTCAGTTAACATGTTTTATTGGTATATCCTAAGCTGCATATAGAGGGGCAAAAATAAATGGAAATTTTCACTACAAATGGAAAATTAGTTGTGATTTCTACAAATTTTAAACTCCTACGCAATGATTTGTGTTATTAACTAAGCACAAAAAATAACAAAACAGAGAAAACAAAACAAAATGAAACCAAATGGAAATGAAAAACTGAAACAGAAAACCTCAAACCAAAACTAAGAAACAAGAAATAAAAATAACTTGCAAAGCTCAGTCATCCTCTCATAAAATTAATCTGTGTACAATATTATTTCCATCACAAGAATATTCAGAGAATTATTGTCATTAAAAATGCAATAACTACCCCCATCATAACATCCACCAACCGACATCTTGTGAAAGCAGAAGATCCAACAGGTTCTGGTGCTGCCTCAAGTAGATTACTGATCGGTGTAATAGCTCAGGTAGGCACTTCAGCCTTCTTCGGAGCAGGTGCATTTTTTGGTGCAAGAACAGATGCCTTTTCTGGTTCTAGAATAGGTGCATACGAGGGAGAAGGTGTGAGATTATGAAGATGTGGGGGTGGTGAAGCGTAATTTCGGTAAAGAGGAGGAGCCATGGGTGGATGTTGTTTTTGAGAGATGTAGGCTGAGGAGACAAAAAATATTTCTTTGTATTTTTAAGATTGTATAAAAGACTGTTACAGTGGCTATGTTTATATACTAAGGTCAATATGACCGTTAGAACCTATCTAATTATTCTCTACAGTATACTGCCTATTTCTATTTTATACATTTTTCATATATACCCTTGAACTATAATAAATTATTTCTTAGATTATTTATTCAACACCCCCCCTCAAGCTAGGATTGTAAATATCGAATAATCCTAGCTTGCTTGTGATTTCTTCAAACGGCTTTGGGTCTAATCCTTTCGTGAACACATCCGCTAGTTGATCTTCACTCCGAACAAATGGTGTTTCTATTTCCTTGGCTTGTATCTTCTCTCTAATAAAGTGACAATCAACTTCTATGTGTTTTGTCCGCTCGTGAAATACGGGATTTTGAGCAATGTGACGTGCGGAGTTGTTGTCACAATACATTTTCATGGGTTGATCACCATTGATTCCCATGTCTTTAAGCAATTGCTTGAGCCATATCAATTCACTCGCGGTTGATGCCATGGCTCGATACTCCGCTTCCGCGCTTGATCGTGCCATAATATTTTGCTTCTTGCTTTTCCATGTGACTAAATTTCCGCCTACAAATGTGCAAAAACCGGTGGTAGATTTTCTATCAAAGCTACCGGCCCAATCTGCATCGGAATAGCCACATATTGCATTAGAATTGTTATTCTTCATCCATATGCCCTTTCCGGGATTACCTTTTAGATACCTTAGAACTCTATTTATGGCCTCTAAATGGGGTGTTCTTGGTGAATGCATAAATTTACTAATTTGACTTACGGAAAAAGAAATATCCGGACGTGTTACCGTGAGGTAAATTAATTTTCCTATAAGTCTTTGAAATTGGTTTATATTTTCTAAGGGTTCACCATCTTCGGTATTTAATTTATATTTATTATCTATTGGTGTAGAGGCCGGTTTACAACCCAATTTACCGGTTTCCTTTAATAAATCCAATGTATATTTCCTTTGTGAAATTAATAGGCCTTTGTTTGAAAATGCTATTTCTATTCCTAGAAAATATTTTAAATATCCTAAATCCTTAATGTCAAATTTTTCTTTTAATTGGGATTTGATTTTTCTAATTGCTTCTAAATTATTCCCGGTAATTATTAAATCATCTACATATACTAACACAAGGGTTATATTTTTTCCTTCATTTTTGGTAAACAAAGAGTGATCGGCATTGCTAATTTTAAAATTGCAAGAAATTAAATATTGAGATAATTTGCCATACCATGCTCTTGGAGATTGCTTAAGTCCGTAAATTGATTTTTTTTAACCTACAAACAAGGTTAGCATTTTTTCCTTTTACATGACCCGGTGGAAGGGTCATATAAACTTCTTCCTCAAGTGTTTCTTGAAGAAATGCATTTTTAACGTCCATTTGATACAAATTCCAATCATTATTTACGGCAATGGAAAATAACACCCTAACGGTATTCATTTTTGCAACCGGTGCAAATGTTTCATTATAGTCTATGCCATATGTTTGCGTAAATCCTTTGGCTACTAATCGTGCCTTATACCGTTCTATGGTACCGTTACTATTATATTTAATTTTGTAAACCCATTTGCACCCAACGGGTTTTTTATTTTTTGGTAATGGAACAATTACCCATGTTTCATTTTTTTCTAGAGCTTTTAGCTCTTCTTTCATGGCTCTATCCCAAGTTGGATTTAGAATAGCTTCTTGATAATTTTTTGGTTTTATTTCTTTTTCTATGGTGGTAAGGAAAGCTTGGTATGAAGGCAAAATTTTTTTATATGAGACGTAATTTTGTATAGGGTATTGGACGGTATAAGTCACATAATCTCTAAGTCTAGTTGACGGTTGTGTTACTCTAGATGTTCGTCTAAGCCCTAAATTATTTTCTACTTCAATCTCATTTGTGTCATCATTATTATTATCTTCTATTTCTTCTTCAATATCACTTATTTCATTTTCATCTAGATTATTTTGTGTAATATAGGGTATTACCGAATTTATTCTTTCATTTTGTGGTTGACTTGGCTCTTGAGTTTCTCTCAATTTTTTGAAATATGACTCATTTTCAAAAAATATAACATTTCTAGAAATAAATAATTTTTTGTTAATAGGATCATAGCACTTGTATCCCTTTTTAAATGGTGAATACCCTAAAAAAATAGTTTTTGTTGATACAAAATCTAACTTATCTTTTCTTTTAATATGTACAAAACTTGTACATCCAAATATTTTTAAATGATCAAAGGTGATTTTTCGTTGGTAAAGAATCTCTAACGGAATTTTATTTTCTAACTTGGAACTTGGCAATCTATTAATAAGATGTGTAGCACAAAGTATAGCATCCGACCAATATATTTTAGGAACGTTACTTTGAAACATCAATGTTCTTGTCATTTCTAGCAAATGTCTATTTTTCCTTTCCGACACTCCGTTTTGCTCGGGTGTATTAATGCAAGTGGTTTGATGTATAATTCCTCTTTCCTTAAAAAATGTTTCAAAATTTTTATTCACAAATTCCGTTCCATTATCCGACCTAAATATTTTTATTTTGGCATTAAATTGATTTTCTATGAGACAAAAAAATTCTTTGAAACTAGAAAATACTTCATTTTTTGATTTAAGTAAATATAACCAAGTTGTTCTTGAAAAATCATCAATAAAAGTAACAAAATATTTAAATCCATTGTATGAATCAATTGGTGCCGGTCCCCATACATCCGAATGGATTAAATCAAACATAGCTTCACTTTTACTATTGGAATGAGAAAATGGAAGTTTTGTTTGTTTTGCCAACTTACAAACTTCACAATTAGCGTAATTTAAATTTTTACAATCCAAAACATAATTTAAAATCTTGTCGGAGGGATGCCCAAATCTTCTATGCCAAAGTCCAACATCAATGGATTTAGCGGAAGCACAAAAATAATTTTTTGGGTTCAAAAAGTAGTGTCCATTTTCAAGAAATCCTTCACCAATCTTCGTCCCGGTTTCCCGGTCCTGAAATACAACATTTTTACAAGAAAAAATCACGTCGCAATTTAATTCTTGTGTTAATTTTTTAACCGAAAGTAAGTTTATAGGAAACGTATCTAGGTATAACACATTGAATAATTTTTTGTTACAAAATATAGTTTCACCTATACCATTTATTTTAGCCTTCATACCGTTCGCTACCAAGACAAATTGATCATTTTTGGTCATATCTAAATTATTTAGAAGTGCTTGGTTACCAAACATATGGTCTGTAGCACCACTATCAATAATTATTTTATCTAACAAATTTAAATTTTTTGAGTATGAAGAAATACCAGAAAATCTAGACTGGTTTTGTTGAGTCAGCAACACAGACATCTGCTGAATTAGTGACTGCAATTGATCTGCTGCATCTCCTGACCCGTTTCGGCCTGCTCCTGACCCGCCAGCGAAATAACTATCAGCTGACCCGTTTCGGCCAGATCCTGACCCGCCAGCGAAAAAGGATGCTCCAGATCCGTTAATTGCTGAGTTATTTGCTGCGTTGAAAAAGTTTGCTCCAGGCCCATTATTTGCTAAAGGCCCGTTAATGCAATTGGTTGGAGCTGCTTCAATTATTAATTTTGGTTCAGCGTAGCATCCACGCGAAATGCCAGAAGCCTCTCCGTTTTTTCCTTTCCCAGGGTTCCGATCTCCTCTTCCTCCTCCGGTGGTTTGATTCTTCCAGTGTTTTGGTTTTAAGTGGGGATAGAGAAACCAACAATTTTCGTAAGTGTGGCCCTCCTTTTTACACCCCGTACATCTCTTGATTTCACTGTTATTTGATTGATTTTGGGATCTAGGGTTTTGGCCGAATTTGGGTAAATTGAAATTTTTTGCTGCTACAAAGGCATGGGTCTCGTGTTCTTCTTCAATTGTGAGTTGTGGACAGCCCATTGCCTCTCTTCGGCTTTCTTCTTGTTGAATCATATTTTTGATTTGGGAGTAGGAGGGAAGAGGAATGGTGTTCATAATCTGAGCCCTTACGGCTTCATAGCTCGGGTTTAATCCCGCAAGGTACTCAAAAATAACATCCTCTTCTTCTCGTTTTTTTATTATTGCCAAATCGGTGGTTGCCGGCCGGTACAATCGGAGCTCATCTTTTTTCTTTTGAAGAGTACCAAGGTACTCTACGTGTTTTCTTGTGCCTTGTTTTTCTTGTTGAATTTCTAATTTGAGTTGATAAATCCGAGAGTAGTTATTTTCTTGGCCGTACATGGCTTTCACGGCTTCCCATAGCTCGAAGGCTGTGTCGGGGAGAAGAAATAGCTCAGCAATGGATGACTCCATAGAATTTGTGAGCCAAGTTATAATTTTATCGTTTTGAGTTCGCCATTTCCGCATTGTCTTTTTTTCCGCTTCGGTCAGCGAGAGCGGGTTTGCCACTTCGGGCACTTTGTTGTCTCCCGTGATGTATTCACGCATCTCTCGACCGCTGAGCGCTCGCGCTGCAGCCTTTGCCCATGTAAGGTAGTTTTTGCCATTGAGTAATGCATTTGTGAGCTTCGAGGAGTTGTTGGTAGCCTCGTGTTGCCCTTCTTGAGTCATCTACTCTTTGCTGATTTGTTGTTGTTTTTACGAGTTTTGTGTTCAGAGATCTTACTGCTCTGATACCATGTTGTTTTTGAGAGATGTAGGCTGAGGAGACAAAAAATATTTCTTTGTATTTTTAAGATTGTATAAAAGACTGTTACAGTGGCTATGTTTATATACTAAGGTCAATATGACCGTTAGAACCTATCTAATTATTCTCTACAGTATACTGCCTATTTCTATTTTATACATTTTTCATATATACCCTTGAACTATAATAAATTATTTCTTAGATTATTTATTCAACAGTGGATTTATAGAAGATGGAGATGTTACAGGAGCACCTGGAGATAGTTGTCTGGGGGGAGGTGGGGAACCATAAGCATGGTACAAAGGAGGGGAAGTAGGATTTGAAGACAGTGAGGTTGGTGGGGGCAGGTGTTTCAAGAGCACCAAGAGATGATTGATCTGGGGGTGGTGGGGACGCATAATTACAGTACAAAGGAGGGGGAGGCACCGAACTTTGCGATGTTGGAGTACCAGGAGATAGTGAGGATAGTGGAGAAGACCCATTAAAGGTGTAGAAATGAAAAGGTGAGGGTATTTGTGAAATATATGAAAATACCACTCAAAAATATTTATTTTTTATTACAAATGTATAATAATTTGTTATTGGTGGCATGGATCTTAATAAGTGAGATTTGAAGTGGCATTTAACAAAATCAAAATTTTGGAGTGACACATTTCTAAATTTGAAGTTTTGGAGTGACATGAATCTAATTTTTCCTTAATTTTTTTTTAGAAAAACTATAGGAACCAAAATGTCATTTCGGTCAAAAAAAATAAAAATTCGGGACTGAAATAACTTTTGGGTCTTATGATTTTTATAAGAAAAAAAAGGGTAATCATGTTAGTTTCATAAAAAAAAATTTTCTAATTATGATTTATAACAAAAATTCTATATGTCCAGTACTCTTCGCAAGTTTGAACAAATGGTTGGTGGGTGGCAAAAAAAATAGTTTCGAAAGAAAAATTAGCAAGATGTGTCAGTGTAAAGAAATCACCTACCACTTAACTATTCGGATTGCGGACCCGATAACAATAATTGGGCCAGAAGACGGCCCATTCTCCAAAATCTTTTAAAATGGATCAAACACAGGAAGTGGGTGCTGGCCTGCTGGGTGGCTAGTGGACTAATTTTGTTTCCTTTGATTTTTCTTGGGACAAAAATGAACGAGGTTGAAAGCTCACTTCCCTTGTTGGTATCAAATGAAAAAAATTTGAGTTTACTTTTTGCGTTTATATATGATCATCTTAACTAATTTGTGTGCAAATCATTTAACCATCAGGCGACTAATCTGCCAGAGGTGATATTTTTCTCAACTAAATGTGGTATGCTAAGAATTCTTCCCACCATATGTAAAAATGATATTTAATCTACAAAGAAAATCTGACCCTTATAAAAGGAAAACCCACAAAAATGGGAAAAAAATCAGATATCTAGCATTACCACATCGGTACAGATAAAGCAACAGAAGAGAATGAAAAATAACGGTCAGAAAGCAGTTGACCAGAAAAAAGAAATTAAAAAAAAAACAATTAAAAGAGGCAACGGTATTGAGAAACAGCAGGAATTGTGAACAGACCCTGCCCGTTATTGTACCCTGTCCATTAAATTTGTTTTGTTTATTTACATGAGCATGAGCGGGCACAAGGACAATTTCAAAGGCAATTATAGTATGCTTGAATTGTAAAACGAATAATTACTCTTGGAGCCACTTGAAAGTCTTCAAAACAAAATCTAGATTTCAAGAACAATATCTGCAAAATAAACAAACCAAAATTAATGACGAGAAAAAATATGGAATCAAAAGAGAAAATTCAACTTATTTTATGTTTTTTTAATAAGACCCTTACACTCGGAATCAGTCTTGACCCACTTCTCCCCATCATCCCCCTTCTCCTGTGCTGCAACTTCTTCAATACTATACTTCTCTTGATGCTTCCTCTGCGAGAACTTTTTTGCAGGCATTGTTGTGGCATTTTGCGGATATATTTTCTTGCGAAGTATGGACTTGAAAAGCTAATAAAATAAAGAAAATTGTATCACAAAAATTAGAGTTGGATAGTATATAGGTAAATATTGTAAATAACAAATAAAAGGTGCTTTGCTTTTCTAATTGTTTTTAAGAGTCCACAGGTTTTGCCAAAATACAGCTGAGAGAGAGCTTTCAGTTGAAATGCATTAAAATAATAATTCGTTGACAGTCTAATAGCCACAATGCAACTTCCAATCATTCCCTAGGTAATTAGAGGGAAGCAACAAAAGATTGAGGCTATGTTTGGATGAGGCTATGTTTGGATGTACTGAGAATAGCGAGAATAGCACTATTCCGATCCATCCAAACATATTCAATTGCTATTCGGAACAATGAGAATAGCGTTGTTCCGCTATTCTTACAAAAAGTTGGAATAGCAATTGGTGCTCTCTCAAATGTTTAATCATTCCATTGCTATTCTAAATGTTCAATCCAAACAACATTTTCACTATTCTGAATAGTACCAAATCAACACTATTCTCACTCTTCCAAAAATCACTAATCTCATCTACTATTCTCAAATAGTAGTTATTCTAACTATTCTAGAGTGCATCCAAACGTATCCTGAAATGGTTGAATTTTGCTTTTAGCATAACATTTGCTATTTTTCTTTCAACCTTCAATTAGAAAAAACCATCAAAGAAGCAGTTGATTTTTCTAGCACATCATCTCACAACATAGTAACATAAATGTGCATTAAGCCAACGGGCATTCGTCCTAAAAAAATATATATATATATATACATGTGCATTACAAAAAAATTAGGACAAGTTTCTTCATGAAGAAAGCCAGAAACATAAATTCTAACTGAAAAAAAAAAATTGTTATGCTATAGACACATAATATTTAGCTAATAAACATGAACTTCCTAGATAGACACCTACATCGGCATATTTGTGAGCCAAATGTTTTGAGCATTTTTTTTTTAAAAGAAAAAAAGAAAAGAAAAGGATAATATTTTCAGCAGGCCTGTATCTAAAAGAGTAAACCAAAAGGATCATATTTTATCAAACAAAAAAATAAACATACCTTTTCCATCCTTGATTGGGAGAATGGATCCCTCGGTTCTGGAGCAGGTACAGGCGTAAAGCCACCCCGACAAGCAAACAAATTCTTAATGAGAAAAGAAATTGATCTTTTCTTCAGCACAATATTAGGGTCATCCAACAAGTCTCTCCCTTTGCTTAAAACAATCTCACTTTCAGTGGAAACATTTTTATAATCCTCACAGTTGGGATCAGTTAAGCTTGTTGAACAATCCAAGAACTGATCTTGAGTCGATTTCCCTCTCTCTAATCCATTGTTTTCCAACTCTTTCACTAGAGTTGCTACTTCTTCAGATGTGAAGTCTGATAGATCTTGTTCCCCAATTTTGTTGTTGGATGCTAAGCTTTGTTGTTTAACTCCCTTCAAGGCATATGTACCGAATGTACCAATTGCGAGCAATGCTTCTGGCAAGTGGCTAAATTCTTCTTTGTGTGCATTTGAAATGTTCACATCTACATTTTTTTGTAAACAAATCAGCATAACTTAATGTTGGCACTTTTGACCTCGACGTAATATACTTGAGTATATCTAATTAAAACTAATTGAACAAGGTGAGATCAGGACCATTCCTGTATTTTTGTTTTTATTTTTATTTTTATTTTTATTTTCTTCAAAAAGAAAAGCTATAGAGTCTGGACCACAATTTCTAAAATATATGGTGCTACGGGAACATAATTACTCAATTGACATGCAACGCTGCAAAGTTCAAGTTCAAATAGTTGTTTTTTTAACTTGCATGTTTTCCACGCTTTACTTAGTACCAAAGGTTGACTTATAAAAATTGGACATGTCTGTGGATCTGTGCTGTGGCATCAAAAAATAAAAATAAAAATTTGCAATTGTAACTGCTTCAGGTCAAACATCTTAATATATATGTAATTATTGCACAACCATCAAATTGACCTATTACAGGTTTAAAGTTTAAACCGTGCATTAATGGGGATAAAGAAACTTAATGTTCTAAAAATGGGACCAAAACACAACTGGCCAATAGGGTTTAAGGAAAAACTTAGGCCATCCACCTTTCAGAAGAGGTAAACCCCAAAATATTTCTCCATCTGTTTTTCTTTAGAAAGTTAGAACAGATATATTATACTCACAGATGAGGTAATATACAAGCCTCACAACTTTTGAACCAAGCAAGCTGAGCACAAACTAGTTGTTTAATGGTTGTTTAGAGTCCACACAATGTTCCTAAAGGGGTGAGGCACCAAGTAATTTGAAAATAAATTGAAAGAAGAGGGACACCAATCAAGTAAATAAGAAAATAAAACATCATGAAAACCAGCTTCAAATCTTGATCCAAAGGACTTACGGCCAGCTAAAGAAGAACTGGTATAATCACATCTACTGGTTTCTTGGCGCCCATTTGGTTTGTTGAACATCCAATTGAAGATCTATGTCAAAGCAAGCAAAACAAAAAAGAAGTGAGATAGCAATCATCCCTTTCATTACAGAAAGTAAGGTTTTGAAATTCATACCCTCATTTGCAATCAGGTAGAGGGAGAAGTAATTTGAGATGAATGATAAGATCCTTTGGAGATGATTTACTAAGAGGTGGGATATAAATAAGAAATAAAATAGTGGAGACTATGGCCTATGGCTAGGTCCATAGCCTCTTGGCTTAACAAGGGGAAAAATCTTAACAAGAAATGAAATTGTGGAGGCTATGGCCTATGACCTATGACTAAGAGGCTATGGCCTATGACATAGGTTCAAGTTCCCACTGCTTCAATGAGGCAGTAGCTTCTTGACTTGAGATTTTCAATAATGAATTTATAATTTAAAGAGTACTCTCTGCCTTCCAAGTTTGGCCATCCTTTCTAGAAAGAGAACCCCTCCTTTCTCATTTGGTACTTTTTTTGTACTAAATATGGTAACAGTAATCTATTTCACTTCACTTGGAGTAATAACAGCACTAAATTATTAATATAGACCACTAAGCCTTATGTTGAAGACCGCATACCTTGTTTTCATGATAATTTCAAGGTTACGAGAGGAGAATTAAACAATTTCAATATTCACTTTAAAATATTGTAGACAAGATCTCAGCTGGAGATTTTTTTTTTATCCTTTTCTTTGACTTCTTTAAGCAACAGTACCTATGTGTGATACCTATTTCTGTTTGATCTTCTTATTTCTATTGTTTGTAATGTTCATTTTTGCAATTGTTTTAACTTCCATAAACTCGCATATGCAGCACGGCATGCCTGCTGTACATATCTTCAGAAAAAAAAAAAATCAAAGGAATAATTCATTTCCTTTATAAGTTGTAATCGAACTATGAACTTAATTAAATTTACCTTATCCTTTTTTTCAGGATGTAGGATTTATCATTTGCTATGCCCTTAAATTTTAATTAAAAATAGCAACCAATTATTTCGATTTGTCCAAACTTACCGTATAAAATTGATAGTACTCTCACTTATTTCAATTAGCAATACAAAGAACATACTATATATATACATACCTTATATGTGTTGCATTCAGAGTAGTGTTTATCCTTCTGTTGTCATTGCTGCTGTAATTTGATAACAATCCAACATATTATTTGTAATGCTTTACGGTTTTAATATATATTGAGCAGAATTTTAATTTCACCTAACTCATTCCAACAAGCTTTTTGACAAAATAATTCAAATTACAAATGAATGCTTTTCTGAAAACTTGGTAGTGACTACCAAGGCTATATTGACAAATGTGTTTACAACATCAAAATCTAAATTACATCATTTGCAAAGTGATAGCTGTATCTAAATTACAAATGAATGCTGCTGTAACAATTGTGACCCAAACTCAGATATAGGGTGATTTGCCAGTAAAATTTACTTTACTGAAATGTAAATGCTCAAAATTCCTTCATAATAACTATGTCATAAACGGTCCGGCAGACAAACATTTACTTTCCTAGGATAGGATGGGGACCAATGAGACAACCAACAAAACTATCATTTGAACAAAGTTAAAGATGGTACTACTTATAAGTTCATTACTATTTTGAACTAATATCAACATTGACTATACATGGTTTCATATAAATGAAAAGAAAATGTTTTAAATTTCCAATAATGTATAGTCTCCAGATATAAAGTAGAAACTAGAAGGGGACAGTGGCTACTGTGGCTTAAGAATCCTTTACGTGATTAACATTAAAAAAACAAATTTGAGGATGCAATCGAGGGAATAGGAACTGAGAGCGAGGCAAAAGCAGGTGCGCCGCAGATTGATGAAATCAGATTAAATTAAGATAAAAGAAAGGATTAATGACCTCGATAGTTTCAGTTAACTTGTGACTTACTGGTCAAGTAGTAGAACTGTAGAAGGCATGGTGGAGAGAGGAAGAGAATGATTGGGCGGAGTGCAAACCCTAGAAGAGACACGCGTCGGTCCCGACCAGATGCGATTGGGAGCGCATCGCATCAATGTCCTGACACTTGTGCGCCTAAGCACGGGTGCACCGTGCACGGCATCAACGCCGCAGATTGGGGCCGAAGCATCCCTGCTCCCCATCTCCCGAGCTGCGCGTGAGCTGAGCTGTATGCCCCGTTAAACAATTCCTTCGTGCATTTCTAGAACCCAGATCCTGCTTTTTCTTATCCTTTCTTTAACATAGGAAAAAAAACAACATTTTTATTTATTTAGAAATAAAATATTATTTTTTGCTAGAAATAAAATAATTCGGTTAGTTATTTATTTTAAAGTAAATTGGTTTTAAAGTTTCAAACAATATGAAATAATATAAACTTGTAACAAAATAAATTCCACCACGGGTTAGGTCTGGGTTGCTACGGTTTTATCTGGTCCGATCTAGTTTTGTCATGGTTCGGGTTGCTATGGTTTGCGGGTCAAAAACTGTTTGGTCTAGTCAGGGTTTAGCAGAAAAAACTGGTCAAAAATCGTGCTTGGCCCATTTCTAGCAAAAGTTCAGGCCAGTTCAGGTCTAAACTCTGGTCCAGGTCCAGTCCGCGGGTGGTCCGGTCTAATTATGAACCAGCCAGTCATTTTCAACACACTACAGAGCGAGGAGTGCTCAAATACAACATTGTTTCCGTCCTCCAATAATACTCCTACGTACTTATCTTTAATTTCAAAGTACAAACATGGAATCTAAATTGGTGACCAAATTTTATGTTTTTCATATATAAATTATTAGTTTTTTAGATATTGAAAAAAATTACAATTTTTGAAAAAAATTCTGAAATATCAGAAAATAATAATTTTGTACCTATCTATAATTATTATAGTATAAATATAAACATATTATTTACACCGTAGATAAAATTTATTGCAAGAAAAATCCAGTGTACACCTTATAAATTTTTGGTTGCAAATAATATTGAAAATAACAATTTTCCGATGTTATCTATTTTCTTAGAACATATTCAATTCCTTCTCTTTTTAACAAAAAAATAATAATTTATTTCAAAATGAGCAAAAATCTCAAAAATAGCGTCCTTGATTCTAGGACTAGGCAACTACTTGTGCTAGTTTATCAAGCAGTGTCAATAAAATCTTCTCTGTTTATTTTATTTATAATTTTATATCGTATCCGATAGAATATTTATGGATAAGATTTCTTTTATTAATATATTAAATAACGGTACGAGTGAAAAATACTTTATCAATTTATCGAATATTCCGTATTTATCTTAGAGAATAATTAATAAATATAAAATGATATATGTTAACTTTTTGTACTTGTTATTATACAATATATTATATGCATGAGGCAAATTGAATTATACACAATATTTTAAATAGTTTATTTAATTCGTATTTTATACATCATGCTTTATGTAACATTTTATATGATTTTATTTAAATTAATAATTTATATTCTTCTCAATGTGACAACTATTATATTTTGTTTAAAGTAATAAATTTATATATTAATATTTTTGGATTAATTTATTAAGTTTTAAATTTATTTGGTAATTATCTATTGTGTGTCCCTTATTCCTTAACTTAAACCGGTAAGATAAGGATAAGCTACAAATAAATAAGTCTGATATTAATGAATAATGATAGAGTATGAATAAAGACTAATTTTGACCGATAGGTACGAAAATATATCCACCTGAATTTACATCCACTAAAAGTAGTTCAGTAAATTAGTTATATAATAAACTTGTAAAATATGAGTTTTTAATATTTTTATGATTCACTGAAAGTAGCTCAATAAATTAGTTATGATTCACAAAAGATGACAAAAAATAACTTAAAATATTAACAATTTTATTTTATTTTTTAGCTATTTTTTGTCATCTTTCATAAATCATAAAAAAAATAAAAAAATAGTAAAAGTTAGTCTTCTATAAGTTCATTATATAACTAATTTACGGAGCTCCTTAAATGGAAGTTTAAAAATTATATGATAGATTTTTGTAGCCGTAGCACAGAGCTAAGCCTTACTCTTCAATTTAAATCTGCATTAAATCAGATATTGCATCTAAATCAATGTATTTAAAATTTAAAGCTAAGGTCTAAGCTCTTTGATTTTTGGGACCCCATCTGATGTTTACTATTCATTATAAATGGTCAGAACAGATATTTACATTATGTAATTAATTTCAATAGCATTAAAATAAATAAGTCTCAGCATAATCATCGCTGTCAACAGCAATAATAATAAATTAATTAGTATACATTACGATATTTATTGAATAATTTTGGCATTAATAATTATTGAAATTGCCTAAATTAAAAATTACAGTCGCATATACCATGTTTCATAATTTACATTTGTAAAATTATTTAACTACGATCGTGTTAAGATTTTGCTTCAAAAAATATATATACACATTGATAATTTTTTATAGAAATATACATTAAATAAATAATAACACGATTGATATGAAAATTCTTATAAAGAAACAAACAAATATTCACTCAAATAGAGTGTAGTGCGAGTCCTTCGATCATAATAAAGCAAATAAAAGAGTATTTTTGAGTTAATACATATCAACTTTTCTATTGTAAATAGAGCTCATCTGATCCCCATCTTAAACATAAGGGGTCTTTAATATTAATGCGGATTTAATTCGCACGAATTTTAAAACTGATCGGACGGTTTAGATACATTTTTTTGGAGTTAATGCAGATGATACGAATTCGATAACCAAATGCTTCATTCGACCCAATTGGATTTTAACATTCGGGATATAATTTGGGCCTTATATAATGTCATATTTTCTCCTGCCAGGATAAACTCGTTGTATACAGGCCTGTTACGTTGCACAATTTTTTTGATGGTTTTAAATAAAATGGGAGGAATTCACGGCTTTATTTTCAGTATCGATTACAATAAACAAGATAGATTATCGGTATCATGTACATTAAATATAATTGACAACTTATATAATTAACCCACAAAATAGAAAACAAATAAATATATTGCTTTAAACACTTAATGTACATAAAATATAAAAAGCTATAATTATTGGTATCATTAATTTTAGAAGAATGTATATAATTAACTTAATCTATATAATTGTTGTGTAAATGATTCTTGCTATAATAATAAATATTATGTAATTAAATATAGACAAATAATGCTATATATAATTTTGTATATATCAATTATCTCTGTCATTCATATTCTTATCAGATAAGTTACTGATTTTTATCTCATCAATACTTTTTATTTGGTAGTCTAAAAGAACATTATTTTACATATAATTAGATAACATAATTAGTGAGTAAAAATATGACGCGTCGGAGGGTGGCAAAAAAGCTCGTAGCTTCATCATAACTCGCTGGCTAACAACTCACTTGTCGCTGGACCGAACTGTTACTGAACCAGCTCGCTACTAGTTCAGTTTAGAATTAATGAGTACAAGCTGAAATCTAGCTAACTTGACTAGACAACAATTTATGAATTTCTATGAATGTGTGTAGTTTATACTGTTTAGTTTAGTTAAACTCGATCAAAAATAATTGTGAAATTTTATTTTTCTTTTTAAAACAAAATATAGCTAGATTCTACGAGTCAATTCGTCAGTTCACGAACTAGCTCTATCCAATCCATAACAATTTCAAAATAAAATTTCAACTCGCTTGTAACTCAAACTGAGTCAAATTGTGACTTGTCCAAGCTAGATCCAGCTCTCATTGCCACCCCTAGATACGCGTGCAGACACGCACGGCTGAGAACATTAAAAAAAAAAAATACACCATAACCTCATGTCGTTATGAATTACGATGCTGTGTTAAAATGAGACACGGCTTTATACGGGGAAATATGTTTTGTCTGCATAGTATGATTTAACAACAGCGATCCAAATAAATGGCCCAAGCCCAAACTAACGGAACCAAGGAGATACAAACAAACACTAAGCAGCTCTAAGCTGCTGTATAATCATGAGGGTTTCACATGGGCTAATGGCTACTGCATCTGATTGGACTTGGATATTTAATGCTGTAATTCTGTAAAGCGCTTTTTGAGTTGGGTTTCAAATGAACTGATATTTTTTGTTTGGGTAAATTTCACTGGAGTTCGCTAAAGTTTGTTATTTATTACGAATTAATTACTCGAATTTAATTTTTTCTTTTTAGTTACTTAACTTTGTTATTTGTTACAATCAAGTTGTTTTATATTTTTTCATTCAAAATTTTAATGTAGTATTTTCATTATGTTCAAAATATTTACGGAATATACTAATTTCATCCAAAATATTAATATAATGAGCACATTTCATCTAAAATACTAACGAAATGAGTATATTCCGTTAATATTTTGAATGAAAAAGTATAAATGGACTTAATTGAGACAAATAACAAAGTTGAGTGACTAAAAATACACAATTGAAATTTAAGTGACCAATTCGTGACAAATAATAGAGTTTAGTGACCCTTTTTGTTTACCATACTAAAACTAAAACTTGTATTTATTCTTTTTTTAGACATTGTTTCAGATTTTTTTTTCCAATTTATTTACTACTTCGTATATTTGATCGAATTATAACAAAACACAAAAATACTAAAAAGAAATTTCCTGTTATAAAATTATTGTTAAAATAAATTATACTTTTAAAAAATAACTTGCATTTACTTAAATTCGATTAGTTAATTGTGTATCCGATAATTTATTTTATTTAAATCTGATAACTATCTATCCTGATTCCTGACGCAAATTATGGATCCGCACATTTGCAATTATGAAATTCGGAAGTCCCAAAAAAATCATGAAATTCGGACTGTAAAATTATGAATTCAGAGAGATGGGTAAAAAAGTGAAATTATGAATTCAGAGAGATGGGTAAAAGAGTAAAATTATGAATTCAGAGAGATGGGTAAAAGAGTAAAATTATGAATTCAGAGAGAGAGATGGGTAAAAAAGTAAAATTATGAATTCAGAGAGAGAGATGGGTAAAAAAGTGAAATTTTGGAATTGTGCGCGCCCCCATACGAAAAAAGACGAAGGAGGCTGTTGTTCGTGAAAAGGAGAGCTGAACAAATCGGTTGACGGTGCACGGTCGAGATTCTCGCAACTTTATATTTATGTAAACAAATTGATAATATAAATACAAAAATGTGAAAAAGAAAAACTAAAAATTAAAATTTTCTAAACTGAGAAGTTCGCTGAAATTCCTCAAAGCGAAAGTCTGAATTTTCATTATTGTTTTTTTTTTTCTGAAATTCCCCATTATGAATTATGAAGCAAAGTTATCCAACATGTCGAACAAAAATAAAATATCATAGTTAAATTTAAATTTCCAACATGCTCTTAGCTTTCGAGTTAGTATTCTCTTAGGTATTGCAAAAGATTATTTTCATTTTACGATTTGAGATTAAATCTCAACTGGTTTGAAATTCAGGTTACCATCGAGGCAATATTATTGGGCTTTGAGATCCGTGCCAAGTTAAAAAAAAAAACAGTCCAGATCTAATAATTATAAAAGATTCCCTTATCAGATATTGGAGAGGATGTGAATTTTTAGCTTTCATAGTCATTTTTCTTTTTTTTTTTCAAATTAATGTTCCTTCTGAACAAACCTTTTTTTTGCCATGATAATAAGTACCAACTAACTATTTCTATCTATTATTCTACAATAATTATTGGGGTCACCTACTTCAAAAAAATTATTGGGGTCACAATCTCAAAATATTCTCACAATTTCTCTAGTAGTCTCAAAATATCCGAACCGTTTAACGTGATCTCTATTTTAAAATATGTTTGGAGACCAATTTTTTTTAATTTGTTTATTATTTAAAAAAAAATTCAAAACTTTTGTATTTTATGATTCAGAATTTTCTGAAAAAACAACTATTTTAAAAAACTCTAAGAAAATAATATTTTTTTTCAAAAAATATAAAATTTGGTTTCCATCACATTTTAATATAGAGATCAAATTGAATTGTTCGGTTCGGTTCTTTGAACTTTGAAGATGGAAACAAGGACGTAAAGTACAAATGGCTTATGCTTTATAAAGCATCTTAGCGCATCCCTTGAATTTATATAGAAAATAATTATTTATGATCTACAGTTAATTTTATGTCTATATATTAAAAGTGATCAATACTGTTGAAATTATTTTAAATATTAACGTGTCATGTAAGATATGAATTTTTTATGCTTAGAACTTGAGAGATAAATATTAATATTATTTATGGATTAAAAATTAATAACTACCAATTAAGGCAGACAATGAATTCATTTGGCTTATTTAGAGATTTGGTCTTCGGAGTATAGACATCAAATTGAAGTACCTTTCTCAATGTTGCCATCAATCAGATCAAAGGGTGAGAGACATCGAGAGGAGAAAAACAAGAGAACTCTATGAGGATGTTAGAATTCCACGTTATGTGGTGGCAATTTGCTGCTATTTTTTTCATACTCTCATTTTTATTTTTTTATATTTTCTCTCCACTTTCTCTTTTTTTCTCTTTTGAAGAAAGAGATAAACACATAAAGAAAAGTACGAAATTACTATTTTTAAAAAAATAGCATCAGATTCGTATTCCAAGAGACAAGTTTATTTTATTTTTATTCATGTTAGGTACTTCTAGAGTGGAAACAAAATATATTATGTATTGTGTTGTGTTGTAACTAGTACATTATGATTTTGGTTTCATGTTGTGCTGTGATTAAAATGTCAAGGGGACAGTCACAGCACGTGAATGATTACGCCACTCGAGTTATGCAATACCGCAACATGACCATTTGGTCATAATTTAGATTAGATTATTAAAAATTCATCATTTAGTATGAGATCTAACATTCTTAATTACACGTGATTTGCGTGACCACGTGCCGTGCAGTGATTATATCTTTCGCGTGACGTGTCGTGTCAATTTTTTTTTAAATAATCATGGTACGGAACACGTGAGTCATGTCACGTATCCAACACGCATATTGTATCGTTATACTATAATCGTGTCGTTCTGTGACAAGCTAGTTCTACCATGCCATTTTTCCCACTTTAGATACTCAAGTGTGACCAAACTTTATTTATTGTTTATCTTGATCGGACCGATCATATTTTATATGCTTAAACAGATTTTTTTTTTTTTTTTTTTATGTTTCTCTGTGTGATTTTATGTGCGATTTATCATGTTATTTTTTATTATGCATGATTTTATCTTTTTAAAACTATATTTATTTGTATTCAAATCCGTTGAATGTGAGTTTTTTATACATGTTATTTTATTTTGCAAAGTTAAATTTTTTTTATTAAAATAAATATTTCTCTTTGTTTAGAGGAAGTTCAGACGACAACTCTTAGCTAGATTAGTTATGGATGGTGTTTCGTTTGCATTTGTAATTTATTCAACATAAAATTAACCAAAAATTGTAAGCCTTTGTTCTTTTTGTTTCCCCTTTAATCTAATGGATATAATAATATTTTCAAAATTTTAAAATGTTTACAATATTCAAACAATTCACCAATCCTTTAACAAGCTCGCATTATTCAATTTGAACTATCCCATCAAAATAATTAGCCTAATTATACTATAAAATTTAGATAGTTTTTTTTTTTAATTTGGTTTAATCATTTTATCTTCTATTAAAAAAAAGACAACCTTAATTTATTCATAATTATTTCTTTCCTAGTAATTTGCGCAGCTACACACTTTTTATTTCCTATAAATCAATATGTTATCGAGAAAAAAAAAAGGAAAATAGTTAGATGGGCGGAAAATTTATTTATGTTCTGATGTATCGAGAATGCATTAATTATGATGCATGCCTTACAAATTACAATTAAATAATTAATCATTGTTTTTTTTTTTTCGTTTGGGGGAGTTTCATTTATATCTTTCAAGAATTATATCATATTTACCTTTCAAAATTTAACAAACTCACAAATTTATCCGATTTATTGACTTTTTTTAATTAAAAATTTAAAATTCATTTTAGATTTATAAAGAATTCATTTTATCTTCTATTAAAAAATTAAAAAAAATGTGTAGTCTATTTAAGAGAAAAAAGCAATCTTGTAAGGATAAATAGTTAGTTTCTTATTTGTGACAGACACACTTATATCTAAACACCATCATGTATGTGTTACATGTATAGAACTAATTATTCTCGGAAACCGACCACATTAGACAAAAAATAATTACCGACACTCAATACATATCTTTTTAACTAATGACCGAGTTAGTACATTATAAATTTAAAATTAGTTTTAATAAAAAAAGTCAATAAATTGAGTAAATTTGTGAATTTTTAAAATTTAAAAAGATATATTTAATATTAAGAATTTTCGATGATTTTTTTTTTAAAATGGTAAGAAAAAAATCGGTAATTTTCATTATTTTGTTTTCTTCGATCTTTCCAAATTGAAAATGATAACACTGGAAAGGAATAAAGTGATAGGTTTTCATTTTTTACAGCGTGCGATTCGGAAACCAAGAGCCCTTTAAGTTTTTAATTTTATATACAAGAAGTAATACATATTAAAAAAATCAGTTAATTTTTCGTATTATCTAATAAAATATTTTTAACATTTTAAAGGTAAATTAGCAACTCCGGCATAAATAAATATCTCCACTTGTATAAGAACAAAACGCAATTTTAACACATCATCTTTATTTGACAACTATACAAATTTAATTTCCCACTTCATATGCATGTAAATCAACAACATGCATCATCATCTCAATTTTACAAATTAAATTTTACACTTCCTATGCATGTAATTAAATTATAACATGCATCATTAATACAAAATCAATAAGATCATTAGAGCATTTGCATCTCTGAAATTATTAGAGTTTCTAATATGATGTGGTAGTTTTTAATCCAATTTTAAATACGTGAGAGAGTTTTTTTATTTAAAAGCTATACAGTAAAATTTCTTATTAAGAAACTGTTTAAATTATTTCTCTTTTTTTATTTTGTTGCAGACATGGCTTAATAAAAACTCTAAAATTAATTTTATGAGTATGAGAGTTAGAAACTTTAGAGATATTAATTTCAAAAAAGACATTAACAATTATTTAAAAACTCAGTTGAATTTCAGAAATTTAGATGCTCTTAATTCTTAAGATTTTAACGGTTTTGGGTGCCGAACAATGCTGCATTTAGCGATAAGATTCTTGAGATTACATAAAATTCTTCCTTTTTTCTAACGATATGATAGAAAATTGAGACGATTTTGTTTTATATAACAACTGTCCCCTTCAGTCTTCGGACAAAAGCGATGTAGAGGTTTTGCTGTGACGACAAGAAAAGGTGGTCCAAGTGTAGAGAAAGTGATTGTTGAAGATGACTAGGTTTAATGTGCATTTAAAAATTTGGTTAGAAAATGGAGACTTGTAGTTATAGTAATTACTAAGCAAATAATTATGTAGAATTCTTCAAATTCAAGGCCAGTTCTATTTTTATGTTGTCTTTAGATTGACTGGTAGCAGGGGCAGACTCACATAGTTCTAGGGAGTCTTTTTGGATTTTGAATTTTAGTAGACATCGGAATGTTCCGATCGTTTTTGTCTCTCTTTGAAAATTTATTTATCTTCTCTATATATTTAATTTGTAATTCATATTAAATTTAGGGTTAAAATTAAATGCCAATTCTATTTTTATGTTGTCTTTAGATTGATTGGTAATAGGGGCGGATTCACTTAGTCCTAGGGCGGTCTCTCTGGATTTTGAATTTTAGTAGAGATTGGAACGTTCTGATTGACTTTGTTCCTCCCTTAAAATTTGTTTGTCCCCTCTAGATGTTTAATTTGTAATTCGAATTAAATTTAGAGTTAGAAATTAAAAAAATAAATTTCTTGAATTATGATTGGTAATTAAAATTATAGGTTAAAAAATAAGAAATTACAAGTCAAAGTATTAGAAAATATAAATTACAACATGTTTTTTATCGAATACCTAATTAGTTAACGAGTTTAAACTCAATCAGCTATTTAAATCCGATTTGATATTTCTTTGCCCCCTGACGAAAATCCTCGATCTGCCCTAGTAAAAGCATCTACATCCCTAAAACTCAAAAAGTTTTCTAAATAACTGTTAACTACTCTTTAGAAATTATAATCTTTAAAATTTCTAAATCTCACATCCTTGCAACTCATTTTAGAGTTTCTATTAAGTTACATCAGCAACAAATTAAAAAGGGGAAACAATTTGAGCCAATCATTTGGCCAACATAAAGTTTATAAACAATTTCTTAATATGAAACTTTTTTACATAGTTTTTAAATAAGAAACTCTTTCATATTTCTGAAACTGAATTAGAAACTGCCACGTCAGATTATAAACTATAATAGTTTCAGGAATGTAGATGCTCTAAGACTTTTGGTGTCTTTGAGTTTTTGTTGGGTAATGATAAATCTAGGTTTGGTTTAATTATCCGAAGAAAAATGATGTGTTAACAAAAAATTTCATACAACCGTGATAAACGATGTTATCAGTTATTAGAACGAAAAAACTAAAGTTATAGATACATTACTATATATTTTGAAAAATAGATGCATTATACATCATACAGAGAGTTCATGCATTTAATTTTTGTGCAATTTAAAATTCTTTATTTGTAACATAAAATGTTTCTATGTTTTTAACAGAAATTCAACTTTTTTTGACAGAGAAGTTACTTACCGACCCGCTTTCATCATTAAATTCGAAACTGAATCATTTCAGGGGAGAAGTTACCAAAAGGAACACGGAGATCGAGTGAGTCGAACAACCAATTTGTGATGGAAACAGAGTGTACATCTTTGTAATCCGGTCACTGTTCTTCGGGACCCACTCCAGTTTTAGTGTCTTGTTTGGTCCTTGGCTCCTTGCCAGTGTTATGAAACACTGTGTTGATATCCGTTTAGTTATAGACAATCTGACCCATTAGAGATCCCACATTCGTTCCAGGTCAACGGTCGCAAGCGAATGAAATTGCGGTTGCAGCTTTTTCTTGAAAGCTACCATTCAAGACCTTCTACTACAAGAAAAGGTAACCCTTTGATTGCGCGCGGTTAACTGTAGCCTACAGTATAGATCTATCTTTCTTCGCAAACTAACGCGCTGACTTACTGTGATAATGAGTAATTGAGGAATTGATACTAACTGTAGATCTATCTTTCTTCAGCTATGATAGTGGGGAATTGATACTGATATCAGGGGCAGATAATGCAGAATTTTTGTCGGGGAGGGACAAGAATTGAATTCAAACAGTTTATTGGATCAATTAAATGTTTTAAAATCTAATTTTTTAAAATTCACAAAAATAAGATTTTGATTTATTGAAAATAAAATCCATAATAATGGTCTACGCGTTAAACCGAGAATTTTGATACTGAGAATGCAAAAATGGTTGATTTTATATGAATTTTACAGGATTTAGCACACATTTGGGTGCAACTTGAGTGTGTTAGATGACAATCCGGCTAGTGGGGCCCACTATTATAGAGGTATCATTTTAATTAATTTGAACTCTTCATTTAATGTGATCCGTTCATTTTGAATACAACCGCACTATATAAACCAAAATATGAAAAACATGAAAAAGCCATGGGCTCACTATAAACCAAGCCTATCCAAAAATTAAAATAAAACAATAAACATTCTATTGGGTCAATGACATGTAGGATCCCCTTTGTAAGATTCTCCTTCCTCTTTTGTTATCTGAAAATTGACACAAAGAAGATAAATTTTAGAACTACAAAATTCAAAAGAAAGAGCAAATCTTGTGGCTTATTTTCACAAGCAATCAAGAAAGAAAGAACCATACTCATTTTCTCCAGAGAGGAGCAATCTAATATTCAGGGGGAGGCAAAACCAAATTCAACTTTTTTTTTTCCATTACTTTTGAAAATCCAAAGCTACCCCCCCCTCCCCGGAGTACACTGGGTCCGCCCCTGATTGACATGCGCGAAAAAGTCTAAATTTGGAGATTAACAAGGGTGATTCAGAATTTTGACCTGGATTAAGGATGAAATACTGATCATAATATAACTTTTTCTCCTAAGGAATCAGTGCGGAGTAATGAATAGAGATCTAAAAAAGTCATAGCGTGATGAGATACATTGCGGCACGTGTGTCGATCACATGCTTTGACTATTCACGTGATGTGACCATCTTTCAAACATTTAATATGACACTGTATGTTATGCAAAATATTTTGTCATAACACGACACATGATCACGTGAGTCATGTGTAATTAGAACTATCACTTTATCGAATAGTAAATCTTAAATGAACCAACCTAAATTATAAAAAATAATAATTAAACATTACTGGTTACGTTTGAATACGTCATGTGGTCACGGAGTGACTAACGCGTTGTAACCATTCACAAACCATGACTTTTCTTTCAAATTTAATCATGGCACGGTATATATTTAGATCTCTAGTAGCATAATTCTTTTTTCTCTTCTTTAAACACATGTATTTCGACGATTTTTAATTCACATGACTAATATCGTAATTTTCAAAAAAGCCTGTATTTCAACGATTTAAAAAAGTCACGACGTAACTAATGTGTTGTAACCATTCTTTCAAATTTAATCACGGCACGATATATATTTAATCTCTAGTAGCAGAATTCGTAAAAATACATGTGAATTTTCTTTTTATACAAATTATACTGTTATTTAATACCCTCTTCTTTAAACTAAATTATGCTTATAAATGCGGTATAGTAAAAAAAAAAATATTTTTATATAAAATGGTTAGCTTGGTTTACTTTTATAGAAATCTTAGATTGCGAATGTAATTTTTGCCACTTTTACCTGGAATCATGCAATATATATCCATAAATAATTTATTATGATATACAAGTCTCTTTTCTAAGTTAATATTTAATAAATCATTTAACTCGAGTAGCAACAAAAATAAAATAAAAAATTATCACACAGCACATAAAAATAACAAAATAAGCGAATACTTTTATAAAATATTATTACATTAATAATTTGGTTAAGTTTTTCGTTAAAACTTTAACCTTAGGCAGTTAGATATAAAATTGAGAAATCTACAAATACCGAAGAAACAAGTTAATTGAAAATTGAAAAATGTAAATGTTTTTTTTTTAATAATAAAACATATTAAATTATAAATCATTTAAAATAAAACTATTTATAGAAATAACAACGTGAGGGTACTTGAGCTTTTGAGGTTTTATTATAATTTAATATGTTACTTAGAAAAAATATGAAATAATGTTATGACCTCCAAAAAATTAAGTGTGTCATCCGATCCCCCCTCTAATATATTAGATATCAAGGAAACTGATATGTAATACTATTTAATTGAAAATTCAAAGTGTAATTGAAAAATTCTGAAAAGAATAAAACCTATTAAATTAGAAATTCAGTTTAAATTAAACGTTTTATAGAAATAATAAAGTTAATGTACTTGAGCCATTGAAATTTTATTAAATTTTACTATGTAAATTATAAATAATATATTGTGACCTCCAAAAGTTGTTTCATAAACAAGACAGATGTTAGATTTCAAGGTTAGACACCTTTTATTCTTCAATTATTTTTTAAAAGTGAATAAACAATTTGATGAATGAAAACTTTTGTTAGAATGATATAACTTTTTTTTCTTCCTAAGTTTGATGCAACTAATTTTTTATTTATGTTTTTCTTTCTACTTTTGAAATGAACAGCATACCATTTAAAATGTACTAATTAGAATAAATTTTTACATCAATATAAATTCATTTCTTATTTTTTTTTTGTAAAGATAAGGAATGAATTCGAAATGGAAAGAACTATCTCATTTAATGGAAACAATTTAGATATTACCATTCTTACATTTTCGTAATCAACAAACCATTAATTTTCCACCTATCTTAACAAATATATAAATGATAAAGAAAAATAATCTCTCTGTCTCTCAGTGTCTAATATTTTCATTTTATTATTAAGCATGTTGGGTGTCCGATCCGCCAACGGTTACGATTGAAAAATGAAACTTTGGATTTGATCTCAACCCTCCAATTACATAATTGGTCTTCTTTTGATTAAATGCATCGATTTTATGTATAGAAGTCTAAATTTAGTTAAAAACTTATTCACCACATGTGCTACTACATGATACGTTACAATTAAAATTGAACAAATTCTGAAATTTAGCTATATATTTATCCGTTTTCTTATTTCTCTTTTCTTTAATTGAGAAGACTCCACCTTTTATTTTCTTATTTCTTTGTTTCCTTATTTCTTCTTCGTGTCTATACGAATCACAATAGAAATTATTATTTTTTATTTCCTTATTTCTTTGTTTCTATACATATTGTTGTGGGCAGTTTAGAATATTTTTCCAATATATAACATATCAATGTGTGTGTGTATTCTAAATTGGAAACAAAGAAGAAGAGGAATATAAATTGGAAACAAAAAAAAATATAAATTGGAACGTGTGTGTGAATATATATTTCTCTTATAATATGTATTTGTGTATATATCATATACATACACACGATAGCACTTTTTATTTATGTTTTTTGATATCATATTATATGTCGATATTTAATTGTTTTACGATATTTGATATTAGATTCGAATTGAGCTATTAACTTGTGTCTTAATTTTTAGATAATTATTATTATTTTTATTGATATTTGTTTCTTATAGTATATGTCCCCGTTGCAACGCACGGGTATGATACTAGTTATAAATTATGCTCTCAAAATAACGCTCCCTTAAAAAAATTATGTAATTATATGTATAATTTTATATTATTTATAAATAACCAATAAAAATAATTTTTATACTCATTTTGATTTGCTAATATAAAAATCTATTTTAACCATTAAAGAAATTCTCATTCGTATATTTTTAGATACGAGTATTAGAAACCTAATTAAACGGGTAAAAATATCTGTTCATGCTGATCGTAAAAAAGTCAGAAATGGAGTCAGACTTTGAACTATGAAGATCAAATACATATGAGAATCAATTATATAATTTCTTTTTTTTAGAGAATGAAGATCAAATATAAAATTTTCCTTAAAAAAATAAAAATCAATTACACAATACAACAACAACAACAACAGCCAAACCTTTAGTTCTAAACAAGTCGGAGTAGGCTAGAAATAAAATCCAATCACAATGTAACTCTGCCTGTATAGTTTCTACACAGCTTGTCTCAAGTCAGAATAAAAAAGGAGGATTGTGATAAGCGTGGCAAGCCAACAATAAATTAATGGTCAAAGAATAACTATTCTCTCGTGATATGAAACTCATCAATTACACTATACTATAATGTTTTATTCTAAATTATATATATACAAAAAAAAATGAATGTCAATTAACTCCATATCTCTTATGTAAATCCTTCTCAGAAAGAAGTAATACATTGATTAATGTTTTAAGCATTTACATGCGCGTCATGTATTTTTTTTTTTTGAAACGTAAGCACGTCCTAAGTCCGCTCACAACGGTAACCCCTGTTTCTCTCTCCGCCTTCTCTCTCATAACCTAACGACCGCTTCTAGTATAGCACAGAAGACGAAACGCTTTAACTCTCCTAGAAAGCACCACCTCTAATCTCTCCTGCTTTCTATCCTTGACCTGACCCGATCCTACGACTAATAACCAACTCTCAAATCATTACTCGCGTGGAAACGAAAACGAACCTTGTTTCCTTTATCGGGCACCGCACTAATCCGATCCGCATTAATAGCCGAGCAAAGGCGAGGCGTTGTCGTCGGTTTCTCGGGGCGCGAAGGGCTCAGATGTGAGTACCACTTTCTTGATTCTATTTGAATTTGAAACGTTAATGGTTTCTTCTTTAATTGTTTTTGGTAGTTCAGGACGGGATTTTCGTTTAATCTTGAAGTTTCTCTGCTTTGTCTAATGGATTAATTTTTGGTTTCAAGTAATTGGGCAATTTTAGTCGAAAGTAAAAGTTTCATCGTTTGAAATTGCTTTCAAGTTAATATTTGTACTGAGCTAAAAGACAATATATGCCCTTTTATCTCGTGACCAGAAAATGAATTGAATTGAAACTGGAAACCTTTCTTTTGTCGTTTTGTTATATTTCTTTTTCTTTTTTTGACGAAATCAAGAAAGCTCTGTATCTTTTTCTAGTTCTCGTACAAAGTGCTGATCCACCCTCCATGCTGGCAAGTGACAACTTTGGCTCTATTCCATTTTTGCTTTCTTATTTTGCTTCAAACGATGCCAAATTATCAATTTAAATTAATCTCAAATGCATGGAATTTTTTATCTGATGTCTAACTCTGTATAAAATGGTGGGGGGAGGTGAGCAGTTGTATACTCTTAATATAGAGATTGATTAAATTAAGTTTGGTCAACTTGTACTAGGAGTACAACTCATGGTGGAACTACCTTGCATTTTTTTTAGGTGTGTTTGGTGAGAACTGAGATAACAACACATAGCATAACATGATCTCTTCTCTGGTTGAAATTAACAACTCGATCAGTGATATTTGGGGACGGAGATATATATATCAATGGCAAATAACTTTGTAGAGGTGATAAGTAGCAAGGGCTGCTCAAGACTGTTCATTGGCACTCAACCGGCATTTTGTAACATCGGATCGACTGAGATGATGTCAACAACTTCATCTGTTGCTCTTCTGGGTCCCACTGACAGACAAAGGGACGGGCCCTTTTCTGGCCTGGTAATTTGTGTTACCGGCCTATCTAAAGGTGATTAATTTACCATATCGTGCTTTGTTCTTCTCCTCTATAGAGTTCAACTGACCTCTAATTTGTGCAATTGAACCTTCGTCATAAGTCATAACCCTATTAATTATCAATTAGACTGTGTCTCCTCAATCATATCTATACTTTTGAATTACCATCAGTTTTGCAATTTGACACCAAGCAACACAAGAAAAGTGAGAATGCAAGAACAAAGGTGAGTATTTGATCAAACCGGTACCAATATCATACTTTCTCGCGTGTTGGTCCACATATGTACCAGTCCTGCATAAATCAGTGCCCCAATCAGAGGTTGAACTACACCGTATATCTTTTTGTTTGAAAATATATGGCTATGAACACAAGGGATACCCTTTTTTTCATGACAGAAGCGAGAAATCAAGTAATGGAGGCCACAGAGAGGTTAGGTGGACAGTACAGTGGGACCTTGCACCCAAAATGCACTCATCTTGTGGTCCAGATATCCTTTTCACTATTCATAATAAATTCATATTATTTGCAATTTTGCCTATCTTTTGTGTTTCAGTAACTGTGTTATTATCTCTTTCTTTTGGCATGCTTGCCATTTTTCTGTCTCCATTTTTTTTTTACTGCTTATCTTGCTATATTCCCTAATTTTGAACCGAAAGTATTGATTTAAGGTATTTACTTAACAAGCACACAGCTTTGGTGGAAGGAAGTATGACCATGCAATAAAGCATGGTGCCAGAAACAGCCTCTTTGTAGTTACACTAGGATGGTTTGTGGATAGTGTAAGGAAAAATGGTAAGTATTTACTTTTGGTTTATTTATTTTTGTCAAATTGGTGTTAAAAAAGTAAAAAAAATTGTTGAAGGACTTGTCTATCTTTTCTATCAGCAGGTTAGCACATTTTGAGTAATCTTGTAAATTGTTGCCTTTAGCATGAATGCATATATGAGGACTACATTAAATTATGTAAAATCAAATTTTCTATTTATTTTTTTGATATGTACACTTGTTTTCAAATTATTTTACTTTCTTGTAGCTGATATGTGTTTCAGTTATAAGTTTTTAGTATATGAATGTCAAAGCTAGTCATAAAAGGACATAAAAGTATAAACATTGATCTTGGAATAATATATTAATATGGTTACCTATTTTATCCCAATTTTGTGATTCTCTTTGTTACAGTGAGATTGAATGAATCGTTATACAGCGTAAGAAGTCTTGGAGAAAATGGGTTGCCTTTACAGGAGTTGAATCAGCTTGCAGTACTACCTGGCAGTGACAAATCCTGCTTACCCCTGGCAGTTATTGAGGCGGCCAAATCATCAAAAAGAGAATTCGAGGGCAGGCGGCCTATTTTTTCTGAAGATGTTTTCTACATCGATTCTGACATATCAGTGGAAACTAAAAATAAGGTTTAACCTCATATGCCCTTGATGCAAAATAAACTTAGCATAAATATTCCCTTGAAGGAAAAAGAAGGAAATAAATCATACCTACAGTTTTCTCCATGCAATTTGTTTTAATATTTTGTTAAAACTTTCATTGTGAGAAAGCTCCCCTCTTAGATGCAATACCAGTCGCAGTTTCCTATTGACCTTTGGTTTGGTTCTTTTCTTTTTTGTCACTTGATTTATTTGCACTTAACTTCTATCGCATAAGCTAGACATGTAGAAAGTGACAATTAATAAAAGTTAATTAATACATAAATATCCGATAAGCTAAGTGTATCATGGCATGTCTTCATAATTTTTCCAACTCTTTAATTTTTGTTATGGTCATAATTCTATTTATTAAGATTGTTTTTTTAAGAAAAGCTATGTGGTTGCAGATTGCTGATACAGTAAATAAAGAAGGTGCGAAATTGTTGGACCACTGGTTTATTGGTTCTAAAGCTAGTTATGTCATTTGTGAAGGATCCTCAATACCAAAGTATATTGCTCACTCCAATAATATTGTCACTGTAAGTAATGTTTCTCTCAATTTCAGAATTTGAATGGTCACAAAAAAATTTGGCTCATGCATAATGAAAACTAGTTCCTTCAACTGCAACAATTCCTAGCGATAGTAAAATAAGCAGAATCTAATTATTTGATTTTATTTCTCATTTCAATCCTGTAACATGCAGCCTCTTTGGGTACTCAAAACAGTAAAAGAGAAGAGCTTTCAGCGCCTTGTGCATCTCTCTTCAGATCTAGCAAAGCATGTGGCCCTCGCTCTGGAAAACACCAGGCTATCTAAGGAGGTACCTCAGTACCTGTAGTCAAATATGAGACATGAGCAGTATTCATTTACCAGTGAAGTCATCATTGCTTTTGCTGGCCAGTTTGTGTGCGGATCAATACAGAATAAGGCTGGCATTGTACTATTTTGAAGTTAGTGAAAATTTTCTAAATATTGCACGGTGATTGAAATTTTCTCTGATAAATATACAGGATACAGGAAACAAAACCACCTCACAACTTAGCTTCACCAAAATTTCCCCATCAAATAGAAAAGCAAAAGAAACAATTGAGGACAGAAAGAAAATTGTTGAGCTGGCAAAGAAGGGAGTACGGGACCGTCGTAGCCGCCGCATGCAAGTAAGAGATCCTAACTAATTTGCATTCTTTCACTTTTAACGTTTTGTTTTCTGTTAACTTGTGTGTACACCATATCCGATATTTTGAAAGGAAGTTACTTTACCCCCGGATTATTGCAGATATTTTGAAAGGAAGTTACTTTATTCCCTGATTATTGCAGGAAGTAATAAAGAACAATAAACAATTTGTACAACTTGAAATATATCACGCATACTGATCAAATGAGCAGCATCTGATGTGGCCTCTAAAACTTGTAAATGTCATCTATACTTTGACCTCATCTTCTAATTTCTCTAAAGCTCCACAAAATATGTGATATTTAGGTTTAGCAAGGATATAATTGTGCTTGACGGATATATAGTTGTGCTTTTCAAATTGTTTGCATACTTCATACATGGTATTTTAGGTTTAGCACGGATATACTGAATATTTATGTTTTTAGGTTTTGCAATGATCACACAGAGATTTTCCTTTTATTGTGCAATAATGTGATCATAATCTAAAAATATTTAACAATTTACTTCTGTTTTGTGCAAGCCAGTTGTGTCAAGTCCCCATCCATCCGATCACACCAACCAGCCTCTTGGAATCGATCTGTTGGTCCATTTCGGAGCCCACCACATTGGCATGTTCTTACACCGACTCTTCATGGTCTGAAGAGGCCAGCGAGCAACAGACACCTCTAGTTCATGACACAGATGGAGAGCCTAATGATTTGGATGTCTTGGCCGACATCTTGTCTAGACCACTTAAAGAAAGGTTTGTTATGTACAATGCACTTGACCCAGTTAATCACTTACAAGAAAAACAAGTTCTCGAATTTTATTCTAATATGACATGATTTTCTCTATTTTGTCACAGCGAGAAAAGTGAGGTTCTATTCAAGAACCATTTAATTACTATACTTTTTCCAATTGATCGCTTCGGGGAGCTGGGGCCAACATCTAGAACATTCTTCAGCAATGGTGGATTCAATTGTATACAGTTATTGGATTGCATCTACAACTTCTATCAGGTATGCAATACCACATGTTCAGTACATTTTTGGATTTACGAAGACTTCTCACTTTCAATATTCTTTTTCCCTGTTGAAATTGCACCAGCATAATTGCTCACTTTCAAATGAAATATGATTAAAACATTTCTATATCCTTGTCAGGAGAACATGACAGATCTTGAGATAGAAGTAGCAATACACACCGACTCGAGGCATGCAGATAGGCTCCGTTCACTTTATGCAAGCAGTGATTCTGTAAAGCAGGGTTTTGTTTCTTTCAAGAGGATTGATTTTATGGGTAGCATGCGGAGCTTTGAGTCACTGAAGCGACTCAGCGGAGAGAGCAACTGCAATATCTATCAGTTGCTGCTCCGGGCATGAGTAGAGTGAGTAGAGAAACAATAGGGGGTACACGGGGTAATTTTTTTTTTTTAATTAGTGTTGCAGGGGAAGGGGGTGGGGGGGATTTCCTCGACAAATGCTGCAAAATCCTCAATTGCAGTAACTTTTTTTTGCTTGATATCCGCCTAACAGTATTTAGTGTTTGCATAAGTGTGCATGTGTAACAATCAAATAAAGTATGTAAATATAATTTGATAATTGTAGATGGCGCATGCTAATTATATTCTTTTATTTATAATTTTTGTCTATTTTTGTCTGCTAACCGTTCCAGCATTGCCTGGGAGCGTTGAATGGAGATTAATTTCAACGTTTATTACTATACTGTTTTTTTTTTTTTTTATATGTTTATATGTTTATATGTTTATTAACAACTTCTCGTCGTGTGTAGATATTTTGAGTCCGAGATATTATTAAGCAGCCTGATGCAGCCACTACCAAGCTTTTTTTTTAAATAAAAAAAAAATCAAGCAGGAAAAGTCATATATTGTAGGGCAAATAAAACCTTTAATTTATTAAACAGCATATTCAAGCAGAAAAGATATATTACATTAAATCATAATATATTCTCTGTTTCTCTTGTTCCAGTTGGGTTGGGATTTTATTTTAGTCTCAGTGCAGTGCAATCCAACATCCAGTATGAAAATTTATTTCTGATAAATACATGTTTGTTTCTTATTGGAAAGGCCCGGATTTGCAGTGACTGAAGTTGTTGTTGTAAAACTTCGTTTCTTGAATAGACAAATGAGGCCCAATTATCAACAAAGTCCATATTGTTTCCAATCAAATATTTCCCAATAATTAGAATCTCCTCAAGCAAAATACATGAACAACCCAATTCTACATGATCCACTTTCAACCAAGCTACAAATGAATACTGGCTACGTTATGTGCACTTGCTGATCCTAATTTACAACCCCATTTCAATTTGGAGCTGTAACTTATCCGTAAACTGCAGGTTTCTCTCAAATGAAAAAAAAAGAAAAACCAATGAGAGGTAAGTCCGGGTATAGAAAGAAATAGTATAATATATTTTTTTTTTTGATAAAAGTGGATAAACCACCAATTTCTTATAAAAGAAACCTACAATGTCATAGAAGTTGGTATCAAATCTCTCGTACTTGACATTTTAAGAATAAACTACAAATATAAAACATATATCTAAAACAATACAAACTGCAACATAGCATCTAACCAAAAGAAGCAAAGATCTCCAACTAAACACAAAAAAAAGAAAAAAAAGAATAAGAAGATATTGCAAAACAACCCCTTATAGGCAGAGACCAACAACTCAAAACCAAACTGAGCCCTACTCTTCTGTTATTTCACTTTGATGCAGTTTGGGTCGGATCCATTGATAGGCAACGATCCCCTATTACCTCTTCCTGCCCCTCTTGCAATAATTTAATCCCATAATATACAACAATTTGATCAATATAGTAGGAAGCAATAAAGATAACTTCAACAATGAACCAGAACGTTTATTTTTCATCCAAAAATACGCTAAAGCTATAATTTGAGCCCCTATTGATTTGGGATTCATTGTAACCCCTTGGAACATAACTTATTCATAGCTAGCTATTCTACCATTAACCTATCATTCAAGGGAATATCATTGTCAATAAACCATAATTCATCAATAGTGGAATAATAAAAAAAAAAATTATTTAACTTAGCTATCCAATTCCAAATACTTTGAATAAAAAGGCATTGCACAAACAAATGATCTACAGTCTCAGCTTCACCACAAAACACACAAGACACATCCTCCTGCCATCTTTGTTTACTCAAATTCACCCTAGTAAGTACACTTTTTTTCTTAACACCCTAGTAAGTACACTTTTTTTCTTAACTAACCATAGATATATTTTGATCTTAAAAGGAATATTGACTTTCCACACAGTATTGTACTCTTTACTCCTAATTCCTCCAAACTCCAACCACTTATATAACGAGTGAACCGTAAATTTACCTTGACCATCCCATCTCCAAAAAAGTATATCTTTTCTATTCTTAAATATATGCACCCTACCTAACTGATCATCACACAGCTTCATCCATTCATCCCTAAAATTCCTTACCAATTGTCTTCTAAATAACAAATTCACAGTACATCAACTCCATTATTGAATATAATTTTGGATATAAATCACATAAAACACAATCACTTAACCATTTATTATATCAAAACATTACATCAACTCCATTACCAAGTTCTTTACTAAAACCTAAGTCCACTATATACTTATGTTTACACACCCCATACTAAAAAATAGACATAGTAGTAGTACAACCTAACAGTCTATACTTAGATTTTAGAATACATTTTCAATTCTCATTTACCTCAGGATCATTAAATCTATACTACCACTTAACCTGGAAAGCACAATTAATAGTCTTTTAACTCATCAATCATAACCTCCCTTGATCCTTATCTACACACACCTCTTGCCATGATACCAGTCAATTTTTTTCCTAACTGAATTCCCTCCGTATCAAAAAATTCTTCTTCTCAACTGATCAATTATTCTATGTCTAATCGTGACAAGCATGATATACATAGCTAACCAGTATAATGGAATAGCAAAAATGACAAAATTAAGTAAACTCTACCCCTATAGAAAGTAATATGCTCTTCCATCCTTGCAATTGTTTTTCTATTTTGGCTATCAACATATTGCAACACTCAATAGGTATAGTTTTCCAATGAATAAGAACCCCCAAATAATAGACCTGCAATTAGAAATAGAAGGTGCTACTTCTTTCATAGGAATTAGACATACACAAGTTAAATTTAGTTTAGAAATATCAAGGTCATGAAAATAAAAAGAAACAAAAAGTTTGTACTAATCTAATTTGACAAAATTCCAACCAGCCTAATAAAACACAAAGGAAAGGCCACCTGGCCCGGGTGCTTTAGAAGCATTACAGTTAAATAAAGTAGCCTTAATCATTAGGTGAAGTTTTTTTTTTTTTTTAAATCTTGACGCTCAAAATCATCTAACATCTCTGTATCACTCCATAAACATGACCAAGCAGTCTGTCAAGCACCAATTAGAGAACCTTTTTATTTCTATTTTTCCAGAATTATGGCGGAGAACATGACCAAGCAGTTTGTCAAGCACCAATTAGATTGGATGAAGTTTTTTGTACTATTAATTTCTACAACCTACACGATCTCTTTAAAATAGAAAAATCAACAGAAAATGAGAAAAAAAATTACAAAATTACAAAATAAAATAGGAGCAGCCATAAACATGCACAAATTTATGCACATTGACAAACACTTAACCTAATACCTCAAAAATTCATGATCTGCCCAGAGCTGCAAAGCAGCTCCGAGAGCGTCCCAGCTCGCAATTTGTTCTTTCATTCCTATCTCCAACTGCGACATGCGGTGAGTCAAGACTCCTACGTAGCAGGCGACAGAAGGCTTGGATTAGCCGTTCTGATGCCACCTCAGGAGGTGGAGCCACCCCAGCTTTGAACCTTTCTAGAAACCCAACATGCCGATCAATTGCCTCCTCTATGGATATGTGCCACCCAGACCGGTACATCTCATACCGTACTGCCTCAGCACACAACCCGCAGATCCAACGACCGAGATGCTTTTCCCGTATCTTATTCACGTATCCTGAGGTGCACTCTTCTGTCAAGCCACAGCACTCGCATCTCGCCGACTGAAGATCTTGTGTCGGTACCTGTACCGGCATGGACATTGTTTTTGAAGAACAAAATTTAAAGAAGAAAATAAGCTGGTAATAGAAATTATAATATATCATATAGGTTTGAATAGGCATATGGTGGTTATAACCACAATAGATGAATAGATGCAGTGGCTTTTTGAAGGCGCTACGGTACCATCTTTACATGATAAGCTTGGATTCTCTCTCGTATACAGACTACAGAGAGAAGTCTTTAAAGGGTTAACTTGTCGTTGTTGTAACGTAGTGAAGAAGTGGGTCCCTGTGTCAATGATTACAACTCTTGGAGTCCGTGTCCCCCCGGTACCTCAGGTGAAATTGAAACAATCCGGTGGCTGAGGCTGTAGGAGGTCTGCTTTAGGATTCGTGCCAAGTGAATGAATGGTCCTGATTCACCACTTGCACCTCAGGTACCTGGGGTGATACGGATTCCAACTCTGGTGGACAACGTGTCGTGTCATGGGTGAATTGCACCAAATAATATTGAACCACAGAAATCGCTAAAGAATAAGACTCACCTACCTCAGAAAAAAAAAATGATGAATTATAATAAATAGATAAATAAATATAGAACATGGAATTAAATATGGAATAGGACTTGACCACCATTAGGAAAATAGAAATGTGACCAAAAGGAAATACCACAATTTGATGGATCTGTCAAAGGACGAATGAATTATCCTTAGCGAAACAAAAATAATTTGTAATTCTAGGATATTTCTATGGTACATCCATTTGCTATCCATTTTCTTTCTCACTATAGCACCGGAAAACAATTTTCCTAAGTAAACCTGTTTATTAATATATTTTTTTTGAATAATAGTAGTATATAACACCGATTTCATATTGAAATCAAAGTTGTACCTGATCTGATACCTAAAATAGATATCAAAATCAAATACAAAAAACAACAACAAATTAAATTACTTGCAAAACCCTATCACAAACAAATACTAAACTCCACAATTCAACTAACAAATCCCAATTAACTAAATCTTCCTCATCCACTTAACTCTTCTCCAGACAGTAGATATGAGCCTGTTTATTAATATTCATGATGAAATGTTTTATTCAGTTCATATTTATTGTGGATCAATATCCCAGGTACCTGACTCAAGCAAATTGAAACTGAAGACTGGATCAATCCCGTCGAACCAAATTCAATTCGGTGTCTATGGAGACTGTAGGAGTTATGTTTTGAAATTCGTGTTAGATTGAAAGAACCGTCCGATCGTAATTGTCCTCAGTCAAGTAACCTGAGTGGTTGTGAATTCTTAAAGCATAATCTTTATTTCTCATGTCTGGTGTAACTTCTAAAATAAAATGAATAGATTGGATCTGATGAAATAAAAGTTTTAAAGGAAAATTCCTTCATATATATTTTTTTAATTTCTAAGAATTAATCATATGAGACACCGGTAATTTGCTAGAAGATGATGATGATAATAATTAATAAATGGATAAGCTTGCACTAATCCGTTAATTTTGGATTCAATTGGGAATTTTTCTTGGGAGACATCAGGAAGAGATTGAAATGTAATAATTTAGAGTCATAGGTTCTCTATTGATTCTATCCCTATGAGATAAAAAAAGAAAAATTAATAGAAATGAAATTAAGAATTCAGAAAAAAAAAGAAATAAAAAAAAAACAAGTAGAAGATAGAAATAATTCAAAATGAATAAATTGAAACTCATAATAGAGCGATTTTTTTTTTTTATTCTGAATTATTGTATTGATTTTGACCTGAATTGGAATAAATTAACACAAACCAACAAGCCTGGTTATAATCAGAAGTGGGACCCACGTTTTTAGTGTTTCGGCCGGTTTAGTGAGGTTTTAGGTATTAGTTGCGGCTCAACGTTAATTGGTTGAGATGACGACAACTAGACGGTGTTAGTTCGTTGTTAGTTCTTAATTTCCTTGTTCACTTTGAAAAATTAGACTATATATCAAGTAGTTGGTTATTATTTTCTACATGACAGTAACTATTCTTCATTAAAAAACTTTCTACACATCTCTTATATATGAAACTCTTAATGCATCTTATAATGCGCATTTGTTTATTGTACCAAATACACATGCCTATTGTGTTGGGGTGCAAACGGATCAAATAATATCCGATCAAATAATACACGTGCTGATACGGATATGAATATGGTTTTGAATTTTAATTATCCGTATTAAAATAGTAGATATATACTATATAGTTTAATATATATTATGAAAATATTTATGTATAAATCTATGGATATCCGATGTCCAATTCGTATTCGTACGTATCTGTTTAAAATCTGATCCGTATTCGTATTCGAAAAATAAAAACGGATATGTATATGGTTTTACTACTATCCAATCTGTACGTATCCAATCCGTTTGCACCCCTGCTATTGTGCCAATACATAAAGCTAGGGTGTTCATAAGCTCATCAAATTTCTTTGTAAACTAAACTCTAAAATCTATTATATTGACTTCAAATGACAAATTCAAACCATTAAAATCCTTCTACCTTACATCATTACATGTGAATTTATATACGTACATTTGTGATGTATTATTGTAACTAAAACATAATTGTTAACAACTATATACAAATTTGACTGCTGTATTGATCTTCTCCAAATTCTATAAAAAAATACAAATTTGAGTATGCACGCTTAAATATTACACTAATGTACACTTATATGTTACGACAATATATCTTTAATTATTTATTCATTTTTTGTTGACTAAAATAGTTGAAATTGTTTAAGAATGACAAATTATTATAATATATCTCTATTTTGTAAACGTTTATTACAAGAATGAAACAATATCTACGAAAATAAAAGTGTTTTTTGTCGACGGTATCGTCACATATACTTCTGTCAGTAATACAGATATGCTCAGAAATAGCATGTTTTTGTCAGTGTACTCTCGATAATAGTATTTTTTTTTACCATCGCAGATATTGTTCCATAGTTGTAGTAATTATAAATTGATATTACATAATTTATTTACTATTATTTTTTAAAAAAAATTCACGAAGGGAACATGCAATTAAGACAGTTTGGATTGCTTTTTTTTTTTTTTTTTGAAAATCTTTGCAGAAGCTGCGAAGTTATGAGGAGGAATCAAACTCTTAATTTTTAGATACAACAACTTTAGAATTTTTTTCTAGCCAATTGTGCTATCTCTCCTTTACTGGCTTGGATTGCTTCTTCAAAACTCAACTAAGCACGCAAGGTTGCGTGTTTTCTGCTATCGTTTCCCTGTTTAGCAGTGCACGCCGCAAAATACTAAAAAGTTAGAAAGGAGATGTTGATATTTCACCAGTATCTTTTCTTGAATGGCCAAGAAGGCAACAACTGATATGTAGCAAAGTCTAATAAAGAACTTTAATTAGATGTCCTTGTGCTTGTTTTTATCAAATTAATTTTTAACTGTACGATGGAATCTATTGTGATGATTTTTTTTTTTTTTTGTATTTCCCAATTTTAAATTAATAGAATAAAATATTCTGATTTCTTTCATATGTCGATCTAATTGGTGCCCCACAACCAGTCAAATTACCAAATGCATGTACTAAGAAACAGATATAATTTTGTCAATTTTTTTTTTAAAAACGAAATAATCATGTAATCTTGTTATTCATTTAAAAATATGAAATAAAAATAGCTAAAATAGAATTGAGAAAATTACACAAACAGTCCTGATCGAAGTACCACAAGTTTATCTTTTTGATCTTTAAATTTTCAAAATTATCATTTTGTCCTTAAAGTATCATTCACTTACCATATTTGTTCTTAAAGTTTTAAAAATGTTATTTTGGTCCTTGAAATTTTTAATTTGTATCAAATTGGTCCTACATTTTAAATACATTGAAAAAAAAATGATATTTCATCTGTCGTAGTATCACCTTTAGCATTAAAACTAGTATGAATGTAGTCATCAAACAATTGAATATATAAATAATTATAATTATCATGTCATCATATGAATTAATACTAGCAATAATATTTGTACCATCATAAATTAATTAAAATAATATTTACTTAATATTTTGCCATAAATATCAAACTACCCAACTATTTAATATCCACAAAGTATTGTTTCTTCCGAGTTTCGAACCTATGACCTTTCAGACGGCGAGCATTGTCTTTGTCGCTAGACCAAATACTGGTTCTCAATGAGGGGACTAATTCGTCACAAATAAAAAAAAATAAGGACCAAAATGATAAACTAGTGATATTTGTTTAACCCTAAGGACCAAATAGTAATCAAGCGATACTTTAAGGATTGAAATATTATTTTGCAAGTTTAAGAACCAAAGCGACAGGCCAGTCACCAGTGATGCTTTTAAGGGCCATTTTTATAATTTAGTAATTAAAATTTTGTAAAAACATATATTTAAAAATAAAAATACAACGAGATATAATCTTAAGTTCAGTAAATGATACAATAATATCACCAATGTTCTATACCTAACAAGATTAAAAAAAAAAAAATAGAGTATATATCAATTTATGGATATATGGGTTCATGCAAACAATATATAGGATCTAAGTCACACTTGACAAAAGCTAAAGTAGACAAAATATATAGAGCGTTGTCCAATTAAAATTAAGAGTGAGGCTATGGTACTTCGCAATGTGCAAATCGTTCCATATATTGGATTTACATCTCTATTTTTTTTTTGAATAAAAGTGGCATAACCACCAATTTCATTAGAAACTAAGCAAATTTACAAGGTAGCCTTTGGCAATGTTGCTGCATATAAAATCAAACAAAATGAATCATATTAGATGAGAGGCATCTAATTGATATCTACGTAACATAAGGGATAGTATTGTAATAAAGTTCTTTCTATAAGCAACTAAACATAGAAAATTTAGTAAGAGTAAAATATAGAAGCAAAGTCATAGAGCTACAGAGGAATCAACAATGGAAGAGGTGGATTGAGTGGAGTCAGAGGAGACTGATATAGTGGTTTCCAGGGCATCAGATTCGGCTATATCTCTGAGATAGTCAGAAAGGTCTGACCCCTCGAGTCCATGACATGGCTCTTCTTCAGAATTCCAAGTGTCTGCGTCCTCCGAGGATGTATTTGTCCCCGAGGAGATTATAATTGGACCTGCCTGAGTTAGAAGAGAAACATTCATAGGCATAATTAATGTCAGTTTGTAATAAGAGTCATCATTTCTGGATTGACACCAAAAGGAAGTAAGTGCAATTATTTTGCTCCCTATAGATTGAATTGTAGGTATGGGTTTTACATCTCTATTTTTAAACTTCAAATAGATAATCCGAACCGTTCAACATTATTATTATATCAAAATATACATGTAGACAGCATTTTAAATTTTTTGAGATAATTAGAAAATCACTTCATCTAAAAATTATGGACCATTTGAAAGTTGTGATTTTCTACCTACCAAAAAAGATAGTAAAAAAAAATCCAAAAAATATAAAATTTGGTCTCCAAGTACATTTTCATATGATAATAATGTTGAGCAGTTTATATCGACTATTTGGACTTTGAAGATTGAGATATGAATCCAATATATCCGCGCATTCTGAGCATTGCAGAGTAGCATAGCCTCACTCTTAAGACTATGTTTGGATGACACAAGAATAGTGGCTATTCTAGAATAGTAGCTATTCGGAATAACAATGTGTATCCCAACAACATTTTTGCTATTCGGAATAGCTAGAATAGCTACTATTCTCTATTCCTTATAAATATTGAAATAACTACTATTTAGAAATGTGAAGAAAGAGAGAGAGAGAGAGAAATGCTTTATTTTCGGATTTCTGCTAATACAGTCCCAAAATGACAAGTTTGACACCACTTCCGCTATCTCCACGTCATGACAATTTGTTTTAGATCCCACTTGTCAAAATTTTTTTTCTTAATTAGCACTTTGTGAATACAATTCTTTATTAGTTACAGCTATTTACTATTCCACATGTACAATTCCAAACGACGTTTTTACTTATTCAAATAGCATTATTTTCACACTAATATAAAAATCACTAGTTTTCATCTGTTCTCATTTATTATTTTAAAATTTCACTATTTTAACTGGCCAATTCAATTGTACCCGGCCTAAACTTAGAGTGGGCAAAGAGATGGTGCTGACGACATTAACCGGAAGAAAACAATGTACAGTTCAATTTATGTGATTAGACAGAAGAGATGCACTAGCTAAACGATTGTTAAGAACCTTCTAACTACTATTGTTGAATAAAAGCAAAAAGGGTGATCGTTCTTCACTGTTTACAAAGATGGTTTGTCTCATTCTGTATATGTTTCTCTTTAAAATTTAAATAGTTGATCCGAATAACTCAACATTATTACTATAAGAAAATACACATGAAGACCAAATTTTAAATTTTTTGAAATTTATTTTTTATTTTTTGAGATAATTAAAAAATCACTTGATCTAAAAATTCTGGACCATTTAAAAGTAGTGAATTTCTATCTACAAAAAAAATAGTAAAAAAATTTCAAAAAAATATAAAATTTGGTCTCCAAATATATTTTCATATGATAATAATATTAAGCGATTTATATCAACTATTTGAACTTTGAAAACGGAGATATAAATCCAATACACAAATCGATCTACACATTCTGCGCATTGCAAATTACCATAGCCCTCACTCTTAAACTTATTGAGCGGGTAAAGAAATGGTACTGACGACATTTAAACAGGAAGAAAACAATGTACAGTTCAATTTATTTGATTAGACAGAAGAGATGCACTAGCTAAACGATTGTTAAGAACCTTTCAACTACTGTTGAATAAAAACAAAAAAAAGGGTGACCGTTCTTCACTGTTTACAGAGATGGTTTGCCTGGTGCCTGCTGGAAAAGCAATAGCAATATCACATGCAACCTCAAGAGAGCACCAACCATGCCTTTATTATTTTATCAACTGTACCTTTCAATAAGTTTCAACTATTTGCTTTGTCCGATGATGAGGTATTGAGGTCGCTCATACTGTTCAATATTTATTGATGGTCTTATTTATTAAGAGTTGCAAAAATGCAGAGGCAAAAATAACTCAGTAAAAATATGTAGATCGGTAAGAATTACACGACCTCTAATATATCAAATCTATTATGTCTATTATATCAAATAATTACACGACCTCTAATATATCAAATCTATTATATTATCAACAAAAACTCGACCTGAATTTCGTGCTATCGATAGAGAGATTAAAATTTACAAGGTGATAACTAAATGAAAGTTTTGTACCATTGAACAATATAAAAAGAGAGGTTCAAATGTCTTTTTCTTTTATGTCTCCATCATACCTCCGCAATAATTAGAATCTTGAATTTCCAATCATTTATTAGGACCCTTCTTTAGATTTACGCCTTGTAATTTTCTACTATTAATTTTTTTAAAATTTATATATCATAATAAAATCATTAGATATGACTTATATTATTTCCTCTAAATGTACATAAAAAATATCACTTGTTGATTTTGTTTTTACATGAATTAATAAATTAAAAAAATAACATCCACAACATTATCCACGTAAATGTATTTTTTACGAGATATTGATACTTCTTAGAACAACGTTTAAATATTATAATTTTTTATGTGTGCATAAAGAAAATGATAGATCATATCTAATGATTTTAATTTTATATTTAAATATTAAAATTTTAAATTGTTAAAGTTTTAAAAATAAAGATACAACGAAGAAACAAAAAAGGAGAGACATATGATCCATCTTCATATAAAAAACAAACATACATAAGCATGTCCGAATTCCGGAAACAAATGGTTTACAATATCAGTTGGTTGATTGTTTAATTAATTGCAATTATCAATCGCCATTTTATTTCCTTGATTGTTTAATTGGTTGATCAATTGGTCACCGCAATCCTAAAACATGTGAAATTAGAATGATGACTTTTGTCATAAGATACAAAGGATGTCGCACTCGCAATTCTCAATCAAATTGTCGTTTTCGATTAATGCATGGCGAGTTGGCGACAGCCTTCCATAGTCCCATCACAGGATTCAAATGCACGTGCTCAATTACAGAAGATCAACATCAAAATTTATAAATAACTTTGTGATATCTTGAAGGGACAATCCGAGCTACCCATTCAATGTACATCTTAAATTCTTGTAGGAAGTCAAATTATGTGTTTTTTTTTTAATTCTTTTTTACTATTTTTTAAAAATAAAATAATTAATTAATTTTAAAAACTCTAGTCCGTTCAATAATAATGTTTTTTTTTTCTAATAAAATATTCTAAAATTTTGTAGATTTTGATATGTGGCTCGGATCCACCGAGTCCTGGATCTCTCGAGTTGAAGCCAAGCACCAACCAACAGGTGATACGCATTAGTACAATTAACTTCAAAAAATTAAAAAAAGAGAAGGGGGGGGCGAGAGATCATTCTAGTTACAATTAATATATGCAAAGTCTTTGATCACTGTACCTTTTTTAGGGCCATCAAATTGGAGAAAAATGATTTTATCTTAAAAGATAGATTCACAAGGAGATTTATATTACTAATGATATTCTATTCTTATTTATTATTGGAGAAGACATCCTAGCACCCTTCAGCCAAAATTTATCCCCTGTGCCAGCGGCAATTCACTTCCATAGTTGATTGTACTGAAAATTTTACATGTCAGGATGGATCAGTAGCTTCAAAATAAGCATAAACATTTGACAAATATAATGTAAACTTAACAATAATTAACAGCCACATGTGTTCGTCTGTTTATTATTTTCTAGAAGCTGTTGGATGACAGGGATTTTATTTGAAAAAATTTCTTGGATCAGTAGCTTCAAAATAAGCATAAACATTTGACAAATATAATGTAAACTTAACAATAATTAACAGACACGTCTTCTTCTGTTTATTATTTTCTAGAAGCTGTTGGATGACAGGGATTTTATTTGAAAATTTTTCTCTACCAGCATACCGTGTAAAAAACACAGAGAAAAATGATTTTCCTCGCTCACCAAATTCCAGCACGAACCACTAGCATTGTTACTGATTCGGTATTTTCGAAAGTACAAACCATGTCATGTATAAAAAAGAAAGATCTCCTAATACTTGGGTTCAATTGAAATTCTCAAATTATGTGCATATGCATTTCTTTGGTGTTTTGTTTTTTTGGAACTATTCTTTGAACTCCCTGGTGGGTTCAGAAATGTTGAACCATTGGGTCAGATAGAGAAACCATCAAATTTCATTGATTTGGTTTACTGTTTACATATTAGGCTTTGGTGCTCTTTCTGTAGAAGACAAAATATGAAATATATCAAAAATTAATCATGTCCGTCCCACTCAGACTGTTCAAAGCAACTCGACTTTCCCAGGGGGGTCAGATAATTCCAAAACAGACCCAACACCTTAACCAATGGAATCAAGAATGACAATCTTTTTTTTCTTTTTTCAGTATTGTTTATCTCAAGATAAATCACCAAAACGATGCTAAATGTGTTTGTAAGCTTCATTGCATGGGTGACAAAGCCCGTAACATACTCCAAATACAATGAGGTACCATGTATCAGTGTTAATTGAGATCCATCATGTGCACAGTTTTTTATGCAGCTAATGATAGAGCCCAAGAGAAAAAGATAAAGAGAAGTTTTATAATTAAGACTAGTGAAGTTACCAAGTGGCACGTCGCATGTACTGCTTCCAAGAGTCGCTGCCTGCTTCACGGCCACCACCGGTTGCCTTTTCACCACCAAATGCTCCACCGATTTCAGCACCATTTGTGGGAATATTCACATTTACAATGCCGCAATCACTTCCAATTGGCCTGCAAGATACATCATATTAAATGGAAATTTAACATGCCTAAAAGTGCATTTACTATTTCTGACTGCATGTTCGGCTCTGTAACAGGTACATTCCCCCATCCCCCCCTTACTTTTACCAACCCATGTAATAAGATGTCTGCAAAAATTTGCTATTTGTTTGCCAAAAGAGGATGTATGCAACTTTCCCATGTGGTAAAGAAACTGTTGCCTCGATCCAGTTTCAATGAGCTGGTGACAATTGGCAACATTGCATCCTCTCAGATGTATTATGCTTTTTCACTATACTTAAAAAAGTAACTACTAACATCACAACATATAATTACTATGTCAGGAATGGCTCCATCAGTCTGTTTATTCAATTGAGTTTTGGTTAATTAATGTAGCTATCCTTAGAACTAATTTACGAGAAATTCACGATGAACACCTTAGCAAGGCCCTAATTTATGATAACACAAAGCTCCTAAATTCAACAAGATACATTCCCCCATCTCCCCCTTACTTTTACCAACCCATGTAATAAGATGCCTGCAAGAATTTGCTATTTGTTTGTCAAAAGGGGATGTATCCAACTTTCCCATGTGGTAAAGAAACTGTTGCCTCGATCCAGTTTCAATGAGCTGGTGACCATATTGGCAACATTGCATCCTCTCAGATGTATTATGCTTTTTACTATACTTAAAAAAGTAACTACTAACATCACAACATATAATTACTATGTCAGGAATGGCTCCATCAGTCTGTTTATTCAATTGAGTTTTGGATAATTAATGTAGCTATCCTTAGAACTAATTTACGAGAAATTCACAATGAACACCTTAGCAAGGCCCTAACTTATGATAACACAACTGATGCAGTTTGGGAATAACACAACATCAAAAAGTAAAATTGTAGATAAGTTTAGATAGATTGCATAAAACTTGATGCAGTTTGGGAATTGTTGGGCATCCACCAAGTGCCGATAAAAACTAAATTGTTAAATTGTCATACCGCTAATAAAAGATCATTCTATCCTTCAAATTGCACCAAATTTGATGCCCAATCTGTCTAACTTGTAAGAGATCTGCAATTTTACTTCTTTTTTATTTACATACTTGTTCGACTGATTGTCACAGTTGTCAATAGGTTTGCTTTCAATAGAGCCTATCAATTCAATAACATTGGAGGAAAGCCCAATATTTTGAAGTGACCTCCAAAAATTATCTTTATTCGAAACATTTGTAACAATGTGCCTTAACAATTTGCTAAGCTCTGAGAAAATTGACAAAACATTCCTCTTATAAATAAATCAAGCCTTTGCTTAGGAATCACAGAAGCTATCACTTGAAGTCATCCATATATGATAGTTAAGTCTAATTTCCGCAACAATATTTTTCAAATTTGGACAATTATTTACTGTATTGCCCCATATTTTTCACGAAAACCCTTTCCAGGAACAAGTAAATACAGACTTACTTCCATTCCCAACAAAGAAGTGAGTTTTTACAGTTATCAAAAACTCTAGGACACTTTTGCTTAGAGACCACACCTTTAGTGTATAACACTTACCCAATCCACTTGAAGATAATTTCAGGTCGACGTGTGAAAATAGAGCTGCTCAAGCCTTGTGGCACTGAATTGTTAATCTCAATTGCTTCCTTCAGAGTCTGAATGAAGTATGGAAAAGATAATTCTCTTAATAATTTGGTATATTTTGTGGAAGAAGTCAGAGCACTGATGTTTTGTACCAAGCAGCTGAGTGGGAAAGCAGGTTAGACTCAGTCATGGTACGACCGATTAGAACTTAAAACTCCTCACTAAACCTTCTAGCAAGTGCTCTGACTGGAACTTGTTCAGTAAATACCACAGACAAAGACTCTTGCAACCAATTCTTCACCCCCCCCCCCCCCACCATGCATATATATATGTAGAGTGGCGGAGGGAGGGTGACAAAGAAGGGTCGGTTGTACCTGGAATTTCATCACATAGAGAACAGGGCCAAACAGCTCCTCCTTGACAACAGGTGCACCAGGTGAGATCTCTACTATTGTTGGTTGCACAAAATTCCCTTCCGATTCAATTACTGACCCTCCAGTGACAATTTTTCCTCCCTGTATAGGCATAGACATATATAGGTAAACAACAAAATTAGGAGCAACAGGTTACATATGTAGAAACCATGTGAATGCCCAGATACATCCCTCAACTTGAGCATGTGAATGTATCATTTCAATAGATGTCAAACAGAATAACATTCAACCTAACAAGACCTTTGTCCACTATAGGAAACCATACCAACACTTAACTGCTTCGATGTAAGGATTTGCTAAGGTTCACATTTTGGGCACAGATATTGCAAGAAGCAATACATATATCACAAGCTACAGATAACGCCCTTACAACACTCATCTGTAGAACTCAGCCTGAGGAAACCTTCAATTATACAAATATATTTACTAAGCCTTAATGTATCATCAGTTGCAGCATCTTCAGATATGATGGTACTTTAATAATTGGTCAAAAGTATAACTGAAAATAACCTGAGATTTTATAGTTTGAATTCCTTTCACAAAGTTCTCTTTTGAGGCAGGTGTGTGGAGTGGTCCCAATAAGGTACCTTTTTCCAAAGGATCCCCGATTCTAACTTGTTTGTACACTTCAGTTAGTTGCTCAAGAACAGTCTGGTATATGCTTTCATGGAGAAGCTGCATTTTTTTAGAAGCATATGTAGGTCAGAGAAAAAAAATGCAAGGTTTAATATGAGTTAAATTAGACAAAAGTACATTTCACCACATTAAGTAAATTTGAATAATCAAGTAAACTTCAACAATACTTCCACAAATTGAAGCAGTTTCACATCACATAGATTATAGATATACCTCCAACCATGAACAGTTGTCTCAACTAGAATTTACTAGCTTATTTCCATACAAATTTGTATGTTTAGGATATATATATGTTAGAATGTGACATCGGCTTTAAACAAGCCAAAAATATTTAGGGACTTGAAATTGGCCTGCAGATTTGTGTGCATCATGCTTGGAATAAGATCAGTATGATCAATTGGATAGGGGTAGTAAAGTGATATTATCACCATGGAGATGTGATATGATCGTTTTTGGTTCAAATTTTAAGAGATTCAATCTTACTAGTCTGCGGCAAGTGGTGCAGCGTTGTCCAGCCGTGCCGACAGCTGCAAACAAGACTGACCGAACTGCCAGCTGGATATCAGCATCATCCATTACAATAATGGCATTGTTCCCGCTCAGCTCGAGTAAGCATTTGCCAAACCTCTCATTGACCTTTTGTTGAACTGAAAGACCAACCTGCATTTGTTACCACAAAAAGAAGTTCCCCTTGTCAAGTTTAGAGATATTTAGCAATAACAGATATCAATTGAAGATAATTCTAACCAAAGGAGGAAATGCAGATACCTTTTTGCAAAGAGAAAACAGCAAACATTTGTAATTCTGGATACAAAAAGGAGGCATCCAAAACTAGATTTATACTGAGTTACAGACCATATCATCCTAATTTCTAATCCAAACATAACTTATATACATTATGCCTCATACCGGAGGCAATAACCTCTAAATTGAATCCCTCTCGTTCTCGTTCTTTTTGTTTCTCTTATATATTTGTCCCATTCCCCTAAAAGTACCCTCAATCACTTATTCAATAGGAAGAGAAAGAATACACATTAATTTATGCTATTGAATAAGGATGGTTTAAGTTCTCCAAGAAGAAAAGAAAGTACTTCAAGACCCCCCCCCAAAAAAAAAAAAAAAAAAAAAAAAAAAAGGATCAGTTAGAGCATTCCATAATGATTTAAAAAGTGGGTTCTTCTGCAATATGCCAAAAGTTATCGGAGTTTTCTCGATAAGGATAGAAGTGGGACATTATGAAAAAAAAAAGAAAAAGAAAAAAAGAAAATACTGAATTATGTATCTTAAGATACCTTTGTGCTGCCGGTGAATGAGACCAAAGGTACCCTTTCATCAGCAGCCATCGCCTGGCCAACTTCAACTCCGCCACAAAATGCGGTGAAAATGGCACTAGGTAAGTTGTTCTTCTCCAGTACACCAGCAACTATCTTAGTCATGGCTATTGTGATTAGTGGGGTCGTAGGTGCTCCTTTCCTATGAACCAAAACTTCAATATATCACCTCGTGCTAATGAACAATCAAATATTAAAACTGCCACAGTTCTATTTTCAAAAACCCCTTTCACTGCCAATTCAACTTGTCCACTTGTTGGACAGTTTTCAAGGACAACCACATGCAAATTACAGGGGGGTTTATAGACTAAAGTATTTAGACTAACACCATTTAGCAGTTCAATTTACAGGGGGGTTTCCCCAATTTTTATTACAACATAATTGATAAAGGCAGCCTTCAGAACACTTGTAATAAGATTTTCCAGAGCATGCCCCAGCATTACTTCCCAACTAGAAGCACAGATGTTTTATCAAGCACCAGTGCATACTGGAATTATACATTGTATCGAAAACACAAGGACAGGTTAGCGATTCACATACCAGAACCATGACTTATGAAGTATTGTTTAGGGGTAGTATTATACGCTTATATGACTAGGGATTTGGGATCGAGGACGTAGAGCTTAGGACTTTGGCCCCATCTATAGTTAATATATTGTTAGTATTATTACTATTAGTATTACTACTACTACTATTATTTTTATTATTATATTGTTACTACACCTTGTGACACTATGATTTGGTTTTATTTCTAGCCTACCCCAACTTGTTTGGGACTAAAGGCTTGGTTGTTATTGCTGTTGTTGTAATTGGCCCATAAATTGTTCAGCCAAACCGGTCCCAACATCTTAAATCGTCTTGGTATGATTAGCATTCTAATGAAATGTGCGTTTTTCCAAATCTAAAGGTTGTGTGTCAATCACATTACTCACATGTTTCTAAGTCCGTAATTTTTGGTGTGATAAGAAATTGCTTGCTAACCACTATTTGAAAAGACAGCATTACTAGAAAAAATTCAAATCTTACCAAACTACACTGTTTCCACAGACTAGGGCAATGCATGCATTCCACCCTGCAAAAGCACGAAGTTTTATATTTACTAAAATCACAAATTCACAAATTCTGTCATAATTTACGGTACATGATACTACCACCGCCAATTAGTCAGTTGGTCTGGTTCATGAAAGAAATAATCCCAAAGCAAAAAGAACTAACCGAGTACAGCGCATGGAAAATTAAAGGCTGTTATGACACCAACAATCCCAAGGGGATTCCAAACCTGAGTCATATAAAAATATGGTTACACAATCAAGAGCTACTCTTCTCAAAAACCAAATTTGCAAGATTTTACCAATCCTAGAGTCTTGGCTTTTACTCACCTCCATCATAATGTGATTTGGTCCTGTGGCAAGAAAAATGTTGAGTAGCAAGCATTAGACAATAGAACATCCAAAAAAAAAAAAAAGATTGAAAGAGTGTGAGATCAATTAGCAAAGTACTAATACAAACAGTTCAAGTAACATATTAGAATTTCGCACATATTTTGATTTACATTTGTGCCAGCAGGTCTATGCTTATTCTAAATTTCCAACTACAGTATGACGAGGTTTCCTGTGCATGGCATCAACCACTAAGGTGTTTTATATTTATATATATGGCTAAAAACACTGAAATATATATGGCAATATTCACTTCTGCATCTAAATAATGAGATAATTAAACTTACGTTCAGATGGGATGATTGATCCATTCAGCTGCCGACTTAATCCAACAGCATAGTCGCACATGTCAATTATTTCCTGTAGAATTGATAAATGTCATTCGTTAATAGTCATCAAAGAAACTAACATGAAAATTTATCAAAAGGTGATTACCGAAAAGATAAGCCAATAAAAAGGATCAATCAAATGATATGGATGCCTCATAAAAGTTCTAAGAGTTACTTCTTAAAGTCATCCATAGAACCAAGCATCCAAGTGCGAGATTGACCTAATTTCTGTTCAATTTGGTTTTCACAATAGGGGAAAGAAGATCAAGGGAACAGTGATGCTGGTCAAAAGTTATAGCAGTTTCTGTTTAACTATTTTAGAAGGATTATTTGTTAGTAAAAATTCATATAATTCAGCTCATACTGATTTAGCAACTCAAGAGTAATTATAATTTGGTTCTTGTAATTATAAAAAATATTGGGTGTTATCTTTGTATATATGAAAAGAGATAGTGAGTTTGATATTACAACTAATTATGAAAGAAACACTACAGTTTGCAGGAAACAATGAAACATTCAGTATTCTTTCCAAGTAACCACAAAAATGTTAACCCTTATTTATATTATGAACAAAGTTACATTCAATTTGCATTACAGTACAGAAACAAGTAAAAACTAACTTCTTCTTTTTTTATAACAGAAAAGGTACCTGAACTTCACCAATCCCTTCAGGAAGTATCTTGCCCATCTCAAGGGAAACAAGTCGGCCAAGTTCATGAAGCTTGCCCCTCAGAGCATCTCCAATTTGCCTTACAATTTCTCCTCTCTTTGGAGCAGGGATCTGTCAATCAAGATAAAAATATTTCCACATTAGCATTCAACAAAAGAAAGTGTGACTTCAACCGAATAAATTAATATAATTTCCTTTAAATTCAGCCAAGCCACTAGCTGCTGTGCTTATACCCTGATTTAATCCAAATTGGGAGGGCCAATAGAATCCCATGATGCGTCAATTCAATAAAATGTGTAAACGATAACAGCTAATTAGAAATGCTAATACTATGCATGTCATCATAATCAAAGATAAATATAATACCATCCATCCATCCCTCTGCCCACTCTACCCAAACCATACTCCATCTATTGAGAAGCTCATAATGCTCACTTGCAAACTAAAATTTTCAGTAGCTATAATTAGAAAACTAAAATGTTCAGAAATTTACCAGAAAGACTGAAAAAAAAAATTATATTTAGTTACATTCTACAATCTTAACATAAGAAAAGAAAATACGAAGCGACAATCCCCTTCTATTGAGCTTAATTCCAAATTACCAACCTGCATCCAGATCTTGGTAGCCTCAGCACAAGCTTGCATTCCCTCTTCATAGTCCTCAATCGATGCCTCCACCACCTCAGCAATCACCTGAAAATTGCATCAAGCCGAAGTCAGATAATACCAGATCAAATTAAACGAAAAAAAAGGATCAAGAGAAGAAACTAGCCTGGTTGTTAGTCGGATTGACGGAGGAAATAACTCGGCCACTGCCTTTCCAGATGCCATTCACAAATGATCCTGGATTGCGAGGTGTGAGGCTAAGCTCAGAGAGAAACTGGTGTTCTTTCTTGAATCCCCCCATAGTGAAGTGTTTTCTGATTATGTGCTTGTTTGATAATGAGTTGAAGAGAAAGAAAAGACGGGACACGGGAGAGAGAGACAAAAAGGGGAAGGTTTTAAACGAAGAGGTGCAACCTGGAAGGACAGAATCGAGTATAATCCTCTGGGTTACATCAAATTTTGAGATTATATCTGAACCGTCCGATTAAATCTGCACGAATTTTGAAGGACCTGTGCATACAGGTATGTCCAGATCTAAAATCAAATGGTGCATTAATGCAGAGTACGATGACTCGGAGACAATCGGGCGGAGCGGACGGGACGGTACGAAGGCCCATGATTTCGGATTCTGATCCTCTGTTTTTTTATCTTTAAACAATTATAATTGCACGATTGTTCCAGCTTTATCCAAACACAGCTGATTATTTTTTTAATAATGCCATATCACGATTAATATCATCAATTTGATTTGCCTTTTTTTTTTTAAATTATTTAATAAAGTTCATTTTTTTTATTATTATTGTTTGTTAATCTTTGTTCATATTCTAGGGAAAAAAAATAACTTATTTTGAATTGGAATTAGTAGAGAGATGAGATGAGAGAAAATAGGAGAATCAATAAACAATGAGACGTCTTCATTTTTTTCTTCTTTATATAGCCTTTCACGCAATAAAGAGTTGATTGCGCATATTCACTTTCTTGTTAAAGAAAAAAAAAATTGGATCAATTCTGGGTAACACCCGTCGATTAATTATATATATATTTTTTTGCTAAATAAAAAAATTATTTCTAAAACTAAAAGAACGTTGTTGCTGCCTATTGGCATAATAGTAGAATAACATTATTCTAAGACTACTAGGACTATTTTTCAAAATTTGCTCCGGAATAAAAATATGTATTGAATAATAAAATTGAGATCAATGTTATACAAAATAAAGCATTCTAAATAAATATAAAACAATAAAATTTCAGTAGATTATCATATAATAACTTAATTAATTATTTATTTAAAATTAAATATACACAGTTGAACAATTATGGGTAAAAAAATGAATAATTTTCAGCTATATAATTAATGATTGGAGGAGTCCACTTACAACATTTTACAACCAATTCGATTTTGTAATTTTCAAAGTTCAAACAGTTGATTCAAACTGTTCAACATGATATCTATATTAAAATGTGCTTGAAATTAAATTTTATATATTTTTTTAATTTTTATTATTATTTATTAAGTATTTTACAAAACTGTTATTTTTCAATAGTCTAGAATTATCTAAAAATAACAGTTTTGTAAAATATTGTTTTTTACAAACAACAATTTTGTAAAATAGTAAATAAATTTAAAAAAAAATGTAAAATTTGATCTTTAAGTACATTTTAATATAGAGATCATGTTTTTATTTGGTCTTTAAAAATCACAAAACTAAATTGTTGTAAAATGTTAGTAATTTGAAAATATTGTATCTATCCCTCCTCTTAATGATTGATATAATAACTAAAAATGTTATTAAAACAGTGAATTTAGTACATTGACACGAACTACACAAGTTAAAAAAGAAAAAGAAAAAATAGATGTACCGAATTCTAAAAGAAAACAAAATTAAAAAGTTATTTAAGAGTTTGAAACTTAACAATCTTTATCAAAAAGTATAAATTTCAAACGGTTTGACTGTGTTTGCTATTAGGTTAATTTAAAATTTTGCACGCTATCCAATCCAACTCATCCTCGGTGTTTTTAATGTTACGTACCAATCCATTAAGAAAATATTCGCTACAAACAAAGAAAAACATAAACTCGTCCACCAACACCAAAACTTTTATCAAGACAACAAATCAAAATTAAGCGAACGGCCTCAGGCATGAAATGTATATATTGTTCAGTTGTATCTTACGAAATTGATCGTAAAAAATTGTGGTTCGTCTAATCATTTTGAAATCATAGGCCAATCATAGAGCACGGTGAAATTCGTGGATAACTAATGAGCATGCAGAATTCAAATTGTACGTGACATGTTGGAATAACCCGAAATTTTTATTGTTACCGTAATAAAAAAATAAAAAAACCAAAACACATTTGTTTTGGAAGAATTCCATGCAGCCCCAGTTATCTTCTTTTTTTTTTCTTTTCTCTACTTGAAATTTGTACCATTAAATTGTCAGATATTCTACTCGTTTGAGATATCTCAAAATGTCATAATTCGATCTGCGGACTCCAGTCTGGATCCGTGGATCAACTATGCAGTCTGGTTCTTATTAAATGGGTCTGCAAGTTGACTCTGCAGTCTGGGTAATTTTTGAATTTTAATCAAACGAAGGTATTTTGGTTTATTTTTTTTATGAATATGGTAAGAATAAACATTTCGGTGGAATAACTTCACATTAAAAATATATATATTCAAAAAGTATTTGTGTAGGCATCAGAATTGGCAGATAATTTTTTTCTCATAACTTCCTCGTCTTGTTCAGCTGTGTTACTGTTTTTTATGAAAAAAATACTTTTTAATTTAATTTCTGTATTCATGTTTATTCTCAATTGAAGACCGAATAGGTCCTAATTTTTTATCTGAAAGTTACAATAGTGTTTTTTTTTACATCTCGGATTAGTTGCTAAAGCGAAAAGGATAACAAGGAGTTAGTTGGTGATGGCAACATAGTACATGGCAAATGGTGGTTGTAAGAAGATAAAGAGGATTTGGATAGACCTTTAGGTAGTAGTAATCGCTATCAGTCCACAGCAAAAAGGAACTAATAAACAGGTGGCCATACGTTGGCAGAAGCCGTGCCGTGATGGAACTCTCTTTATTTTTGTACGAGTCGTAATGAAACTTTCATTCTCATTTCCCTTTTTTCGATGGTTTGTTTTCCGAAAGGGACATGTTGCCCTGTAGCCCTGTAGGAACCGAAATCTCATTATTCGACTGTACTATAATTTTTTTACTATTTATTATTATCATAGTCATTATTGGTTTGATGAGAATCTCAGTTGTGTTGCTAGATCTAGTGTTGTAATAACGGTATGCGCTTGTCAGACAGATAAAGTATTGTCAAACAATTAATTGAAAATAATTGAGAATAATTAAATAATTAGTCGGGAAAATTCGTGACCGTTTAATTATCACCACCACCGACTAATCAGTCTAAACAGATGTTTTTTGCAACACTAGGCCTAGTTCTGCACTTTATTTTACGGAAATAAATATGCTGCCATCCAATCATCCGAAGGAATTACAGGGATTCTGTTATTTCAAATCCAACTTTTCATTTGTTTTTAAAATTGTGCATAGAAAACACCTTCTATTAAAATTCATGCATCTGAAAAAATGAAAGGTTGGATTTGGAATAACGCACCGTTTGAGCTTATTTATAGACCGTTCGATTAAAATCTGGGCCAATCCGCCAATGTTTGTAAAGCATGAGATTTCTTTATGATTCGTGCTAGTATGAAATGAACTGGTCAAATCTAAACTCGAACGATGCGCTAATGCTGAGGTTTGATGCCGAAATTTTTAAATGTACTCCTGCAAAAAAAAAAAAATATATATATATATATATATATAAACCAAAAGACCACTGAATCTGAATAATTTCATATTTATCCAAGTCGCAATGACAAATAACATCCCTAAAAAATAGAGTTGTTATTTGTCGTTGCGGCTCCACAAAAATCAAACATTGCAACGAGCGACAATATTCGTTGTAATGTTTGGTTGTTGTGAAGTGCAACGACAAATGCAACAGTGTGAGGGGAGGGCTGGGTGTCATTGGGGATTTCTTAATTTTACTATTGAAGCTTTTTAGGAGTTGAGCTAATTTGTAATTTAATATGGCTACGGGGATCTTCTCATCCTAGTAGTCACTCTGTATAATTTTTTTAACATCAATATATCTTAGTGGAAATCTCCACTAACCTTCAAAAAAAAGAAGTGCAACGACAAATGGTAACCCTCAAGAATAGACCCACCATAATATTGTCAACCCACCCAGCCCGTCTGACCCGTCCAAACCGACTCGTATTTTACCGAGTTGAAATGTTACTGGGTCGGGTACGGATTAGATTTTGACAAACCTGTTACTTTGGATCGGGTCATGAGTTTGCTCTTAATAATCCGTTTATACCTGAACCCGGCTATAGATTCTCAAATTTACCCAATGCACCCCCGGAAACATTTAAAGCCCTCTTTATTTCTACTTAGATTCCTTTGATGCCTCAATCTCCTTCTATCACGAGTCGCGACGCCTTGGTCTCCTTTCCGCACGGCGCGCGCTGTCTTCCAACTACACCTGGAAAAATGGTTCGAATCCGTCTTCAATCTGTCTCAAACTCGAGACTGACAACCATATAGGTGCTGAACTGCTAATTTTGAAGTTTACAAGGGGGTTAGCTTAATATACTGTAGTTATCAGTTTGAGTTTTTTTCAACTTTATATGATTTGCTCTTTTGTATCAGGATTGCTATACTGTTTTGCTTTGTATTAGGTTTTGCTTTGTATTAGGTTTGCTGCATTAGTGTGTTAGTTTATTTAGGGTATGTTGCTTAATACCTAGGTTAATATTAGTTTTTGTCTTTAGCTGTAATTTGGTACCAGAGAGATAGTACCGTTCAGAAACAGTTTATCATGCATATTCTTCTAACTTCTTTTGGGAAAATTTATTTTAGTTTTATATTCTTCCTCCAAATATTCATACAAAATTTTAGAATAAAGTAGCAGACTAATTTTTAGAATAACTTTGTTCACTCTATTCTGATAGCAATAAGTGGTATTAAAGAAACTTGTGTAAGAGAGAACATACCATAATGATAACTTGAATTAATAACTCGTTTAACCAGTCTAATCCGCGTAACTCGTAATAATCTATATATAAAAAAATAGATGAGTTGAGTTGGGTTATGAGTGGGTCAAGTAAAGAATTTTTTTAATCTGATGTAATTTAGTTGAGTTCAAATTTTAATAAAATATCATCGATCCGCGCGTTGTACAACCCTGGCCATTTATCATTGCGTTTCAGGTAAATATGGGATTTTTCAGAAACAGTGCTCTTTTTTTTTTTTATTGAGGGTATATTTAAAAATTTCGGAGATCGATGTCAATGTTCATCATTTCATCACAGAGAAATTTTGATGAACATGTCAGCTGTCGGATTAACTAATAAACATAAGTTAACGGGTTTAATTATGACGGACCCGTTAATTCAACATTGTTAGTATTCAGTTCCTAATCGACCGTCGGTCATTGGGTCTATGCGTTCTCTATGCCTGTCTGGAGAAGAAACCACACAAGAATTTCCCTTTCAGATTTTCTTGCCAAGTGATATTATTTCAACCAATTGGTACTTCGTATAAATCCAGCCTCAATGGTGCAGTACGACTCCATTGGCTCAAGAGGCAGTGAGTAGGGTAAGTTTTCTTACTCATGGGTGTTCATCGGTTCGCTAGATAAACCAAAGTTATAATTCGGTTTCAAAAATAGAACTGAACCGAACCAAAATTTTATTTCGATTTGTTCTGTTAAAATCAAAACATATTAATTTTTTTATTTAAAGTAGTTGGTTTGCAATAAACTGAAGAATATTAAGAAATATACCGGAATATTAAGAAATAAACTAAAGTATTTAAAGTAATTGATTAAGAAATATCCGGGTATTAAGAAATAAACTGAGGTAGCATGGACCAAATTCATAATATATAAAAATTCAGTCAGTTCAGTTATTTCAGTTTTGAAAATTTTCAAACCAAACCAAACCAAAGTTATTTATTCGGTTTATAAAGCAAACCGAACTAAACCATTAAACCGAAAAAACCGAACCTTTTGGTCCAAACTAATTCGGTTCAGTTCAAAACCAACTAAACCGGACCCAGTGAACACATGGGGGTCGAATGGCAAATCAACAGTTGGATTTCTCAATTGCTTGTACGGTTGTACCTAAATATGTGCCCAGATAAGAAAATGTATTTCCTTTATTTATAACTGAAGAAATTAATTATGAAATAGTTCATTATTCAAGACAGGTAAAAGGTATCTCACTCATTGAAATCAGGTACTGGTATCAACTTTCCTTTAATGGAAATTAAAGATGGTCATGGCATGGAATGAAGTTTATCGAGTCTGATCTGTATATATTTATGAAGTTGATCGATATAAAGATAAGAGTATGAACTCAATTGATTCAAGTGAAAAAAATAAGGAAACCAAATCGAATTAACCAAAATATAATGTACCGTCTATATGTGAAGTAAATTGAAAACAGCAATTTCATGTTCACTATTGACAATTCCAATCTTCATCTGCACAAATGAAGTTATCGAAGAATGTTGTTCAGGTACATTATAAGATTTGCAATCTTCGAATACCTAGAATTGGTATTCAACTGATATATATCTGGTAAAAAATTTGTACTAATGCTTGTGGTAGATACTGGTAACATTATTGATGTTCAATTTTTGTACTAATGCTTGTGGTAGATACTGGTAAAATTTTGAGATCTGGATAACACATGTGTACATCAATGCAAGGGGTACTTTACTGAAATCAAGCTACTTAATATGCTATTTTTTTCTTTTTTCCTTTTTGCAGTATTGCTGTTCAATTGCGCTGCTGGGTTGAAATGGGTGCTTTTGCTCATCTTTTGTTTGGGGCTCTGGTTGCTGTTGGTCGAATGAGTCTTATGTGAAATTTTTTGCACAAAACTGAATGCTCAGTTGGACCTGATTGAATAACAATTGAAGGCTATAAGAAATATCTTGAATCAGATCGTCAGTTAACATGCATCAACTGTTTGAATTTCAATCCCGCAAAGTACACCAGAACTGGTATTAGGTGCAAGATGACTAGCGTGTCGATCAGGAAGTATAGGGGGTTATTTAATTTGTTTTGACCTTGGTTATCTTTTGAATTTCACAACAATATTTGTAAGTATTTGCTACGAAAAACATGTTTTTTTTTATTTCTAAAGAAAAAAAATATTGGGTTATATTCTATAAGAAGCTGGTAATTTGTTTTACTTAAGTGTAAGGCTCAGTTGTACCAGTAAACTCAGCATTCAACGGAGAAAAAGAAAGAAAAGAGGGGTGAAATTGACTTTTCAGTTTCCCCGACTGAACTCTCACCAAATAACTATGTTTCTCCTGTGATTTTGTTGTGGGATTTTATGCCTCTCAATTTGGTTCTTTTTCAATGCCATATTAACATAAATTTTGCATTTGCAGAAAACTGGATCAACCGACCAGCTGAAGAATTCGAGTCTGACCAGAGCAGACAGTTTTGTGATTTGTGCCAATCTGTAACGGTTTGGATTCAAATTCAAAAATTTGAGTTACCTTAAATGATATGAATTCATTCTGATCAAGTGTTCAGCGAGAATTCCGAAATTCTTTCTCGTTTTGGTTATTTTTTTACTAGTTATTTTCAAATTAAGAGCATATTTTGTAGGTACATCTGATTTGAAATATCTTGTTTCCAATTATAGCAACTGAAAATTCTGGACACATTTTTCTCTCCATTTAATGATATTTGGTTTTACAGAAAGTCAGGCTTTGTTTGCTTCTAGTAGTTCATCTAAATTATTGTGTTGATATCTGTGCTGGTAAATTGAAAAGTTTGTCTCATGAATGCTCTGAGACAATTTTACCAGAAAACGTCTTTTATTAGTCTGGCTCAGCTCAAGGAGTGTAAATGTGAGCTCAGTCCTTGCTGGTTTAGTGGTTTAGTTCTGATTTAAATGCATAACTTAGGTCAATTGAAGCGAATTGGATTATTTTAATAAAAAGAAAAATTGTGACGCGTTTTGAACAGCAAGTTTTTGTAGATAACTAAGGTCTAGTATTTTAATTTAAAGTTCCGGAATGCTGATTCAGGATTTGTTGTTTAGTAATTGTATCCTCCGATATCAAATTGACATGCCATGTTAAAAATATACTTTTACATGCGAATGATAGGGACTGAAATTTCAATCCCATAGTATTAGAGATGAAAATGGATCGGATATTATCCAACCTAATCCGGATCTGTATTAAAAAATTAGATACAAATATCCGATATCCGAATATCCATGCGGATAGTGGTACAAATATGGTTTGAAATTTTTATTATCCGTATTCGAATGGTAGATGTATACCATATAGTTTAATATATATTATAAAAAAAGATATGTATATATCTACAAATATTCGACATTTGATCCATATGTATCTGTCCATATTTGTATTCGGAAAAAATAAAATAAATACGGATATGATTTTACCACTATCCGATACATATCTGATCCGTTTTCACCCCTAAATAGTATAATACGGAAGAAAATATATAAATGATGTTGACTAAAGGAAGCATGGGAAGGCAACTGCGTCAAGCAAATAACATCTAGCAAGATAATCTAAACAGTCCATGTGACGTTATAGTAGGTGCGCACTTTCTGAGAACATAACAATTATCTCAGTAAGGCTTTTCTGGTAATTACACCCACAAAGTTAAGTACACAGAAGAGTAATCTTTTTTTTTTTTTTTTTTTTTTTTTTTAGTAGTATTGATACTTGCAATTTGGAAACACCACACAATTTGCTGCAAAAATAAGCTTTCCTTCCAATAAGATAGCATCTACATGTTTTCTATCCCACATAAAATTAGACTGAAATTCAAACTTCAAAAACACAAATTAAAATTCATTCACTAATTCATACCTTTTTTTTTACTTCCCAATGACATCAAAGGCAGACAAAATAACCCACGGATCAATGGGTCAAGAAAACAGAAATTAATTTAAAATAGATCAACACATGATCTGAAAATAAAAACTGTAAAACATGTTGAAAAGATGGAAATTTTCAAAACCCTACTGCCAATATAAAATATATACAACATCCTAGAAAACTAAAAGACTGAATATGTTATTAAGGTTTTCCTTTGAAAATAGAGGTGTTGGGTTTTAACCCAAGTAGCCTCAATTCAGGATAGTCTTCTTCTCTCAGCTGCATCATCATCACCACCACCACCACTGCGATCTCGCATCTCACGTTTCTCATATTTTCCATTATTACGCCTCCCCCCTCCTCTTCCAAACTTGAAGCTGTCTCTGTCCTTGCCTCTGTGATTCACATCCCCACCTAAACCGCGGTTAAGCCTCCCCCTCGGGCTACTCCTCCTATGAGCCTCAAATGACTTCTGACTTGAATAACGAGGCCTGAAACCCTCTCCATTCACATTCCTCTCAAAAAGCCTCTCAGCACGGACCATTTCACATTCATCTTCTTCAAACCCCCTCCTATGGTCAAACACATTGCATCTTTGCCCGGAATGCACTGGATGGTGGTAGAACTCATCCCTCTGCCGATGTAGTGGCGGCGGCGAGTCCAATGGATGAAACCTCACGTCTCGTGGTGGGCTTCTCCTCATTAAGTTAACAGGTGAGGTGCATCTCCTATCATTAACACACCTTGGACCATGGGATGGGAAGTGGTGGTGGTTCCTGTGCACCAGGTTCAGTGCTCCAGGCCGATCACCATAATCAGGTCCCATTCTGTGAAGTGGCGACCTCCCTCTCTCGTGCCTTGGCTCGTGATCTACAAGACAGCGACCTCCTGCAGTTGGCGAGACCCATGCATTAGGGGATCTGGTTCTTGACCTAGAAGGAGATCCAATGTGAGGTGGAGATATGTGTCGTATGTGGCCCCTATGTGGGGAGAAACTCCTTTGCCTTCTTGGGCCTGGGCTGATTTCTATGACAGGTCTATGATATGGCTCCCTTACTGGCTCTGCGGCGCACCTGCCAGGTCGACCACCTCGAATGCCGCCAAACCTGTCAGGGCTTATCACCCTCTCTCTAGATGAACGGAATCCCCGGTGATCTCTCTCTGTAGGGGTTCCATGATAGAAGGGTGAGTTATTCTGACATTTCCTGGAGCTACCTGACGCACCAGTCTTCACCAAAGTGCCATCTGGGGCCACCATGAAGCCATTGCTCTTGACCTTTGCAATAGAAGCGGCAGTTGCATTTCCTGAATTAGATGGAGCATACGATGGAGCACCAAACTCTGTTGTCCTATGATGGGTGCGACCTGTATTGATCCGGGTTTCAACCCAATGTTCATCTCTTCGGCTAGTATTAGACTGCCGGGAGGGCCCGCCCCTGCCACGCATCCTAGGAGCTCGAGGATTCCGGTCAGGTCGTGCATCTGAGTCGTCTTCTCTGGACCTAAAGAAAATATCATTGACCAGGGTCAACACAATATCTTATAATTAAAAGTCAAAGCAACTATAAAAATGTGAAATTCAGAAAATATACCTTCTTGATCTGACAAAAGAGTTATCATTCCTAAGCGGGTCATCAGTAGATCTGAGTGTGTCGATGCCTAACGATATCTCTCTCCTAGATGATGAGTCTGGCCTACTTTCCTGCTTCAAAGGAGATCCACTATTTTTGCTCGAACTTTCTGGTTGCTTATCCCATCCTGTTGACTTCTCTCTAGAATTATGCATGTACTCTGCAGTGCTATTCTCACCTAAATTGTTTGCCTGGTCATTTTCCAACCGCTCAGTCTGATCTTCAGATTCCAAATCAATTTTTGCAATCATGTTAGTGCCCATACAATCATCAATTTGCACAGATGTATCAGCCACCAACAGTTTCTCTTCTCCTTGAGGAGCATCAAGAGTGGCAGAGCCCATGACTGGAGCATCAGGCAATGGCTCCATGGGATAATTACCTTGTTCATCAGCTTCACAGTGCCCACGTTCAGTCTCTGTATCATTATAACCATCAATCCCCCAGTAGGGCATAGCTGGTTCTCTCAGTTCTCCATCCTCATATTGATAGTCATCTTCTTCAAGATCCTTCTTGGGTGGATACAAGTGTGAATGATCACCGTCATTGGGCAACTCAACAGAACTCCCGTGTCTATCCACTTCGACACCCATTTTATCACTAACAGACAAATCAACTTTCTCTACCTTCTCTGTGTCAACTGTGTTATGACCTCCATCATTACTGATTATCGGCATCAGGCCAGTTTCAATATGCGACAGATTTGCAAGGTTCTTCTCCTCAGCAAGTTGATTGCAGTAGCTTTGCCGGGCACTGTGCTCCAATTTGTCATCTCCAGTAATGGAATCACGTTCCACTTTATTGCCCCCCATCATAGCATCATTTCCTGCCTGATCATTACCCATCACAGAATCCTTAGGCTCAGAATAAGGAGCACTGGTAACAGGTTCCTTGGTGCATTCTTCTGAGATCAGTTCAGGTCCAGTGCTCAGCTCCAATTGAGGATTGACTTCAAGTGGCTTGTCAGTAATAGATTGAGGCATTTTAATATCTTCTTTTATTTCAACTGGTTCCTTGGTGCACTCTTCCGAGATCAGTTCAGGCCCAGTGGTCATATCCAATTGAGGATTGACTTCAAGTGGCTTCTCAGTGATAGATCCAGACATGTTAACCTCTTCTTTTATTTCAACTGGTTCCTTGGTGCATTCTTCCGAGATCAGTTCAGGTCCAGTGGTCAGCTCCATGGATGACTGTTCATTATCAGAAGCAGACAATTGGTTTGAGTACGGTCCATTGTTGCTCTTGACTTCCTCCTTGGCTGAACTAGGACCAAATGGAGGAATCATCGAGACTGGGCAAGACGTGATAGATTCCACAATAGAATCCTTGGGACTGACTTCAATAACAATGTTGCCTTTCCTCAATTCAGTCCCGAGCAACTCACAACTTTCCTTTGGTGCGACAATATCTAGCACATCTCCATTATTCCTAATAGTACTCTCATGATTTTCATTCCTGGCCATCTTCTCAGGTTCTTCCTTCTGGTTGTTGCACACTTCAGTATTACAAGCCACAGAAGCGGTCTTCTGCTCATCATCTTCACCATTGCCATCTTCTTGTTGGTCCCACTCATCCATCACAGTGTTAAGATCCCAATGAAACTTGATCTGCTTAGATGACTTGTCTGATCCATCATTTAATACTTCCTTCGCAGTCTCAATGTGAGAAGAAGAACCCTCCAAAGACATGGCTGTGCCACCAGGAGACTGCACTTCAGAAGCTTTTTGAGACATAACCACACCATTTTCTCCTTTAGGTGACTGAACTTCGGAAACCGGGAAGTTGGTGTTCTCGTCTGGCAAGTCACTTTTGCAGGCAGCTTCAGCAAGAATTGAAATTCCAGAGAAATCAACATGGTTGTCAAGTGAGCCTTCCACAAAGGAAGCCGAGCCAGCCTCCAGAGTTGATGCCTGGCTGGAGTCCAGAGGGAGTGGTGCAGGAGAGCCATTCAGCACTCGCATCCTTTTCTTGATTGGGACATTCTGGAATGTGTCACTAAAGCGCCTAGTCAGAATTTTCACACCTAACTGTAAATAGAAAATAGAAAAGATCTAACAGTTAGATAAATTTGTTCAACATTAGATATAGACAAGGGCAACCTTATAAATGTGGCATCAAATACCAAGGTGGTAAATAAACACCTTTTCGGATTCTGAAGCCAGAACTTGATCTGCTTCCTTAAATTCTTCATCTGAGGCATTCTCACTGCCGTTTGAGCTTGTTGTGGCAGCCTTTTGTCTGTTGCTTTCTCCGGCAACAGAGCTCCGGGCCCGTCTGACAGCCCTCTTTTTGCCCTTAGTCGTCTTCCAGTTAACACAAGGGTCTATGTCTCTAGGCAGCTCCAAGCCAATGTTACTACTGCTCAACATATTTCCAAAGCACCTTTCTCGTCAGCTGTTGATTTTCCTTCACTACAGGAAGACGATGACCGATCAATCTGCAACAGATGTAACATGTGAATTTAACGATTTGGTACCATGTCCTGAAATCTCTGTGATCTTGTACTTCTAACAGATCTACTTTTGCTTTTAGCAACTAGCTGTACAATTTTTTTCCTTTCCCCATTAAGAATCTCTACTTGAGATCTCTCTTGTTTTCCTCCAGAGGAAGAAATGAAAAATATTCCCGAAAATTCAGGAACAAGAATAATCCTGGCACCAGAAAGCGCTTAATGTTGGCACAAAATAAGAGCTCGATTCAGTATCAACTACTTCTATCGCACCTTTTTCTTCAAATTTCAAAAGGAGAATAAACTTCTCGCAATCGAGAGCACAAGAGAAAAAAAGAGAGGCGGAGGACGCAAAACTAAACACGCCTCTCCTTTTCAGTGTCCTGTCTCCTGGAAAATTCAATCCCAAGCCGCAAATCTGGAAAACCTGAAACCTCCCGAACCTTCTGACCGCTGCACAATCAGATCTGCAATCCTTCTGGCCTCGAAACTACCACAAGACCACATCCACCAAGAGAGAAATCGAAACTCGTCCTTCTAGGCCGTGCAAAATCATCACCAATGGAGCAAGCTGTTCGTGATTGGATTATTTGGCTGAAATATTGCAATCAGAGAGGAGGAGGAGAAGAAGAGGGGTGTGAAAAGGAAGAGATATTGTGCTTCGACTAGGGGAAAGAGCTCCAAACCTTCGCTGTATGCGCCAGCGCTGACTCGATCGGAGAGAGAGAAAAGTCGATTGGGAAAGAGACGAAGACGATTGGGGTAGGAAGGTGCTCCGAGGTTATTAGGCAGGATATGAAGGAGGCGTATTTAGGGTTCAGCTTTTTTTATCTATCTATTATATTTTATATATATATATTTATTTATCTATATAATATTTATTTATTTATATATTTATCTAATTTTTTTATATAAGTGGCAAGCTGCCACCTGATTTATTTAACAGGATAAATGTTTGTGCTAAAAGTCCACGAAGAAAACCCAGAACCTGATAAGGTATCGGTGAAAGATGGGAAAACAAAACACAAAATTATCTTTGACCTAACAACTTGTCCAAGCAAAATTCCACCCAAACCCCAATTCTGTGATCGGTCGGTCGGTCCATAGCATATCCAGACCAGGTACCATACCAATTACCAAAGACAGATTTAATGATTTGAAAGTAATTAATAAATTTAAAGCACACTTTATGAACCAACTGCCCCATCAAAAAGTCTGGTCACTGTAATTATAGGAATAAATCTTTCTTCAAGGATAGGCAATGAAAAGCAAGCGAAACATTAGCGCGTCCGGATCCCCTAAAGTAACCCAATTTGTGGGTTTTAGATTGGGACCATCCGATTTGAATCTATTGCTCAGGATGTGTCTCTATTTCGAGATAGATTGTCGTGGATTTGAATCGGATGATTTCAATCTAAAACCCAAAAATTAAGTTGCTTCAATGGATCTAAATTCAACATTAGCACGGAATGTGGGACGAGACAGAACACTGTCAGGCATGTGGTAAAAATGGAATCCATATCCTCTCCGGTATTGTAGAGAATCACCCTCACTTTACGGTTTGAGATTAAAATTTCAACCGGTTTAATATTCAGGCTGCAGTAAAGGGCAATATTTTTGGGCTTTGAGATTCGTGCCAAGTTAAAAAGAATAGTTCAGATGTAGTAATTGTAAAATATTCCCTTATCAGATATTGGAGAGGATGTGAATATTATGATTAGTATTTTTTGTTGCAGAATAAACTAATTTGAAAATGGAAGAAGATGCTTGAATAATTTGATATCTTTAACATGGTTAAAGCTAAACTGCTTGAAGTACAAGCAAAATGAGTATAAAAGCATGACACGTGTTCAAAATTTGCAACAAGCATTGTGTTCGCAAAAATGAAATTCAAGTTTACACATTGACCCACAGATACATTTTTATTAGACATTTAACATTTGTGATGTAATGACACTTTCCTTTCTTATATTAACTTATTTTTTCGGATTTTACAGGAAAAAAAAAACTAGATACATACACGGTATGTCAAAACACAATATGTTTGATTTTCATAATTTTTTACACGATACAAATTACATCTTTATTTATAGTACAAAAAATACATAATTAGCTGCATGTACGTACATGACACGACACGTATAAAAATTACTAAACATGAGAAATGATGATTCTTCAGCTTTCTTAAGTCTTTTTTTTAAGCTTGGATTCATTATTTCTTTGAGATCTTATAATTATCTGTCATTGAGCTACAAGATTATTGACACTTCTCTTATGTCTTGATCTAATATTCTTAGCACGAATATTATCAAATATAAAAATAATTTGTCTCGTGGCAAATCATTCAACAGATGACTCAATATGTATAAAAAAAAAAAGGCCTTTGTTTTATAACTCAAACTGCCCATAAAATTTTATATGTCATTGAGGTCCTTCTAAATTACATTAATTAGATTCCTGATATAATTTGAGAAAAATCATCACCCCTATGTCAAAATTGATAAATTTTATAAACATCCTTTTTTTTAACTAACACATGAAATATTAAATTTTGAGAGGAAATTCAGCATTTCAAAATTGAACAAACTAGTGAACAAGAAATGGATGAAGTCTGTGAGAGGTGTGTGTGAAGGCTGACCATAACTGTATGATGTATATGACATTGGCATGAAAAGTCACATCAAATAAAGATATGTAGTTAAAAATAATAATAATCTCACTCAAAATTAAAAAAATATATATTTTTTAGTGTTAGTGCATTACCAAAAAATCATTACCTTGAACATTCTGGAAAGCATGCAATTTAAAATCCATTCGGCCCGTAAATATTCCTTCTCTCATGTGAGCAACTGAGCATCTCCAGACAAAACCCAGCTATGAACTGGCCCAAAATGCCACTTTACAGACTTATAATTTTCTATTAATATTTTTTTTATGGTTTTATTAACAAGTTTAGAACATCCATAATTTCTCTTTTTTTAATAAAAGTATGAGTCAGATTAGTGTGAAAATAGCGTAAAAACAGTATTAATTGAGCATCATAATTAGAATAATAACGGAGGATAAGAATAAAATATGATTTTTTTCTTGTTTCTTTTTTTCTTCTCAACTAACTCATTTTTTTTACAACTTATTTTATTGAGCACCCTAGTTTTCGATTTCACACTTTATTATTGTTATATTTAGCACAGTGTGATTCCCTATTTATTGTTATTCTATTATTTCATGCCTACGTTGTTTCTTTTTATTTAGCAAGAAAATATTCAGCCAATGACAATATTACTGATGTAAAATTTACATCTTCGGTGAAGAAACAACGAATCCATTGCTAAAAACAGTGGCGGACAAACAACGAGGTACTAATCGACTTTGCCCTCTGAAATTTTTTTTATTTCTCTCTGAATGTTTTATTTGTAATTCAGTTTAAATTTAAGTGTTCAAATTAAAATAAATTTCTCCTTATAATTGGTAATTAAAATTATAAGTTAAAGAATAAAAAATTACAATTCATAGCATTAGAAAATATAAGTCAAAACATTATTTTTTTATGAGTATCTAATTAGTTAATGAGTTTAATTCCGATTAGTTATTTAAACCTAATTCGATATTTTTTTTGTCCCATCCGACAAAAATTTTGGATCTGTCTCTGAGTACGAAGCATCGGGAACTGGTACCGGTTTGACGAAAACAAATAAAAATAAAATCAAGTATAATGATTTCCTATTCCATGCCTTGTTGTCATGTAATCTACTTGCTACTTTGCTTGCCGAGCGGTGTACCGTGTACCGCTGAAGTAACATGCGAGTATGCGACAGTGTACCCAAGTGGCCAACTGGTAGTCTGGTACCAGTCCCTGTTATAATCAGGGTCTCTATCGACTCCACGTAATGAAGAACGAAGAGTTCCTATTCAGTTTCTTATATTTTTCTCTCTCTTGAAGCAACGGTAAGGGGTAAGTATTAAGCATTTTTTGTTCAATATTTGGACAATTTTATAAAATATTAAGTTTTTTTCAAAGAGCGCAGAGTAGATTCAATGGACAGCGAAATACTTTAAAATTTGTATGCATAGTTTTCAGAAAGAGATATGCATGACTTTTAAAACACATCGGATGACTCTAATGCTCATCGAACCTAAAAGTACATCTGACGCGCATTAGACCTACTCTTTTCTTACTTTTAAAATATTAATTAAAGATGAGAATTTCACTGCCTCTTTATATGTTTGACATAAAAATGCATTACTTGTGAAGTAAATTGATTTCAACTATTTAAATACATCGTTTGAAATTAATTTGATAGATTTTTGAGTTAAGCTCACAAAGATACACGGTGAGCCTAAAAACACTTTAATTCTACTCGAATTAGTCATTAGCGGGATTGCGATAACCAGAGTACCAGTCTGTTTCTCACGATCAAAACTTAGAATTCTTATCACCTAAGGTAACATAATATTTATGTTTGGATCCAGACCGTCCAAACATAATTTGCACAGATATTGAAGGAACTCTCCAAATTGGTCTGAATTTTGATCGAGCAATATCGTAAAGAAAGTGATCGATTAAGCAGTTTCAGTTTGATTTGAAGACTATGTAGTTCTACCGAAAAGTGCTACTGAAAAGGTTCGCTGGTGGAAGGAATTTTTTTTTAGAAAGCATAAATAAATAAATAAAAATTATCAAATCAATTTGATTGATTTGATTTTTAGAAAAATCATTAGAACCGAGGTGTTTTTTTTTTTCTCATACCGAATTGTCATTTCAGTCCGAGGTGTTTTTCATAAGTTTTATACCAACAACTACATTAGTTTTTTTTCGAAATCTGTGTAAACGGCTCGGACCGAAATGACAATTCAGTATAAAAAAAAACACTTCAGACCGAAATATCATTTTGATTCTTGTGATTTTTATAAAAATTAAAGCAATCAAGTTATATTTGATATATTCTTTTGTTCTTATTTATGGTTTCTAAAAAAATTCTGATGGAAGGGAACTTCCCCTAGAGCATGCCAGATATAGTAGTGTGTACAAATAGGATTAAGCACTCCATCCGAATCGAAGAATAAATACTGTTAACCCAGAGGATAAGTATTCCAAAACATTCCCCTTGTTAGATAAAAAAAATCTTCAATTGTGCCGTTTTATAGTTTTCATATATTCTCGACTTTCTCGGCCTTAAATAGATAAAAAGAACGAAAAACTAGGCCCCGTATTAGGCCCAAAAAGAGTATGAGCAGCCAAGAGGCCCAATATGGCCATATAGGAATACAAAGGAGTGCATATCCTCTGAGATATCTCATATTTTGCGTGACCGATGTGTCCGGTGCCTATTCGGGGAAAACGTAGGGGCCAGTATTATCTGAGCTTTGAGATTCGTGTAGAACGTATTTAAACTGTTGAGATTTTCCAAAAAGTCACGCATCATATGAGATATCTCAGAGGATACGGATTCATAACAAAGGGCGCGACCGTGCCGAAAGGTTGGAGAGGCGCCCAGTTTGGTCCTGCTGCTAAAATTTGCTGTACATATGCAGTACAACTTGTACAGTTGTACTAACAGTTTTAGTTGCATGACGTCTTTCCTTCGTGTTGATTGCTTTTAAAGTTTTGATGCTCTTGGTTTATGGATGATATTACTGAAAATGCCCTTACTGTTGCTAACCTATATTCCATGTGTAATCTACTAATTACGGACGATGACAAATAGTATTTAAGATCTCCGTTTAGAGAGATGATATACAAATTAAGCTTTCTAGATTTTGAAATAATAATAAGTAAAATATTACGCTCATCCTTTTTTATGAGATGATGGATATCAATACTAAGAACATTAATTAAGGAAACCAAGTACTAATGTTCTGTGGATCTTTTGGTGTAGATTTTCACTCAAAATCTAAGATCAAGTGTGCCAGAGGCAGACTCACATGGTTCTGGGAGGAGTGGGCAACTATCTCCTCTGGATTTTGAATTTTAGTGAAAATTGGAATGTTCTAATCAATTTTTTCCTCTCTAATTTTTTTTTGTCTCGTCTAAATTTTAATTTATAATTTGGGTTAAATTTAAGATTAAAATTAAAATAAATTTTTTGAATTATGATTGTAATTAACATTATAGGTTAGAGAATTAGAAATTACAAGTCAAAATATTAAAAAATATTATTTTTATCGAATATCTAATTAGTTAACAGATTTAAACTGATTAATTATTTAAACACAATTCAATATTTTTTTTTTAATCTCTTTATGAAAATCCACAGTCCGCCCTGCAACACTTCTAATTGATTGCCTCGGAATCAAAGAACTCATTTCAATCTATTGCATAGAAAAAGTATCAAGTGCATTTGATGAATAAAACCGAAGGATTCTAGGCAAATGAGGAAAAAAAAATAGAACAAAATGTTAACTACTTCGCATTAATGTTAACTGGGTTCCCGTCTAGATTACGGACTATTTTGCATGTTACTGTTTTACCCCTACCGGTCAAATCTCCTCGCTAGACCAGGTCCAGCGTTGAGCAATCAATGGAAAATGTGATATGTGGCGTAATTTCTCTGACTTTGAAAACCAGAATTCCAAATCAGAAAGATACTTCTCTTCTCTCTATATCCTACCTCGCGCCCCTTCTTCCCTTCCTCACCTCGTCTACCCATCAAATCTCAACTCAACCTACTAATCTCCCAGTTTCATCAATAAGCGAATTTCCGCTTTTACCCCTCGTTCAAGATGATGCACATGACCTTCTACTGGGGCAAAAATGTCACGATCCTCTTCGATTTCTGGAGAACCGATTCATGGCTTGGTTACTTGCTCTCCCTCCTCGCGCTCTTCATCGCCTCTGTCTTCTACCAGTACATGGAGGACCGTCGGTTCCAATTTAAGATCCTCGCCGAGTCAAAGCCTGCTTCATCTGAGCCGTCCATGGAGACTCCCCTGCTCCAATCGAAAGTGATTTTCGGGTGGAACCTCGCGAGGACCGCTACAGCAGTGCTATTTACGGTCAATTCTGCAATCGGGTACATGCTGATGCTGGCAGTGATGTCATTTAATGGAGGAGTTTTTATTGCTACTGTGGTAGGACTTGGGGCTGGATATCTGATTTTTAGGAGCGGAGAAGAGGAGGTTCTGGTCAAGGGAGACAACCCTTGCGCTTGTGCCTGATTTATGGGTCCCAGTCCCTCTTCTCTTTGTTCGGTATTTCTTTAGCTTCTTTTGTTTTCTTGCTTTATTTTGGTCGTGTGCAGTGTCTTGGTATTTGGTGTGATTTACTTTTTTCTCAAGGGCTTATTCGTAAGTTTCAAAATTATCAACTCTCATTATGATTTATGAGTGTCCAAAAGTAAAAGAAAATTGATGTGCATTAGAATGAATTGAAAAGCGCCAGAGAAGTAATTTCAAAAATTGTAATGATTATGTAATATATTTTATTTTAAGCCTTAGCTTAAAAGAATACCTTGCGTAGCGTATGATAATAGAAGTGTATCTTGACGATAAGTTTAAAAAAGGAATACCTTGCGTGTGATCCAATCCAAGTGAGAAAGGACGAAATATTTAATTGGAAAGATAATTATCGTTTGAGTGAGTCTATGGTACAAAAATATTTAATTGGAAAGATAATTTTCTTTAATTTTTTATTATTTTCTAAGATTAGTATAAAATCACTGTTTTGGATGGTTTAGAATGTTTAGATCAAGTGATTTTCTATCTATTTTAAAAAATAATAAAAATATTCCAAAATATAAAATCCGGTATGTAAGTATATATTCATTTAGAGATCATGTTGAATAATCTGGATCAACGGTTAGAATTTTGAAAATAAAAAATATTAATCCGTATTATGAACCAACTCGTGATATGCATAATACCATAGACTCACTCTTTTCTTTTTGTCTAGTGTTTGATAGTTTTTGAATCTAAATGGAAAGATTGTGTGACTATGCTTGGGGGTTACGGTTTGCCTTGTGTCAGTTTATTTTGGAAAATCGACTTTTCTGTTGTGGAACACTCCTGAGCTACATATGCATCTAGCCTTCGAATAAAAAGAATTTAGTGTGTATATAGTCAAAATTGTTGCTTAACTGGTTAACATGAAGAAGAGACTCAAATCAGAATAAAAAGAATTTAGTGTGTATATAGTCAAAATTGTTGCTTAACTGGTTAACATGAAGAAGAGACTCAAATCAGTCTGGAATAGGGCTGCAAATGAATCAAATCAAATAAAACTTATCTTAATTTGAATTTGAGTTTGAATAAGATTCAAAGCGAACTGGTTTGATTTGTTTCAGAACGAACTTCAATCAAACGAGTTAACCGTGATTTTTTTTTCCGAATCACGAACTACGAGCTTTTTTAGCATCCCTACCATTCTTAGTTATTTTTTGAAAATTGGATAGCTTTAAGCATTGTATTGGATTTCATCTAATCATATCAGGTACCTATTTATACCTATTTGAAAGGAAACTTTGATTTTCCACTGAGTCACTGGCATTGCTCTAATTTGAACGGTACATGTTAATTTGAGATTTGAACTTAAATAGTTCGCGAACTAATTTCAAAAGAACTATACCCAGTTTGAGTTTGAGTTTGAATAAGATTTGAACCGAACTAGTTTGATTTGTTTCAGAACGAACTTTAATCGAACGAGTTAATTGTAAAAAAACATTCGAATTAAAAATATTAATCCGTATTATGAACTAACTCGTGATATGTATAATACCATAGACTCACTATTTTCTTTTTGTCTTGTGTTTGATAGTTTTTGGGTCTAAATGGAAAGATTGTGTGACTATGCTTGGGGGTTACGGTTTCTGTTGGGGAACACTCGTGAGCTACATATGCATCTAGCCTTCGAATAAAAAGAGTTTACTGTGTATATAGTCAAAATTGTTGCCTGATTGGGTAACATGAAGAAGAGACTGAAATGAGTCTGGAATTGCCATCTTGGCTGGTATCTGTACCTGCACAGTTTAGAATATACAGTATTTTATTGGTATGAGAAAGATTTCAAATTCCAGGTTTTAATGGATGTTATGGGTAATTTCTCCAAACAGCAAAGCGTAATTTAAATTAAATCTATGAAAAGCTCCCTTCAAATCAGACATAGACATACATGCTCCTGATTTTGTAGTGCCGTAGACTAAGGTTGTGCTTTAGAAAATATTGGGTAGAGAGAACAAACGTGAAAGAAAGAAAGAAATCTGAGGTCTATTTACTCTGTCTACATTCCGATTTGAAGGTGACGCACTAGAAAGAGTTTATGCAACAAATTCCCCTTATCTCCCCTCCATTCTCCTTCGTTATTTTTTTATTTTCCTCTACTGGAGCACAAGAAAAACCTTGGTCAGATTCGGTCTGCTGGCCTTTCCCCTCCTCTCTCATTCCTTTCTTTTATTGAGCGATATTTCTCTTTTTTAGAGCACAACCTAATAGGTCATGAATGTAGAATAAGAGATGAAGTAAATTTCTTATTTTTCACTTAAAATGTCAAATAAAATGTAAAATAGGAGAACTAAAATGGTGTTACCATGAAAGTAAGTTAAACTATTTCACTAGACGAAATTTACCTCCATTAGAACTCACTATCATAGACAAAAATTCATTTTCAATTTTTTTATCTCTAGACAGAATAATTTTAAGTTATAACTTAAGCTGTCAATTGATTGGATGGTTCAAATGTTGTCGATTTGAGTTTATATCTCTATTCTTATATTAAGTACGTAAATGTCCTGATCCACTAACGACTTTGACTGAAAAATGAAACTTCAGATTAAATATCAGGTCTCTGATCAAATATTTATTCTACACATCTTAATTATGTTTGTTTACGTAGAGAAGTTAAAATTTATTTAGACATGTACTCGTCACATGCAGATTATATTATCTTTCTTCTTGGTCATGAATTATTTATATTTTTTAAATATTAAGAAATTTTTGAATTGATTGGTTATGTCTTTATTTCTTCCTATTATTTTTGTATCATTTAAGGAATATTATTTGTTATTTAATATAATATTTTATTTGAAATATTTTTTTAAGGATAAAAAAATATATATCATTTAATATGTCATTTTAGAATTATTATTTGTCATTTAGTGTAATTTTTTTATAAAAATATATTATTTTGTATATTATATTTTGCATTCTCTTATAATATATCTATGTAGCAACGTACAAATACGATACTATTTTATACTTAAGCATATTATTTTAGATTTAGGTTCCGTCTTGTCAGGTGATCATATTGAACTTCCTTTGGATCAATTGGGTATTGACCTTTGATTATTGTATGTTAATAGAAAATTAGAAGCTTTGGTTTAATAAACCACACTTGTATTGTCTTCTCCTCGTTGTTCGTGATAACAAAAAAAAATCATTACAATTCATTAGTCTGACAATTATTAGTGTAAATTGATGCAGTGATTTAATAATAAAATACCATAGAAGTATTCATTATGAAGCAGACGGCTGTCTAGAACCTCATAAGTCAGAAGCTCAAATTAAATTAATTGAGTTCAAACAAATTGTTATTTTACGATAATAATGAGTTTATTAATATGTTTAGCAAGATCGATTAATAATTAAGTATCCTGTGAGTAACTAAAAGTATGGATTAAGATATGGACCGTTCAAAGAATTAGTCTTTAATCTAATGAGAAAGACACATAATTTCTATATGGGAGGTCATGAGTTCGAAATTCAGATGGAGAAATCTTTTGCTGTATTACAAATGTATTAAATAGTTGGATGGCTTGACCTCCAATCTTTACTAAAAAAAAGAAAATATGGACCGTTCGATTTAGATCCACATCAATATTGAAGGATCTCGCGTATTATAAACGTGAGCCGGATTGGCTTGAATTTGATCATATAGTTCGGAAGAAATTAACTGGTGCGTTCAAACAGAGTATGCGGATTCATTGAAGCATATTAAAAAAAGAGCATTAACCAGAAATATATCATTTGTAAAAAGCTGGAATTGTTTCGAGCCTCGTAGATGTTGTGAAGTGACGTACAGATTTATGTAGGGGCGAAACAAAATTTTCAAATAATAGAAATAGAAGTCAAGTGTAAGTGTTAATAGAGATCAATTTTACATTACTTATAGAATATTACTCTAGACTACGTACAAATAAAAGAATTTGAATTCACAGTCCTAGTCCTGTGATTCCTTGAAATCACAGCAGATTTTTTTTTTTCTTTCCTGGAGTGTAGCTACGCTTCTGGATCTATAAGCTGAAATAATGATTTCTGATGACTGATCTGATCTCTAATAATGTACTGATTTATATAGCTGAAATCTTTACATAGAATAGAACTAGGGTGCTCTTAAGCTTACCAAATCAATTTCAAATGATGAATCCAAACCGTTAAAACTCACCTACCTTACGTGTGATGCATCTACATGTGAAATTTTTAAACATTCGAATTAATTTAGTATAAAGTCAAGCGGTCAAAAAACGTTAAAAAATGAATGCACTAAAATTAATTTATTAACATTCTAATTTTGACCGCTTGACTTTATACTAAATTAATTCGAATATTTAAAAATTTCACATGTAGATGCATCACACGTAAGTTAGGCAGGTTTCAACAGTTCAAATTTGTCATTTGAAATCGATTTGATGAGTTTTAGAGTTAAGCTCACCAAAACTTTGGTGAGCTTGAGAGCACCCTAATTCTACTCCTTTACATAATCTTAGGCCATATATCTCAAATTTTGTTCGAAACGGCCCATTAGATATGCGCCTGGATGAATCTTTTATTTTCAAGCTTTTTTACGAAAATTTATTAATCTGAGTCTCCTCGTAAATAGGAGAGCCTGTATTATAATTTATGCTGGGCCTGTGATGAGATAAATAGTTCACCCATAATTCAGAATCATCCCCTTAAAGACGAAAAATTATTCTACGTGCGGCCCGGGGAAATGGGTAATAAAGCCGTTGATTTTTGGCATGATAAATAACTTTATGATATGGGGCTGTACAAAAAACTCGTAGCTAATGATTTGATTGAGTTCAATTCGAAAAAAAAATCACTTTGAAACGAATCAAACCAGCTCTGTTCTGAAACGAAATCAAATCTAGTTCCGTTCGAAATTGGTTTGAAGCAAACTCGAACTGAGTATGACTAGTTCGAAACTCTTCTTTTGAGTTCTAAACCCTGATTCAATTTCGAACTAGTTCAATTTGAAACTGGTTCGAATCGCACCGAATCAAACTTGAACTCTTCTTTTTAGTTTGAAACCCTACTTCAATTTCAAACTAATTCGGTTCAAAAATGATTCAAACTCGAACTCAAACTAAATTTAGTTCGATTCGTTTACAACCGTACTATGGGCAAACATGTTAACTTTGGACTCCATTACTTATTGATGGGTACCGGTGCTGTCAATTGGGTAGTTTGGTCGAATCCGCATCCTTTGCATTAATGTACGAGTTAATTTTGCGATCAGAATTTGGATCAATTCGATCCACTTCTATAATACATAGAGTCTCTTAATATTAGTATGGATCAGTGTTGTAAATAACGGTATGCGGTCGTCAGACGGATAAGGTACCGCCAAGCAATTAATCGGAAATAATCGAAAATAATTGACAGTTTGGTCACCACCAATGACTAATCAACTGATTAATTAACCTTAACGGATGTTTTTTACAACACTGGTATGGATTTAGATTGACGGTCCAGATCTTAACTCAAAATTTAAGTTAACTCAGAGGATACAGATTCAGTTTAGTCTCAGTCATTGCTTTCAAATTTGAATGTGATTAGAAAACTTGTATTTTGTCTAGTGACAAATACAATGTTGTCCGTGTGAGATATCACATATTTGAAATTCAAATAAAAAAATTCTTATGAATATTAAATAGTTAGATTACTTAACATCCAACTGTTACTAAAAAAAAAAAATGAATGTGAATATTGTACACAAATTTGCTTTGCTTTTATGTCAACTGAACATCAAGCACTTCCTAGTGGCTTGTGCACTTTTTTTATTACGAATCATTTTTTTTGTTCAAATGCTTAACATGTTTACTAATTTCTGCCCAATGTACATCAGTACTATCATTATTGTGTTTTTTTTTACCTTGCGAGAAAAACGCGCATTAAATCGAATGAGTATTGCATAGTATTTTTGTCAACAGTGTTCCAATTTTTCTTTCTAAATTAGGATGATGATCCGACTTGTTCTAATCTCGTTCGTCAATGAACACGCATCATTGCATATCTGCAAACGGCGGAGATCCGTCAGATTTAACGGCAGAGATCAAATGCCAATTGCAACAAATTCCTCCAACGGAGCAGCAGACCATCGAGACTACGAGTCTACGACGAGTGCGTTTCCTCTGGGATATCTCAAATTTTGCGTGACCGACGTGTCCGGTGCCTGTTCGTGGGTGATGTATGGGGTCAGTATTATGTTTGCTTTTAGATTCGTGTAGAGCATATTTAAACGGTTGGGATTTTCCATAAAGTCACGCAAAATTTGAGATATCTCAGAGCATACGAATTCGTCTACGACTATCCCTCCCTTTTCATTGCAAAAATTACAAATTGGCCACTGGCCCAAAATCTGACATCGCCAGCCGTTTTGCTGAAAGAGGCGTCCCACCTACAGACCAGCAGCGCAGATACTCACGTGGACAGCTTTTATAATTGTACTTACTATGACTGTTTTCTTTACCATCGCTACCTTTGAAAAATTAAATTTTCAAATCCTACGCATTTAAAAATGAACCAACTGGAAACCACTTTAACGGGAATTTTTCATTCATAAAGAAATAAAAAGAGTGTCCCATTTCTATTAAATATAATAAGATCGGATTTATTGAATCCAATTCATTAATTTTTTTTTAACTATGCAGGGAAAAAAAAGAATTTATGTATCATGAACTGTGATTTCGATCAATAAAGAAGTTGATTTTTTGCGGCACAAAACCTTATATAGCCATTGATTTTCTACGAATACAGAGGGTTTTGTGCTGCAGAAAATCAATTTTTTTATGAACCGGAATTAATGTTCACGATCTATAAATTCTCTAATTGATTTTTTGCCACACCAAATCCTGTACAAAGGGTTTTGTGTCACAGAAAATCAATCTTTTTGTGGATCAGACTCATTGAGTCCGATCCATAATGTTTTTTTTTTTGCAAATTTTGTGTGCAATTTTTTAAAATAAAAAAAAATTCATAGATCGAACTTATTGAGTCCGATCTTCTATTTTTGTACATCCGAAATTTCTACAAATAGTTTTTTTTCCACCATACCCCTGTGGTTACTTGTTCGTCTCCTGGCTTATACAATCTAGTAATTTATGTACCAAATCAAACACTCTTCTCTTTTCATGTAACGAGGGTAATAAATTATGCACCTGTTATAAGCAGTGTTGTAAAAAACATCTGTTTAGACTGATTAATTGACCGATTAGTTGTTGACGGTGACTAAACCGTTATGAATTTTTCTAACTCATCGATCAATTATATTTTATTATAATCAATTATTTTTAATTAATTACTTAGTGGTACTCTACGACAACCGCACAGTATTATTTACAACATTGATTATAAGGTAGCCACGAATTTCAATGGCACATAAGATTCTTACTACACATGCTTTTAAAAATATATATATATGCATGCCTGGCTCTGGCTGCTGGATGACTGTTACCTGGGAAACCTCGTCCTGCGAAAGAACTATTAAAAGCAAAATAAAAAATGGGTAACGACTCACAAATTTAGGAGCTTCTACAACAATAGAATGGAAACCGAGAAAGACGCTCCCTTACATGTCTCTGCGTCACGTGATTTAAATTACATTATTTTATAACACACAAGAGATAAAATGATAATCACCTCCGCCTAATGTACCTCTTAAGGGCCTGCTACCTGCTTCATAAGAAAGAAAACGAAGAAAGAGTGGAGGGGAATGATTATTGTTTGGAGGAGAGGAGAAACGGGTGTTGTGTTGATTTTTGGCAAAATTTATCACTTCCAAATCAGAGTATATAATTTACTATTCAGAGAAAATTTTTACTTGTTTCTCTTCCTCCATGTTCCTTCTCCTTTTTCTATGTCTACGGTTCTGAAGCACAGCCTAAAGATTCAAAATGAAAATTTCAACTAATTCAAAAAACAAGAAATTGATATCATCTAAGAGACTCCATTGTTTGAGTACCAATCAGGTGTTATTCTTTGGTTCCTCATTCAACCGTTTAATTTTTTTCATACAAAAATCTTAGTGAAGATCAACGTGTTGTTCGTACAATAATTTTTTACGTCTATTTGACTAATTTGCAAAAACATACAATTATTAAATTTTACGATTTCTTCTATTTTTGAGAACATATAGGTCCAAAAAGAGTAAAAACTGCGATATAATAAGCTTGGACTGAAGAAATCACGAAGACTTTTATCAAGAATACAAATTGTAAAATCAAAAGCTTGGTAAAGTATGTTTGAGGTTGATTAAATTGGGATAAAACGTTATGAACATTTTCAAAACGTTGGTAACGTTTTATAATAATCAGTAGCAACAAACTGATCAAAAGAAGAATCAAGTTATAACGTTATACAAACGTTGTGACGTTTAAAAAACGTTGCGACGTTTTACAAACGTTGTAACGATTAATAGCTTTAGAACTGCTGAAGCACAGCTGAACTGTACCAACATGAAACGTTGTAACGTTTCTAAAACGTTGTAACGTTTCTAAAACGTTGTAACGTTTCTAAAACGTTGTAACGTTTCTAAAACGTTGTAACGTTTCTAAAACGTTGTAACGTTTCTAAAACGTTGTAACATTTTATAAAGCGTTGTAACGTTTCAGGAATAATTAAGCTTCAAATAACTTCTATTTTGATCAAGTTTTTACAGGTTAAAACGTTGTAACGTTTTATAAAACGTTGGTAACGTTTTATAAAACGTTGGTAACGTTTTACTAAGCTGTCAGAGATTTTGAAACCCTAAAATCGCATTTGAATAAAACGTTGTAACGTTTAATAAAACGTTGGTAACGTTTTATGTCAAACAGCTCATTTTTGAGCTGCCACTATAAATAGACTGAAGGGATCACTTTCAAATCCATCTCAGTCGACCCTAATCATTTTAAAAGCGATTTTCTGAGAGCTTAGCCTACTCCACTGTTGTGAGAGCTTAAAACTTCAAAATCTCTCAAACAACCTCAAACCTACTTCACTAATCTTGATCTAGATTAGGTTAAAGTAATCTATTGAGTGTTTCTCTTGTGTTCTAGATAATTGAGACCTTGTTCTCATCTCTTTGAGTTGGCCGTTTGACTTCCCACTTGGTGTGTAAGTGCTCAACGGTTCACAAGTTGTAATCCTTTCGTATTGGGTAATAGAAAGGCACACCACTCAAGGTTGCGAAGCCCCGGAGACGTAGGCCTTTGTTTTGCCAAACTCCGTTAACATCTCGCGTGTCAAATTTCTCTAAACTCATCTATTTAATTTCAATTGCAATTTATTTTCAGTTTTTGTTCAATTAGAGGTGCCCCTTTAGTACAACACAACGGTTATAAGAGAAAAAAAAAAGGGAAAACAGATTCCTTACATAAGCACAAAATTTAAAAAAACTTTGTGCATTACAGATTTTAATCATATTTATTTAAATTTTGTTCGGAAGGTTCAAATTCAAGCTCAAACGATGAGGAACAAGGATTCTCAACTAGCATATAATTAAAAAAAAAACTTTTCCAAAATTCAGATTTTTTTTTTTGGAGGAACTGGCATAGTTTTTAATTTTTCATGATAGTGTGATAGAAAAGTAGGAACCATAATAATGCTAAAGTTTCCTAAAAAAATTCAAAAAAATTGTGCCAAACTAATAATGTTAGAAATTTGTTACTCAGGACATCTCTATCTCATAAACTCATTAGAAATTAAAAACACTTATTTAGAAATAGACATATTATTAATTTCTAACTCCTGATGCCTATAGCATTGACATAGGAATTATATTGAAATTATAGCATTGATGTGGTTTTTCTAAAAAAATCAAGAGGAGCCATGGTTAGTAGTAATTATGGTTCCTAAAACTATTTTTGAGTTAAAAATATATATAAGTTTTTAATTTACACGGTCATTGAATAAATTTTTCAAAAGGAAAATAAATTGAAGATGATATTTATAATAGAGAGCATATGTATAGTAAAAAGATGAAATTTACTTTTACTTTGAGTTATGTATATGTATAGTAAAAAGAAATTTACACGGTCATTGTTTAATTTACTTTGAGTTACTTCCAAGGAAGAAAAAGATGAAATTTCAATAAGATTTTGCTTGAATATGAAATAGATTTGGAATGAAACAAAAAATTGTCGATCAATTCGTTTAGCATAACAAATCAAATTTTAAACATTCTAATGAGATTAGATTTCAAATTCAACCCAAATTTATGATTATAACATTTTAAAAATAATCTTTAAAATATGTTGAAAATAAAATAAATGCGTCCAACCTTTTTTTTTAAAATGTCATCGGAAGTCATAATATATATATATATATATATATATATATATATATATTTTCCCGTGGACTCACTTTTCAAGCCCTTCATTCTAATTTTAAATTTTCCAAATATTAAAATTTGAATCTTGAGATTTCCTAATGAGGAATTTGTATCCCCTAAAGTAATTCAAAGTTTGAGTTTGGATTCGAACAACTCAATTGCTAACTGCTTGCTTTAACTCGCTCATTTACAGCTCGAGTCAATTTCAAATCGAATTGGCTGACTCGTTTAATAAATGAACTGAGTTTGAGCATACCCCAACTCGCTCATTAACGACTCGAGTTATACAAAATTTGTTACAATAAATCTCATGTGTTTCTAAATGACTCCTAAGCTACGGTTTGGTTTTTTTTATTTTGTTAGTTGTCTTGTTAATTATGTTTGGATTGTTTGTATTTAGATAAATTCTTATTAAATCATTTGAATCATTTGTGTTTAGATAAGTTCTTATTTATATATAACTATAATTAAGAAAATCAACTGGTCAAACGAGTTGTGATTCATCTCAAGTTGATAATGAATTGAACTTGAGTTGGCTTTACAGCTCATTATTAACATTCAAATTTAAATTGACTCGCTCATTTACTAAATGAATTGAACATAAGTTAGAATTAACTTGCTCGAATTCAGCTCATTTACAACCCTAAACCCGATCATAATATGCATGAATATTCAAGAGTTCTGAAATATGTTTACTTCGGATAAGATTGATCTGAATTTAAGAAGAAAAAAAACATACGGCTAGAAAAAAAATATATCTTGGCAAGTTTCTCTCTTTATGTAGTTACTATTTTAAAAATAAATGAATACAGTTGTCATGCTTTTTAGAATATTTTTATTTATTTCCGATACACAATTATCATCTGGAGTTGGGCTAATATGACACTAGTGTTATATAAAACTAAATAACACCACATCTTAAACTCTTAGATCTGCTTTAAGATCCGTACAAAATGAAGTGCTTGAACAGTAAAAGCAGATATTATGGATCTTAAAGCAGATTTAAGGATTTAAGATGTAGTGTTATTTAGTTTTATATAATATTAGCCTAACTCTATTATCTGGTACATACCATCGAGAGTTGGCACGCATATATTATCTGAGCAAATAAAGAGTATGATAAATTGTATCAAATTTTACCAATCGATGGTATAAATATTAAATATTTGTGATGTAGAATGATTAAAGTTTTTGTCGTCATATGATGTTTTGTTGCTTATTTGAATTTATTAACATATTAATAACCTTAACATTGTTAAAGTTGAATCTGTCGGTGTTATTCATAATTTAAAGAAAGCAATAGCAATTATAATATCTAAAATTTGTGCTTCAGAAACCCCAAAAGGAAGACAAAAGAGAAGGCTGAAGGCCTAAAGGCCTCATCTACATTTTAATTTTAATATTACCAAATGAGTGAGTCTATGGTACTTGTATCAGGAATTGGTCCGTAACACGGATCAATTTTTATTTTTAAAATTCTAATGATCAATTCGAACCATTCAACATGATATTTATATGAATATGTACTTGCAAACATAATTTTTTTACCATTTTTTTAAGATAGGTAAAAAATTACTTGATATGAAAATTCTAGACCATCCAAAAAAAGTGATTTTCTACTATCTTAAAAAATAGTAAAAAAAAATAAAAAAAATATGAAATTTGATATGCAGGTAAATATTTATATAAAAATCATTTTGAACAGTTTACATCTACTGTTAAAATTTTAAAAACAAAAATATTAAATTGTATTATGACTCCGTAGTACCATAGACTCACTCTTACCAAATTTATATAAAAGGTTCGGAAATAAATCTCCTGCGATTCTAAAAGATCGCAGATTTCCTGCAATTTCTACCACAATCGTTCATATGTTTCGAGATTCATACACAAAACTATCTCCTTTTGAGATTCCAGAATTCCAATAGTGAACGGTTGTGGTTGGAATTGCAGAGAGCCTGCAATCCTTTGAAATGGCAGCAAATTTATTTCCAAAATATTCACCTCCTCTCCCCACCTCAGTTCTTCTTTTCTTTTCCCCTCAAAATTTAATATTACGAAACAAGGAACCAGCGACCGATATCACTGTTTCACTCTTCTTGTGTACCTTCTTCTGTAGCACATGATAAGTATCCAACGATGTGAACGTAACTTTACCAAAGATACATAAAGTAGAGGTACAACATTAAACATCTAAAAGCAGAGGTACGAAAAAAGTAGAGACATAACTCTACGAAAGATACTTAATTTTCTTTTCTTTTTTCTTTTTTCTTTTTTTCTTTTTGAGAGAGAAACGGGCTAGCTCACTAGTCACTAGCATATAGCGATACTCATTTCGATAAAACAAAAAAGAACCCAGAATTGTAATGGATCCATGGGCTTCTTTTGACTACAGAGATAGGTGCAGTGGGACCTTCTTTTGATACCAATAAGAAAATTTGAGCATCAGCTGGGGACCACAATGAAGGTGATTAATAATTTACTGGTAAATGAGCAGGTGATATCCTATTTAATTCGCTGAACAAAGAAATTTGTCTGTGGTCCTGTGACTGTCAGTTACCAAGCACTAGCAGCCTTACTTTTGCTATTTGTAGATTAGATCACTGAGCTCAATAACTTGGTGATGATCCTCTGATTGGTACTGGTATAAATTAACGAACAATCATTTTATATATTGAGGGCATCATCGGTCAATGGTTGCACGAGTCCGGATCCTTTGCAATCTCATCATTTCAGTATGAATTCAGACTTTCCAATCGTTATTAGGTTAATCTGCTCCAAACATATAGAGTATGTTTGGATGTTTCAAGAATAGAAGCTATTTGGAATAACAATGTACATGCAAAAAACATTTGTGTTATTCGGAATAGTTATAGTAGCTGATATTTTTTATTTCTTGTAAATATTAGAATATATACTATTCGGAAATGTGAAGAGAGGGAAATTTTTTTTTTCTCGGATTTCCACCAACACTGTCCCAAAATGATAAAATTGACATCAATTTTGTTATCTTCACATCGTGACAATTCGTTTGAAACCCCACTTGCCTATCTTTCTTCTTAATTAATACATTATTAACACTATTATTTATTGGTCACAGCTATTCATTGTTCCAAATGTACAATTTAAACAACATTTTTACAAATGTGAATGCACCAACTCACACTAATCTAAAAATCATGGTTTTTTCTCTATTCTCATTCACTGTTCTCAAATTTCACTATTCTAACTATTCTAGCTCCCATCAAAACGTACCTATAGGGTAGGTTTGGTTGGATTGAGAATAGGCTATTCTTGAAGTTAAAATAGTTAGAATAGAGAATTCAAACTTTTTGTCTTATTATAATATATTATTTCTAAATATTTTGAGATTTGGCTATTTTAATGAGATAAACAATAACTATTTTTAATTTGACTATTCTAACTATTCTTATTTTGCAAAAAAAAAAAAAAAAAAAAAAAAACATATCCTTAATTAGGTGATATGAATTCTGGTTGCACTCACCAAATTTAACGACTTCAAAAACTTTTGAAAGATCAAACTACATTGGACTTAATTTTCATTTGCACAAACATAAATTAGTTTTGAATTCTAATTTGTACCATGTTATTTTTTCGAGCTTTTATAAAAAGAAAAAGCTTAATTAATTTGTTAAGTAGTATCCACAAATTACTTGAAATTTGAACTAAGAGGTCCTTGATCTAATTTAAGGGGATGGATAATTTGATTTTATAAGATTGTTAGAATTGTTCTGTAGGTCATATTATCTGGGCTGAAATTAATAATTTTTAAAATAAAATATGTTAAATCTAATTTGGATTACATGAATATATGAGTATGAAATATCTGCTCTCTCAATAAAATAATATCTGCATAAATATATTTGAAAAGGTGTAGATTGATGGGTCCAGACAGAGGGGGGAGGGAATGACACTATTAGTTGGCAATAGCATTCAGACTCTCAATAGTTTTTTTAACTTGTTTGTGTGGTTACCAGTAGAGATATGGATGTTATTGTTGCGTACATCTGATACGAGAAATGAGAAGAAGATCATCACTCCAACAATTGGATGAAGATTGCCGTTGCACTTCTATTAGTAAATTTTATACTTAAATTATGTATTCGAGTATGCACAATTGTTAGATTGAATTGAATTGTTGCATCTATGATCTACCAGAATTTCCAATAAAGATTAATTGTGACAATTTTAGCAATAATTTTTCAGATCAATTTAAGTAAAATGAAAGATGCAAAAGCAATTTTGTGGGCATGTTTTTCCAAAGATAGATAATCTAACAATTAAGTTCCATACAATTTGAATATTTGTTGATGCATCAATAATATTTATTATTAATGTACTTGAAACACACACACAACCAACATTGTCACAAGCATGATATGTGTATCACATAGATCGTATCTCTTAGGTGGAACTTTAAATTTGAATTTTATATCTAAAATGAAGTGAGATTTTAAATTTTATATTGAACCGATTTATCAAGCGAGCACAAAAGACAAAATTGTGAAAAAATAAATTAAGCAACTCGGTGTGAAAAGCTAAAGAGCTCCTTTAGCATGTGACGTATTGGTGTAACTGAATTGAATTGACTCGTCACAAATTGAGCAGAATTTTGCAGTGAAATCAATAAATTTACAACCAAACCCCTCTTTGCTATATTCTCAAATATTAATCTTCAATTTGCAAATTTTTAAAGTTGAATTAAAAATTTTCAGTTAAAAATAATAATAATTCCATTCTCGGATGATAAGTTTAATTGCTTCATAAACCCAAAAATTTTCCGAACCCCCCCCCCCCCCCCCCCCCCCCCCCCCCATTTGATGATTTTAGTTTTTACAAAAAAAAATATATAAGTACTAAGATATCAAATCAGCACGAATTTTTTTTTTCGGATGTGCCGAGAAATGTGAGATGGCTGCTCGGTTTGATGGGTGTTTTCACAAAAAAAAATTTATTCAAACCGTGAGCCGTGATTTTTTTTTTTTTTTGGTTATGCCGAGATGGGTACTCAGTCTGATAGATTGTAGTAATTATAAGTATCTTTTTTTATTATTATTGTAGCAATTTTTCATCTCTGTGTGGAATAGGGAATTCGGCGTAGAGGTTTTCTTTTTTTTTTTTAATTTTGGCTGGTTGCCAGAGCATTAATATTTTATTTTAACTGGAGCTAAAAAAAGGAAAGGGACAGAGTATTTGATTTTGAAATTGTTGGAACCGGTCGGTACAATTAAAAAAGAGGAGGGTTCAAATGCACTCAAATTTTAGTGCATTCAAATACACTTTATTCTTTTACTCTATTTTCAAAGTCTGAATAGTCAATTCAAACTGTTAGATGCGATCTATATATTAAGATGTGCTTGGAGACCAAATTTTACATTTTTTGAAATTTTTTTACTATTTATTAAGCCACTTTGAAAATCGCTGATTTTACATTTTTTGGACTATTGGATCAACGATTTTCAAAGTGGCTTAATAAATAGTAAAAAAATTTCAAAAAATGTAAAATTTGGTCTCCAAACATATCTTAATATATAGATCGCATCTAATAGTTCAGATTAACTATTCGAACTTTGAAAACGGAGAAAAATGATTTGAAAGATAAGGTGCATTCGGGTGCATTTGAACCCTCCTCATTAAAAAAATATGGACCGAAATATCATTTCGGCACAACAATTAAAAAAATGGAAGCTGATAATTGTACCCCAAACAAAGTACCCGTGTGTGTCCCCCAACTTTCTAGAATATCGGCGACAAAAAGATCAAATTTTACTTCATACAGCGCAATAACAGTACTCATCTTTCTTTATTGTATATAATTTTGTTGCATGAAGAGAAAAACACTATGTTAAACAAATTTAACAAAAACACCGCCAAATACAACGAAACAATTGTATAATTTAAACATATAAAGGAAGGCGTTCAATCTACTGCATCCAAGTGTTTAACTTTCATTGTAAATGAGTTAAATTTTCATTTTTTAAAACAAAAACGAATCCCCGAATTTGTCCCCGAGCAAAAATTTACAGCTCTAAATTTAAACCAATCCCCAAGCGCGTCCCCAAGCACGAAATTTACAACTCTAAATTTGTACTAATCCCCGAGGGTGTCCCCCAACACATTTCTTTTTCATTTGTGCAAAATGTGCCAGGAATAAGAAACCTTTGTTTAAAGCATATAAACCTATATTTAAAGCATATAAACCTATGTTTAAAGCATATAAACCTGTGTTTACAAATACATTTTAAAGCATATAAAACTGTTAAACCATATAGACCTTTGTTTAAAGCATATAAACCTGTGTTTACAAATACATTTTAAAGCATATAAAACTGTTAAACCATATAGACCTTTGTTTAAAGCATATAAACATGTATTTAAAACATATAAACCTGTGTTTACAAACACATTTTAAAGCATATAAAACTGTTAAAGCATATAAACCTTTGTTTAAAGCATATAAACATGTATTTACAAACACATTTTAAAGCATATAAATATTTGTTTAAAGCATATAAACCTGTGTTTAAAGCATATAAAGCTGTTGATTTGCATAATTAATTTTAAAGCATATAAACATGTGTTTACAAAAATTAAAAAAATCTGTGTTACAAACATATAAACCTGTGTTTACAAACACATTTTAAAGTATATAAAACTTGTGTGTAAAGCAAGTAACAGGTGGGATCTTGCAGTGATTATGGTTTACAAACACATTCAGAAGATTTATCAGAGCTATTACTTCATTCCTTTGTAGTTTCAGCTATATAAGTGGAGACATTGATCCATAGTACAGATCAATCTGCACTATGCATGCATAGTATCATAACCTCACTCTTCTATTTTATATACTAAATGCTGCTCATGATCAATACTGGTGTGTACCACTATCATCTGGTACATCATCTAAACATTAATTTTTTATACTAGAGCAGATCAGTATTGTACTGTTAATTGTTTAAGACAGAATTAGTACTTTATACCAAAGTTTAAAACCATTAAATCCATAAACCTGTGTGTAAAACATTTAAACCTGTGTTTACAAAAATTAAAAAATATGTGTTAACAAACACATTTTAAAGCATATAAACCTGTGTGTAAAGAGCATATAAACCTGTGTTTACAAACACATTTTAAAGCATATAAACCTGTGTTTACAAAAATTAAAAAATCTGTGTTACAAATATATAAACCTGTGTTTACAAACACATTTTAAAGCATATAAACCTGTGTTTACAAAAATTAAAAAAATATGTGTTACAAATATATAAACTTGTGTTTACAAACACATTTTAAAGCATATAAACCTATGTGTAAAGCATATAAACCTATGTTTAAAAAAATTAAAAAATCTGTGTTACAAATATATAAACCTGTGTTTACAAACACATTTTAAAGCATATAAACCTGTCTGTAAAGCATATAAACCTGTGTTTACAAAATTTAAAAAAACATGTGTTACAAATATATAAACCTGTGTTTACAAACACATTTTAAAACTTATTCTTCAAACACATTTTAAAGCATGTAAACCTGTGTTTACAAACATTGAAAAATCTTCATTTAATGGATTACCTGTTCAAAATGGAGACTATATTTTTAGTTATTAAATATCAAAAGCTGTTAATTTGTATAATTAAAATTAGAACCAATCCCCCATCGCGTCCCCGAGCTAACTGGGTTTAAATTGTACTTTAAAGTACGTCCAAGTAAGTAGTTAATTAATGATTAGAGGACCGTTAACAATCTGGGGGACTAATTCGGAGATTGGTGATTACAACTGTTCCTAACAGACTGTCCACGAAATTAAAGCGCAAGACAAAAGCATGCAAAGCTAACGTTTAAAGCAATCAATGTAAAACTGCAATGCGTTAAAACATCAATTCGTTAATTAATGGCAAATTAATAAATTACTATTATTAACGAACGGTTAAACTCAGTTAAACCAGTTCGGGGATAGGCTCGGGTTTGATGGCTCGGGGTACAGGAACATTTCTTAAAATTAAAATCTTTGAATTTGTTTGGTAAATTCTTCTTTAATTGTTTATGGTTTCTAGAAAGAATCCCCATTTGAGAAATCAAATATAGTCGATTTTTTGTATTATAAACTACAATTAGAAAAAAGATTTTTATGAAACCAACACAGTTATTTTTTTTTTTTTACAAAAAACTATAAAAACTGAAATGTCATTTCAATATTTTTTTTGGATCGAATTGTTATTTCGATTTCAGCCGTTTTCACAAATTTTGAGAAAAAATACGTTAAAAAATTGCAAAAATATCTAGGACCAAATTGTCATTTCGGTCAAAAAAAAATTCCGAACCGAAATTACATTTTTGTAAAATAAAAAATAATTATGTTAGTTTCGTAAAAATCTTTTCTCAATTATGTTTTATAAAAGAAATTCAATATAGTCCGATCCCACATGTCGAGTCTACATCATCTGAGAAACCTCACAAGTTGAACTATCAGATCAGAAACCGTACCTTCTGATCCAACACTGAATAATTTTTGTTGAAGAAAAGGTACCAAATTTTTGTAAGGGAAAAAAAGGTACCAAAATTAATAACGATCGCTTCAGGTGTTGTCAATTCATGTGAGTCAACTCAAAGGAGGTGAAGTTTGTTTTTCATTGAACATTTTGTTAATAAAAATTGTTTTTTTTTTTTAATTGAATTGAGAGTTTGAGGCCACCTGATGCATAAAGGCTCTTACAATGGAAATAATATTCGTTGATATTCTTATCATAGTCCCCAGTCAAAATGGATTTGGGAATGGTTCGATGAGTATTGAATCAAATTCGGTTTGTTGCATGTTTGGAACTGTTCAATTCGTATCAATATTTTGTGGAGATAGTTTTAGAATTTGTGCGAATCAAATGCACACAAATTTTGACACGAATCAAACGGATTTGAATGAAAATTGAACTAAATTTGATATGATCCTATCGGATCATCCCCACTACGCTATAGAGACTCCCCCTCTGGGGAGCAAGAGTTTATAAATATATTTTTCTAAAATTAAGTACTATAAAAAGTATTTTATTTTACATTTACACTGTCAAACAAGAATAAGGTATGATGAAATAGTATGGAACAAGAAACATTTTATGCTGTTCTAACTTAACTTACTTCCCGAGACTACTTAACTTTATTCCGCACTTTATTACAGTGTGATCTATATTGTTGCTTGATTTATATTTTTTTACTTCCAATTTAATATGTTGTACAGTAAATTGTGTGCTGCTACTTTTTATTTTATTTTACAAACCTCATGTGCTTGTAATTTCTAAATTAGATACCACTAATTTTATAATTTTAATTCAGTTGTTATTTTAGTTCTAGATCATGCAACATTTTTTCTATAAATCTTCAATTGTAATTTTTTTTTGTATTAGTACGTTATATGCGTGTTTTTTGTACAACCATCCAACCTATTCCAAAAATACATTACTGATAACATTATGACAAAACTATAATATCTATAATATCTTAATTTAGAAAAATAACTAAAAAGACTTGCTAATTATTATAATATGCGTATACAAAGACAATGGGCCAAATAGCAAGAATTTCTTGTTGACCATACATGTACAGCGTATTAATTCAACAATACACATAAAATATAACAACATATAATTGAATAATTATTTTAAGTCATGTCTTAAGTAACAGGCTCTAAACAGAACTAGTTTAAATCATGGTTTTATTTTTTAAGTTACAACCACACAAGAATAACCTATACTAACATAAGGTCTTGTTTGTATTGTTTGGTTGTGAGTTAAAATTTAAGGCAGAATAAGTTGCTTAAGTTATTTTTGTTAGTTGTCTTTAAAATATGTCATGACTTATATGAGGGATCAAGTTAGAACAAGCCTTTTTAAAATTTTTGAAGTCCAAATTGTCGATCCAAACTGTTAGATGTGATCTCTACAATAAAATATGCTTGGAGACCAAATTTTACATTTTTTAAAGTTTTTTTACTATCTATTAAGATGGATACAAAAACTAGTCAAATTCATACCATTGAATCTGTACCCATCTTAATAAATAGTAAAAAAATTTCAAAAAATGTAAAATTTGGTCTCCAAGCACATTTTATTTTAGGTATCACATCTAACGCTTTGGATCAATAATTTGGACTTTCAAAATGTAAAAAATGCTTGTTGTAAGTTGTTGTAACTTGATCCCTCCTCTATGACGAGGAGAGATCAAGTTACAACAAGTTTTGAGTTATAACAAGCATTTTCTACATTTTTAAAGTTTAAATTGTTGATCCAAACTGTTAGATGTAATATCTGCAATAAAATGTGCTTGGAAACCAAATTTTATATTTTTTGGAATTTTTTTACTATTTATTAAGATGGATACAAAAACTAGTCAAATTCATACCATTGAATTTTGTACCCATCTTAATAAATAGTAAAAAAATTCCAAAAAATGTAAAATTTGGTCTCCAAGCACATTTTATTGTAGATATCACATCTAATGGTTTGGATCGATGATTTAAAATTTGAAAATATACAAAAAGCTTGTTGTAACTTGTTGTAACTCAAAAATTGTTGTAACTTGATCTCTCGTCCATGATGAGGAGGGATCAAGTTACAACAAGCATTTTCTATATTTTCAAAGTTCAAATTATCAATCCAAACCGTTAGATGTGATATCTACAATAAAATGTGCTTGGAGACCAAATTTTATATTTTTGGGTACTATTTATTAAGATGGGTACAAAAACTAGTCAAATTCATACCATTGATTTTTGTACCCATCTTAATAAATAATAAAAAAATTCCAAAAAATATAAAATTTGGTCGGCTAAAAAATTCATACTATTATTGTTTAGTTAGAATTCATTATTCAAGTTGTGACTTAAAATAATTGTGGAATTGTATTTTTCTGTATCTTATATGTTGGTCGACTAGAAAATATATTGTTGTATTCAATTTTACAATTTGATTAATACATTGTATCTGTGTTGTGGGGGGAAATTTCTTGTTATTTGATTCATTTTTTCTATTACATATTTAATAACAATTAGTAAGTTTTTTAGTTACAAACTAATTTTAAAACTAAAAATTATAGATGCAAGAGTTCGTTGTAATGTTAACATTAGTTTATATCCTTAAAACTTGTTGGATGAACAAAAGTTATATGTTTATACTTACAGGACAAGAATTTAAACATAAGTAGATTACTAATATGTACAGAAAAAAAATGGTTTCAATCGAGTTAAATTTACTGATTTATTAATTAAAAGCACATAAGATTTTTGGAATTAAAAAGGTAGTAGTAGTAAAATAATGATCATAATAATAGTGTTAACAATAGGAATGAAAATAAGTTATCTCTTTAAGTTGTGCTCTACAAAAGAGGAGGAGAAAGAAGAGAAAAAGAGAGTGCAATGTTAATGGTTAACATCCTCTACACTTGATTTCAAGGTAAGGGTAAAAACGAAGTGGAAACAAAGCGGATAGTGGTAAAACTATATCTATATTTTTTTTTCGGATACGGATACAGAGCGATATCAAACGGATCTAATTCTGAATCAGATTGGATATTTATAAAAATAATAAAGTTCGTAATATTTATCTAATTATTAAGTGAATAGCATAAAATACTTATAATATATATTAAAATATATGGTATATATTTACTATTCAGATATATATAATTGAAACGTAAAACCATATAAGTATCCTTATCCACATGGATATTCAAATATCAGATATTCACATCTAAGTTTTCAAATACGGATCGAATAATATTCATATCGTTTTCATCTAAATAGGTAAATTTTTTTGAATAATTTGTATATAGAGTGTACCTCCTCTTCCTTCCATTTTCTCACTTTTTTAATCAAAATTTTATCGTTCTGAAACAAGTAAACTTGGTCCGATCGTGTCTGATCACCTCTCTCCTCCCCTTTTCTGAAGCACATCCTAAATAAATTAATTTACTCTTACTTAAGTCATTGCTTACTTCAATCTATTTTATTTATATTTAACTTCGTAAGTCATAAATAAACTACTTATTTCTCATTTGAGCCACAAAAAAGTAGTGACACAAGGTTTAAGCATCTGCATCTCAGCAATTTAAATGAATTTCTAGATAACTGTTAATCATTTTTTTTAAATTAAGGTTTTTAAAGTTTATACTCTCACATTTTTGAAATTAATTTTAGAGTTTCTCTTAAGTCACGTCAGTAATACATTATAAATGAGAAATAATTTAAACTAACCATTTGGCCAGTGTAGAGTTTATCTTCTTAATAAAAAACTTTTCTGCATAATTGCTAAATAAGAAAATCCTCTCAGGCTCTCACATTCCTGAAACTAAATTAGAAACTGCCATCTTAGATGAGAAACTCTAAGAGCATCTACATCCTAGCAACTCAAATAAGTTTCTAAATAATTGTTAACTGTTTTTTAGAAATTATGATCTCGAAAGTTTATATCTCTCTAATCTCTAAAATTAAGTTTAGAGTTTCTATTAAGTCACGTCAGCAATAAATTAAAAATAACAAGTTATTTGAGCCAAATATTTAACGATCGTGGAGTTTATAAATAATTTCTTAATAAAAAACTTTTCTGCATAGTTTCTAAATAAAAACTCTCTCACAGCTTGAAATTAGATTATAACAGATCATATTAAAAACTCTCTAGAGATATATATGCTCTAATGATATCAGAGATGTATCAGTATTTTGCTCCTGAGCCATATTCGTTTTCTGAGGACGAGAATTTGCATCCCATACATTATCGTTGAAAGCTTTAAATTAATTTTCGGATCGTACGATCAGAATTTGGAGCAATCCAGCCCACACTTATAACACAGTCGGCCTTTTAACAGTAGCAAGGGTCTAAATCGGACGGTCAAGATCTTTACTGAAAATTTGAATTAACAATGAGGACGGAACGGAACAGGATGCCATGGTGCGACACGTGTCGCTCTACAAAAGGCTTTCTACTGTGCGTACGCTACATCTTCTGAAATCGGACACGTCAGCGATGTTGTCTGACGTGGGTCCTTCAGTCGAGGATGGACCTATCCCGTCTGAGCATGGCACGCTCCTGTCCACGTCTCGTGGGGCCCACTTCAAGATTTTTACACTTTTGCCCCCATTAAAATCCCGTAAGCGGGGCCAGGGATGATCAGAGCAAAGACAACGGATATCTTGGGTCAGGGATCTTGCGGCACTGCGGCGGCCCAGAGTTTTGATATCATGCTTGCACGAATCTCGAGGAATCAAATTCTGTCTGTCTAGATCTCGTGTGGTGGGTACGAATCAGTACACGGTTGGAATTCGTATCATCTGCGTTAACTCAGAAAGGAATTTTTGAGTTAATGTATCTGGACAGTCTGATTATCTTTAAGATTCGTGCTAATTAAATCCACACTAATATTAAAGACCCTCTGTATTTTAGGCCGGAGCCGGATAGGCTTCGTTTATAATCGGAAGGCCAATATGTATTAACTCAAAAGATGTTCTTTTAAGGTAACACAGACAATGCAGACTCCGTTGCAAGTGCCTAATAACTAATAGAGATATAGTCACAAGATTCGCGATTTTTTTTTTTTTTTTGTAATGACGAATCAAACGCTAAATTATTCGGTTGATCGAATTTTTACCGAATTAAAATCAAATAATTCGCAAATTTAATGAAATTTTCTTGAATTCTATGATTTATTCGCGAACTTTTTTCAAAATTTTCCTATAATATTTTTTTTTTTGCTATCTTACAGGACTGAAATCTTTAATCCGAATAATTCTGAATCATTCCCGAATTATATCCAAATTAATTCCTAATTACAAATTTTTAACTTTACCGAACCAAATCTGAATAATTCATTTGTCGCTTCATAATTACAGAAAGTCAGAAACCACCAAACCGGCATTTTGTTATATTTGCTTTTTTTAGGATTGGCGCTTTTAACCTTTTGTGCTTTAATTATTGTAAAATTAATGATTTTAATCAATATTTGCTGTTTTCACAATTTATTTCTCTAGGTGCCATGGAATTGGAGCCGGCCATTTGGGATTGAGATTTTGGTTTAGGATCAAAATACTGTTTTAATGTCGGGTAGCAGTTTGAACTTATCTGCTCCTAAAGGATAAGCCAGAGAGGCGTATTTTGCATTTATATGCTCCTAAATTTTGAATATTTCCATATAAATTATAAGGGTCCGGCTAATTTGCTGTCGGCAGTATTTTAGCCGAAGGTGCTGCCGCCTTTTTATTTTTATTTTATGATGTCCAAATAACAAATCTAAACCGTTAGATGTTTAATCTATATTATAATCTATTTGGAGACCAAATTTTACATTTTTTGTAATTTTTTTACTGTTTATTAAGCTGGTTTGAAAACCGCTGATTTCAGTAAATTTCTGCAGCATTGAAATTAGCGGTTTTCAAACCAGCTTAATAAATAGTAAAAAAATTCCAAAAAATATAAAATTTGGTCTCCAAGTAGATTATAGTATATATTAAATATTTAACAGTTTGAATTTCTTTTTTGAACATCACAAAATAAAAAAAGATAGCAGTACCGTCGGTAGAAATGATATCGGCAGCAAATTAGTCACGGTCATATAAAACAATTTGACTACTAAGTGTATAGAAACATGAATTATTATGTATTAGCATTAAAATTGGAGACAATTAATAAATGATGGACCTAATAGATATGAGAGGTGCACAGTTTTTATTTTTGTCGTCTCTTCTCATAATTTGAAAAGAGAGGGATTACGAAATAAAAATCATAAAATAGCGATGGAAAGAAAAGAATAAAAAGGACTCATAAAGACATTTTGTTTAACACTTTGGATGAGAGTTGAAGGGTTGGCAATGAGCCAGTTCGATTCGAGTTAGATCTAACTCGTGGTTCGCATGTTTTAATAACGAGCGAGTCAACATTCAGATTCGAGCTGAAAAAGTGTCTTGTGTCCCACTTGTTTTTGACAATGAACGAGCTGAGCCAACTCGTGAAAGCTCATGGATTAAAAGCTCAAATATATTATATAATGTATTATAAAACCAACTACTATAAATTAAGTTTGTAACTAAATTCGTACATGCTAAAATATTAAATCTCCAAATTCATACAAACATAGTTCACAAAATAAATTCACACAAATTCATATTTGTACCGAATTGGCTCGCCACCTTGCGAGCGAGTTAGGCTCCAGCTCAAACTTATTAATTTTGAATCGAGCTAGTGATGAGCTAGCTTGTTAACAACTCAGTCGACTAACGATCGAGTTGTTAGTGAATGGATTAGATGCGAGTTACGATCGATACACAAGCTACGATTTTTTTGCCACCCTAGATTAGAGGGAAATATGTCTCAAAATTTTAAAAGGGTCAAATATAAAATATCCTGTCATAATTAGCTATCACAGAGATAAAATTAATGAGATATCAGTTTTATGTAAATATTATGCTTGTTCTCGTATAACTACAAATTTAAAGAAAGAAATATATCAATAATAAACTATTTTTAATATTCGCTCAAATTTAATTTCCGAAGCTCTAGTTGTATTTTTTTTCAGAAAAATTATGGAATATATTTAAGGATGAAAATAATAATATTTTTTTACGTTATCTTAATTTTATTTCTCGAAATATGCTTCTATTTTATGCTTTTAAAATAAAAATATGAAACTATAATCAACATTCAAAATAACTATAAAATTACCATCTCACCTAAATGTTTTTTCTAACTTTCGAGTACAATTCATGAAACTTTATATTCTCCATCTGAATTTGAAGATAACCAATTTAAGTTTCTTCATTTGAAGATAACGCAATTGCACTGGACCTGTTCGGTAAGAGGAAAAGAAAAATAAACTGTAATAGAGATAATGTTTTAGGTTAATAAGAAAGGAGAAAAGAATTAAGTGGAATATTCTGTCGAGCACATATTTTTTTAAATATTTTATAATCATTTAATCATCGAAGCTTTTCTAATACTATTCCTTTTTATACTCACTATGATTTTTGCCGAAATTTTTATATGAGGAGGGATCAAGTTACAACATTTTTTGAGTTACAACAAGTTACAACAAGCATTATTTACATTTTTAAAGTCTAAATCGTCGATCCAAACCGTTAAATGTGATCTCTACAATAAAATATGCTTGGAGACCAAATTTTACATTTTTTTAGAATTTTTTTACTATTTATTAAGGTGGGTACAAAAACTAGTCAAATTCACAGCATTGAATTTTGTACCCACCTTAATAAATAGTAAAAAAATTCCAAAAAATGTAAAATTTGGTCTCCAAGCACATTTTATTGTAGAGATCACATCTAACGGTTTGGATCGACGATTTGGACTTTGAAAATGTAAATAATGCTTGTTGTAACTTGTTGTAACTCAAAAAATGTTGTAACTTGATCCCTCCTCTTTTTATATATACTATATTAAAAAAAATACCTTAGATTATTGGGATTTCAAACAATAATAGAGTTCCCAAATCAATATGTAGCTTAATTCTTAGAGGCCCCTCAAACAGTGGTGGAACATTGTGGAGAGAAAAGGAGGCTAAGCACCCCTTGTAAATTGACATTTTATACTTTAGTTCATTAAATTTTGTAATTCTCAAGAGGAGGGATCAACTACACTCCTTTTTTATGATACTGAATTACACTTTATATTTTCAAAGTTTTAAAAGTTTAAACAGTCGATCCAAACCATTTAGCATGATGAATATATTGAAATGTGCTTGCAGATCAAAATTTACATTTTTTAAAATTTTTTTACTATTTATTAAGTATTTTTACTAAATTGTTGTTTTCAGACCATTGAATTTTTGTACCCATCTTAATAAATAGTAAAAAAAATTTTAAAAAAAATGTAAAATTTGAAAATGTAATTTTTTTTTTTTTTTACAAAAAATGGTATTCTTCAGTTCGATTTCCATATTCGTGCTTATGCTCGTGTCCATTCTCAATTGGAGACCAAACAGCACCTAAACGATTTAGTAAGTTTAATACTATTCATTTGACCGTGCGCTTGCATTTTTTAAATTTTCAACGAGAGGCAACACCAGATGAATTGACCCGCTTAGATTTATGATTTAATATCCTCCATCAACTGTAGGATGCTCTCACTTCAGTGGCATTCCAGTGGATATCACGAAAATCAGGACCTTTTGCGAGAGAAGCAGCCATAACTGCACGGCCCACTTGTTAGTGAACATCACGTGCGGTCTGCTGTACGGGCGGCGCTCCTCTCGCTCTCTCCTCAAAAGTCCAAACTCCAAACAGCAAAACGACTCAAATACTCCTCGCATAGAAGGACGGCCTCCTCTCCATTTCAAAACTGGCACAGAAATTCCATTGTTTTTAGTTGTGTCAATATTAATGTCATAATCTCTTATTCCGGCTTCACCGAGTATATAACAAGGCACATTTATTTTCATGATATCATTTATTTAACTATTGAATTAAATTGCTCTTGAGGATTTGAGCCGAGATTTTTATTAATACTATTTGAAAAATAAAATAAAAAATAAACCGAAACATCTCTGAAATTGAAGAATTTGAAAAATATCAGGGTCTCCAAAAAAAATAAAAATAAATACCAGCATATTACAATGCATTTTAGAAGGGGGGGAGGAGGAGCTTCAATTCAATTCGCGGCCCTAAGGATGGAGCTGTAGATTGAATTAGCGGCTCTAATGTTTTTGAAATTTCAAATAAAATGTGGTTTTTTGGTTTATTTTTTATTTGGAATATGATATAAATAATTTTTTTTGGATTTGAGGGATGCATATAGTTGTTGGCGCATTTGGACAAAACACAAACTCAGGGAGAATAGTTATTGATTTGAACTAACTTTCTAGTCGCTAACTCAACATTTTGTTAGTTAGCAGAATAGTCATTAATTCAAAAGAGAGCACTTTTTGTGGTATGCCCACACATAGAATAGTACGTGCACTGAATTGGTGTAATCTTTGAGTTAGTGTTAACTCGAGCCCATCCAAACGTACCCCCAAATTTAAAGTTATATGTTGTTGTTCATATTAACTAATTAGATTTATTATTTAATTATGATATACAAATTCATGGATGTTGATAAAATAATTCAAGAAACTATTAAAATTAGATTGGTTTTTCAGACAAAAAAATCTAGTTGAAATTGGAGGATTTTTATAAAATAAAACAATTTATATAAAAATATGAGTGAGTCTATGGTACTATGCATATCACTGGTTGTTACCGTGCTACGGCTCTATATTCGAGTTTTCAAATCCTAACGGTCGATTCAAACCGTTCAACTTGTTCTCCATATTAATATGTGTTTGGAGACCAAATTTTACATTTTTGAAAAGAAATTTACTATTTTTTTAGATATTTAGAAAATCACTTGATCTAAAAATTATGGACCATCCAAAAACAGTGATTTTCAATAAATCTAAAAAAGTAGTAAAAAAATTTCAAAAAATGTAAAATTTGGTCTCCAAACACATATTAATATGGAAAACAAGATGAACGGTTCGAATCGACCGTTAAGATTTGAAAACTCAAATATAAAGCCGTAGCACGGTAACAAATTGTAATATGCATAGTACCATAGACTCACTCTAAAAATATTACATTGATGTTGAAGTAATAAAATTATATATAATAAAAATTACCACAATACATCGCATGAGAATGCGTATAAATACACAAAACAGATTGTAACACTTTATGTATTTTGTTGCACCAAAGACACATCAGATACTTATTCATTAAATAAGAAAATGATTACGAGCCATCTATTATAATAAAATATTTAAATAGTATTTATCGTGTCATAGCGGAATGACTAAAAAAATGCACTGTGTCCGTATAGCTCTATAGCTTTTATGATTCGAAAATACTATAGTAATGCTATAGCGTACTATTTAATTAGAATCTTGATTATAATAAATGAGGAGGGAAGCATAATCAGACGGACAGTTAAAATCATACACAGTGTAGCATGACTCGAAAGTTCAAAAACTCTTTATCAAGAGTCTATCTACACGCTGCACTCTCTCTTATCTTTTAAGAGGAGTATTATATTTAAGTAAAACAACACAACTATTTATTAAGGCTCTGTTTGGTGTATCGATGGGAATAGGTGTGAGCATAGAAAAAGTAAAAATTTGAATTGCTTTTCACTGTTTCCGTGGTAAAAAAAAAAATTCAGTTGAACTGATTATTTTTTTCCCACAGGAACAGTAATGCGGCCGAACAGGACCTAAGAGAAACTGCTTATTTAACCTTAAAAAATGCTTATTTATCCATTATTTTTGTGGATTATGTAATATTTTTATTGTTAATAAGTATGTATTTTCATTAGCGTATACACAACTATTTTTTACACAAGCAATGACAATTAGGTGCAGTGGCTGAGTCACCATGTAACAGTGGTAGGCAATTGCTTATCTCTGGAATTTTAAAATCGAGTATGAAGTAGTATAAATATGTTGACTTGTTTACTTTTATTGCACACCCCTGTCCTTTAACAATTCATTCTTACAATCCAATCGAATAAATTAAATTGCAAATTACAATTGATAATTCACTAAATTATTAAGTGTTAATGTTTTTCTTGATCTATGTTTAAATATGATTTAGAATTTGATGAGATTGATTAAAATGATTTAAGTATATAAGTTAATTTTGTCTACTGACCCAATAACTTGATAATCCAAAACTTTCTGTCCACCCTTAATTCAAATCTTGGCCACTAGGTGGACAATTTAAGATGGACACATGGACTTATAAGATTTTGCTTATCCTTTTAATCCATGTAAAAAAAATAGACATGTTGTTTGAAATATTTTATATACTAAACAGAAAGTGCAATAACTCGGAATTTTATTTATGTTATTCAAATAAACAAATAGTGTTGACCGGTAGGATCTTCCCAGGATGAGCATTAACGCAGCAGTATTTATTTTGAAGCACTGGAGACTGGAGAGGATGAGCATTGAGCAGTAACGCAGTATTGAAGTATTGATATTAAAGCACTGGAGACTGGAGAGGATGAGCATTGAGTATTGTCTATTGATATTGAAGCACTGTAGACTGGAGGGAATGGACAATCTCGTCTTTACACCAAACACACACTCTCTCACTTCGGTGCTATTAAATCGCCCCCACTGCTATTATTGCAGCGCAGAGGCAGTCGCACGAATAAATGGGGGCTCTTTCCTCTTTCCATCTCTCTTTCTCTCCTTTCTCTCTCCTCGTCCTCCTTGCGCCAGACCCAGCAAGCACCAGCGGTGACGACACCTCCACACCCCTTCTCGTACCGTGCTTCTACCCCACCTGCTTCAGTCCCCTTTTCTTCTCTGGCGTCGCTGACTCTCATGTCCCCCACCCCCTCTCCTTGGTCGTTTCTCGTGACTTCTACTACTAGTCTTCCTACGAGATTCAACTAAAACCTCTTTTGGTAACAAACATAGGAATGGGAACTGACGTCACGCCTCCCCGCCCCAAGTCTCCTCCCAAGTACCCAGATTTGTGCGGTCGTCGGAGGTTACAACTCGAGGTGCAGATCTTGAACCGTGAGATCGGCTTTTTGCAGGTAATGCCTCTCTCTATCTCTCTTTAGAAGTACAATGTGGGAGAGTGGAGGCGTGGAAAAGCGACTCTGGGATTTTGGTTTCCTTTTCCTGGAATTTGCTAACAATGGGATGAGGGATGCTTGTTAGTGCCACAGAGGGAAAGTTATCTGGTTTTAGAAATGTTTCTGAGTGCGCTTCTTTTTGTTTTCTTGCGGTATTTTACACGAAACTAAAAGGAAAGCGAGGACTCTGTTCAGGACTTCAGGTAGATGTTGCAATAAAATAATGGACCATAGGTTTTTTTTAGTACTTGTCTCCTTTTTTATTTTTTAGGAAATCTTCTTTTAGCTAGCAAATTTTTTAGGGAAATCTATTTGGAAAAGGGATTTTTAAAAACTTAATTATATCCTGATTTTGAAAACTTCCAAGAGAAAGCAAGCATGAAGATGAAAACCAGAGCACCATATCTATGCAGAACAAATTCAAACATGGATTGAATGCTAATACTTTGAAGTTGTGAATGTTTTTAGTTCAGTAGAAGATTTCGAGTATTTTTTTAGAGTCCTAGCCCTGGCTCTAAAATCTTGTTTAAATTGTCAATTACTCAATTTTGTTGAGCAATACATCTTTCTGAATTTTTTTTCTATTTAAATATGGATGAAAGAATAAAAGCTTCAGTATGGGTCCTGTTGTAGTTGTCATAATTGGTTCTATACATTTCTGGATCATATGGTAACATAAAGATACAACAATTGATTTGTATGCAAGAAGGAAATTTCAGCTTAATGCAGATGGCTAAAGTATTTTTGACTTTATTGAATTTTCAATTCCATGAAAACCTATTTTTGGTGTCACAGCCAGTTTTGGTTGGAATGCTTAGCAATATAATTATTGGTTATTGGTTTTGGAAACTATTTCTCTTTGCCGTGCTTTTTTCCTGTTGTTTAATTAATTATTGATTGGTTGGTAGAACCAGGGTCCAAAGTTGTTGTACTAATGCAATCACTTGAAAGAGAAATAGTTGGCAATTCTAAAATTGTTGGGTCCAAGAAATTAACGCGAGGCTGGTCTGGTCATAGTATTGAATTTCAGTTTAATTGTGCACTGATGTAGATATTAACTTAATACTGGGAGATTCGTATGGCACAATTGTTATTCAAAAAGCACATAAATTGATTTGGCAAGTATCAAATGTACATCTAACCGCTCTAAACAACCTTCTTTATTAGAATTATCTCCATAGAAGGCCGTTAGAGAAATATATACTATTGAGTTTGGGATTTTCGATGAAGCTAAACTGAAGTTGTCCATCAAGTAGTCCACATTTACATCAAACAAAATATCTATGCATTTGTGTGGAGAAATTACACCTGAAAGGATATTTATATGTAGTGAATTTGGTATTGTACAGGGTCTGATGCTGGTAGTAACCACGGTGGGACTGCCAGCTTGACCCTGTTCGTTTTCTTGTCTCAGTTTGTTTGATATTTTGCTTAATGTGAGTAGCTTAATACTGAATTGGACATTTGAGGGTTATTCAATTACTTGCATAATCTACCGTAGCTTAAGCTGTCAGCTACTTGCATAATCTACTGTTTGTTTCGTGTTTAATTAAGCTCAATTGCATATTTTGGATTACCTTTGGGTTGTGATATTTGATTACTGCTAATCTTTTGATTCTGTTTATTTTAACTAGGACGAGTTGCAATCACTTGAAGGAATACAACCTGTTTCAAGATGCTGCAAAGAGTATGCTATTATATCCAAAATTTTCCTTTCAATTTTTGTTTTGCTCCATACCGAAGTTCCTACTACTGTCCAGAAATGAAACTGAGCTCTCAGTTTGCTCTGTTTTGTATAATGATATGGTAAGGCCAAATTTGAACAACATTGAAGGTCAACCCCCCTCCAAAAAATAAAAAATCTAGGAAGAACATCACACGCAAAAGCAACATGACATTATGTAGTCTGTTGGTCTGTACTGGTAAATGGCCAACTGTCTCATTCATGTATTATAATATTGTTTACATGTTTGTAGCATTTTTAGACTTGAACCACAATGAACTCTCACATGATTACGATAGCTACTTGCATCTTATTCCAGATGAAACTTGTCATTTTACTTTTCTAATAATCTGGATTTTTTTACTGTGCAGATTGAATGAGTTCGTTGGAACAAAACCAGATCCGATTATACCAGTGTATGGTTCTACTCATGTAATCATATATCTTATTGTCTTTTGAGACTTGTGATGATTTGTGCTTGTTTTTTAGAAATAAGAAGAGACATGGGTCCTGTTGCATGTGGAGGTGGATCAGGTACTTCATAACTTTTTTTTGCTTGGACATTTCATGTTTACTTGCAATATTTTGTTAATATCATTTAATTTTATGTTAGCATAACGAAGAGACCAATCACCAAAGGGGAACTTTACGAATCTTTCCTTTTTGTGGCCTTCATCTCATTTGTTAATAAGAACTATATATGTTGATTTTGGTTAATAAGCTACTTGTTTTCTGATGAGCTCACGAAAATAATATGTTTGACTAGGTCAACGATGTGCTGCTGCGTCTCATGGATATGCTGCTTGGAGGAACCAACTAATTGCAGCTGTCCCCAATCAAAGAACTGTGAGTTCTGCAGCTGCGAGTGCACATGTGACAGTTGCAGATGCCCCAGTTGTAAATGCTGTAATTCCTGTGCTGAGGTCCCCTGCTGTCCGCGGTGCAGGTCACCAAATTGCAGTTGCAGCAGCTGCAAGCCAAATTGCAGTTGCAGCAGCTGCATGCCAAATTGCAGTTGCAGCAGCTGCAAGCCAAATTGCAGTTGCAGCAGCTGCAAGCCAAATTGCAGTTGCAGCAGCTGCAAGCCAAATTGCAGTTGCAGCAGCTGCAAGCCAAATTGCAGTTGCAGCAGCTGCAAGCCAAATTGCAGTTGCAGCAGCTGCAAGCCAAATTGCAGTTGCAGCAGCTGCAAGCCAAATTGCAGTTGCAGCAGCTGCATTCCAAATTGCAGTTGCAGCAGCTGCAAGCCAAATTGCAGTTGCAGCAGCTGCAAGCCAAATTGCAGTTGCAGCAGCTGCATGCCAAATTGCAGTTGTAGCAACTGCTGCAGCTCGAACTGCTACAGCACTAGCTGCAAATGTAAACCAATGTGCAGTACTGACTGTGGCTCATGCTCTAGTGCATCTTGCTGCAGTTGTATGAAGTGTTCATGCACACAACCTCAGTGCTGCAGTTGGTTATACTCATGCTTCCAACCATGGTTTTGTTGCTGCAAATCGAGTTGTGGCAAGTCTATTTGCTGCAGATCATGCTGTGTGCTTCGGACCCCACGCTGCCCAGAGTGCTCGTGTGGCTGTGTTTGGTCGTGTCCAACTTGCGGAGACATATGTAGGTGCTTCAAACGCAACAATCCATGCTGTATAAGTGGTTGCTTTTGCTAAAAGATGGTTCTTTCTTGTCACCCTTTTTTAGTCACCTTGTTTATTGATGCAATATCATCAGTATTGTTTTGAATTCTTAAACATTGGTATTTAGAATATAGTTTTTGTCAAATGTGCAGCTTTTTATTGTTAGTTTTTGGGACAAATCTCCTACTGTTTTAAATTAAGTTTTGCCCTCATTCATGTGACCCAACAAGTTTATTCCCTCCTGTCAGGATTTTCAAAATGATTTTCTCAAGTGATTTTAAATATGCTATAAGGATTTCATACATCCATAATTTATTGATAAACGATTCTGTTCTCATCTTGTGTATTGAGTACTATTTGTACATGTATGTTCATCATCTTTGGGAGAATAGAAAAAATATAGTGAAAATGGGATATATGATGATTTCAATTGAGCCCATTAAATACGTGAGAATGGCAAAGGTAGTGCCTTGGGGAGTATAAAAAAATTTTAAATATGTTGATCATGAGGTGGATGCCTAGGTCTAGTGCAGCTAACAAAGGAGGTTAGTGGGAATTTGTAGTGGCTGCTGGTGCTTTTCAAGCATTGTATATTACCAGTAGGATACCTCCCCGTTGCTCTTAGAGAATCATGACTAGTAGCAAAATTGATGCAAAACTATCTGAGGGAATAAGATAATTTTCTTTGTTCATACTTGAGAGAACAACAATCTAGTAACCTCTTTAATTTATTTGATTATAAATGTTCTTTGTGATAGGATACAAAAACAACAGAAAATAGCAAACACTGGCGGTTTATTTGAAACCAGAGTTGTACATATTAGATTTTGGTTGTTAATTTAAGTGTTGCCCTTGTTTATGTGGCCCAACAAGTTTTTCCCCCTTGTCAGGATCAAAATGTTTTTCTCAAATGTCAAATATGCTATAATTATTTCGTACTTCCATAATTGATCGATAATGGATTCCGTTCTCGTCTTTTGTGTTTTGAATACTAGTTGTATGTGTGTGTTCATCAGTTCATCATCTTTGAAATCATGAATATGCCCTTTCTAGCAATTTTGCTTTGGTAATTATAAACGAGTCCATTATGCTTGTCTAAATAGGCACTTGCATTGATAACCTTTGAATTGGATGAGATCATTTGGCATTTATTATTCGTATGCACGTTGATGTGAGAATTGAATACTTTCTTGAGACAGGATGAAGGAGAGTTTGGAAATAGGAGCCTTTTTAATTTAACCTTGAATTTCAGAGCATGAAGAATTAGCTCATAATTAATGCTTTCGAGTTTGTTAGACCTATAAATAAGAAATACAAGGTAAACAATTACTAGTAGGAGAAATCAGCAATAATGGTCGTATTGGATATATATTTCCAATTTCAGGCGTAGGACATATATAACAAGTTGGAGGCCAAGAGGATGAAGAAAACCCAAGGATGGTTGAATGCAAATAACTACACAAATTATATTATTTAAACTAGGTTTATTTAGAACTAATTAAAAATAGTTCAAAAAAAAGAAGAAAGAGAGGACATTCAGATAGCTTGATTTGAACTGTCATATATTAATCTCAATTATTTTTTTTGATGGTTAGTGGGGAAACCCACTAAGAAATATATTGATAGTAAAAGATTTTTTACAATGTCATTGCCCAGCCCAAATGGACTATGGCAATATTTAGACCATAATATATACATAGATTAGATTGTACATAGTTGAGCAAACTTAATTAGAAAAGCTTGTAAAATCTATAAATCTCAATTATTGAGGGAAATTAAAAAGAGCAACATGGGCACTCTCTCAATAGTTCCAAGTATAAGCTATCGGGCTTCGCACTTGATGCTTCTCATTGCTCCATGTTAACCAGCCAAACTTTGCATCTGATCGGCTTCCAACTTTTATCGACTTAAAAGTCACGGTAAAGCACAGTTTCTGGCCTACATGTTGGAAAACAAGCTTCTGGGGCTTAATGGAGACACTGACACTAGCTGGCCCGGTGACTTTTGCATTGTAAACGGACCCTGCAACACCCACATTGGTTACCTCCCTTTGATACTTCACAACCTTTCTTGATTTTTGACCAAACACTACTGAAAAAGAAGGATAGTTGAGGTTCCCAGGAGTTGACAGCTTGTGTGAGCATGTCAAACTCGCACTAGAGGTGATAACTTGGATTTGCTGAACTGTGTAGCCTAAGGTGCACAAAAAGGAAATGTAATCTTCGGTGGTAGTGTTGTAAATAAGACCAGGAGATTGGGCCTTTACAGGATTAACATGACCTGATCCATATGACCATGGTGTTGCAAGTTGGGTCCCACTGGCAGAGTCATGGAGTGGTGAGCCGGTATTGTCGACTGTGTAGGCTGTGGTCATGAGAGCCGACTTGATTGCACTAGGGCTCCAATCTGGATGCGCAACCCTTATCAGTGCAGCTAGACCGCTGATATGCGGGCGAAACATTTAAGTTCCTGTACCAGTAAAATTTGAAATCAATTAAGCCTACAATAAAACCTGTTCTTTCCCTCCTTTTTGAGTACATACAGGCCATTATTTCCCAGCCCGTGTATACTGGTAAGGAGTCCGGAGAGGTATGCTTCCATCAAATTTCTGTTAAATTCAGGGTAATAGAGGTATAGCTTCGATTTTACAGATACAGGTATTTTAACAACCAAAAGACCCAGATATTTAACAAGTGAAAACATTTTTCTATATGGTTACTGGTAAGGAGTGGACAGTTAACCTTATCACCCGTACTATGTATTTCTAGAACTAAACAATGGCAAAATATATCTTACCAGATATAATATTGAAGTCAGATCGCCTTTCATCCTCGGCTAATCCACTAGGCCCAACTGACCCAGTCCAACCAGCTAGTATGTTGAACCCTGGTCCGATCATGTTTGAGGTAATATATATATATATTTTTTATCATGTACACCATTAAGCTAGCATTAGCTATTTATATTATTATCACTTACCTTTTCTTTTTGATCATTTTAGCCTTTATTTTAGAGCACCCACCACTACACAAGCTAGACCACGGCATTGTCCTCTCCATTCAGAAAAACACTCGTTTCTCCGTTTTAAAAAGAAAATTTTAATTAAAAAGTTAAACGGAATGTTACAAAATGTAAGAGGTTTCAGGTTCAAAATTCAAGTAATATTGTTTTTTATTAAATAGTTTATTAACATGACCTCTAATTTTTACTCAAAAAATAAATGTTAGATAATAACACTATAAATTTTATCTTCAACAATTAATATATAAAGAGGAGGGATCCACTTACACTGTTTTTAGTGACACTCGATTATACTTTACATTTTCAAAATTTTCAAAGTCCAAATAGTCAATCCAAATCGAAACATGATAGATATATTAAAATGTACCGTAGATCAAATTTTATATTTTTTGAATATTTTTTAGTATTTATTAAGTATTTTTACAAAATCGTTGTTTTCAGACCATTAAATTTTTGTACTCATCTTAATAAATAATAAAAAATAAAAAAATTATAAAATTTGATCTGCATACACATTTTAACATATCCATTATGTTGAACAGTTTGAATCGATTGTTTATACTTTGAAAATATAAAATGTAATATGATATCATTAGAAAGCGGTATAAGTGGATTCCTCCTCATATATAAATTTAACAAACACAACTAATAGAGCATACTAGCATAAAAACATATTCTCGATTTCTTGCTCAGAGCTACTATTTGATCGGAAAAAAAATAATCCTGAAACATAGTTAATTAACGAGCTTCCAAAAAAATCATATTTTCATGGAAAATGCCGCATTTGTTATAAAATATATTTATGTGGATGTTCAATCTATAATCTTCAATATTAACTCTCATTTCATTGCCCACTACCTCTACTACTATGAGTATTTATTTTCTCTTTTATTATTGTAATATCTCTTTCTAGTCTATAAATAGAGGTTTTGTAAATGCAGAATGGACACACATATTATATACAATAGTAGAGAATAAAATTATGTTATTGTTCTCTTTATCTCTTTTGTTATTTACTTTACTTTTGTTGTAATTTTATTTTAATTTTACAACACGTTATTAGCACAACTTGCTCGGAAGAAGTTGTTAAGTAATCATATAAGTAATTTGTGTGATTAATTATTATATAATGACTATATATGTTGATTTTGGTTAATAAGCTACTTGTTTTCTGATGAGCTCACGAAAAGAATATGTTTGACTAGGTCAACGATGTGCTGCTGCGTCTCATGGATATGCTGCTTGGAGGAGCCAACTAATTGCAGCTGTCCCCAATCAAAGAACTGTGAGTTCTGCAGCTGCGAGTGCACATGCGACAGTTGCAGTTGCCCCAGTTGTAAATGCTGTAAGCCTGTAATTCCTGTGCTGAGGTCTCCTGCTGTCCACGGTGCAGGTCACCAAATTGCAGATGCAGCAGCTGCTACAGCTCGAACTGCTACAGCACTAGCTGCAAATGTAAACCAATGTGCAGTACTGACTGTGGCTCATGCTCTTGTGCATGCATCTTGCTGTGGTTGTATGAACTGTTCATGCACGCAACCTCAGTGCTGCAGTTGGTTATACTCATGCTTCCAACCGTGGTTTTGTTGCTGCAAATTGAGTTGTGGCAAGCATAGTAGGAAATATCGGTATCGGTATCGGGATCGGTCACGGCCGATACCGATATGTATCGGACCAGTATCGGCCAATACGGCTCAGGCTCTTTAACACACTATCGCGAGTATCGGACCAGTATCGGTATTGGCCGGTATTTCCTACTATGGTGGCAAGTCTATTTGCTGCAGATCATGCTGTGTGCTTCGGACCCCACGCTGCCCAGAGTGCTCGTGTGGCTGTGTTTGGTCGTGTCCAACTTGCGGAGACATATGTAGGTGCTTCAAACGCAACAATCCATGCTGTATAAGTGGTTGCTTTCGCTAAAGACGGTTCTTTCTTGGCACCCTTTTTAAGTCACCTTGTTTATTGATGCAATATCATTAGTATTGTTTTGAATTCTTAAACATTGGTATTTAGAATATAGTTTTTGTCAAATGTGCAGCTTTTTATAGTTAGTTTTTGGGACAAATCTCCTACTGTTTTAAATTAAGTGTTGCCCTCATTCATGTGACCCAACAAGTTTATTCCCTCCTGTCAGGATTTTCAAAATGATTTTCCCTAGTGATGTTAAATATGCTACAAGGATTTCATACTTCCATAATTTATCGATAAATGATTCTGTTCTCATCTTTTGTGTATTGAATACTATTTGTATATGTATGTTCATCATCTTTGGGAGAATAGAAAAAATATAGTGAAAATGGGATATATGATGATTTCAAATTGAGCCCATTAAATACGTGAGAATGGAAAAGGTAGTGCCTTGGGGAGTATAAGAAAATTTTAAATATGTTGATCATGAGGTGGATGCCTAGGTCTAGTGCAGCTAACAAAGGAGTTTAGTGGGAATTTGTAGTGGCTGCTGGTGCTTTTCAAGCATTGTATATTACCAGTAGGATACCTCCACGTTGCTCTTAGAGAATCATGACTAGTAGCAAAGTTGATGTAAAACTATCCGAGGGAATAAGATAATTTTCTTTGTTCATACTTGAGAGAACAACAATCTAGTAATCTCTTTAATTTATTTGATTAATAAATGCTCTTTGTGATACGATACAAAAACAACAGAAAATATCAAACACTAGCGGTTTATTTGAAATCAGAGTTGTATTTATTAGATTTTGGTTGTTAGTTTAAGTGTTGCCCTTTTTTTATGTGGCCCAACAAGCTTTTCCCTCTTGTCAGGATCAAAATGATTTTCTCAAATGTCAAATATGCTATAATTATTTCGTACTCCCAAAATTTGTCGATAATGGATTCTGTTCTCGTCTATTTGTGTCATCATCTTCGAAATCATGAATATGCCCTTTCTAGCAATTTTGATTTGGTAATTATAAACGAGTCCATTATGCTTGTCTAAATAGGCACTTGCATTGAAAACCTTTGAATTGGATGAGATCATTTGGCATTTATTACTCGTATGCACGTTGATGTGAGAGTTGAATACTTTTTTGAGACAGGATGAAGGAGAGTTTGGAAATAGGAGCCTTTTTAATTTAACCTTGATTTTCAGAGCATGAAAAATTAGCTCATAATTAATGCTTTCGAGTTTGTTAAACCTATAAATAAGAAATACACGGTAAACAATCACTAGTAAGAGAAATCAACAATAATGGTTGCATTGGACATAACAAGTTGGAGGCCAAGAGGATAAAGAAAACTAGGTTTATTTATTAGAACTCAACTTGTATACGGAGTTTTATTCAGAATTAAAAATAGTTCAGTGAGCAATGAACTCACTAAAAGGCAAAAGAAAGAAGAAAGAACAAAGAAGCAACATGGGCACTCTCTCAGTAGTTCCAAGTATAAGCTATTGGACTTCGCACTTGATGCTGCTCATTGCTCCATGTTAACCAGCCAAATTCTGCATCTGATCGGTTTCCAACCTGTATCGACTTAAAAGTCACAGTAAAGCGCAGTTTTTGGCCTACCTGTTTGAAAACAAGTTTCTGGGGCTTAATGGAGACACTGACACTAGCTGGCCCGGTGACTTTTGCATTGTAAACGGACCCTGCAACACCCACATTGGTTACCTCCCTTTGATACTTCACAACCTTTCTTGATTTTTGACCAAACACTACTGAAAAAGAAGGATAGTTGAGGTTCCCAGGAGTTGACAGCTTGTGTGCGCATGTCAAACTCGCACTAGAGGTGATAACTTGGATTTGCTGAACTGTGTAGCCTAAGGTGCACAAAAAGGAAATGTAATCTTCGGTGGTAGTGTTGTAAATAAGACCAGGAGATTGGGCCTTTACAGGATCAACATGACCTGATCCATATGACCATGGTGTTGCAAGTTGGGTCCCACTGGCAGAGTCATGGAGTGGCGAGCCGGTATTGTCGACTGTGTAGGCTGTGGTCATGAGAGCTGACTTGATTGCACTAGGGCTCCAATCTGGATGCGCAACCCTTATCAGTGCAGCTAGACCGCTGATATGCGGGCAGGACATTGAAGTTCCTGTACCAGTAAAATTTGAAAGTCAATTAAGCCTACAATAAAACCTGTTCTTTCCCTCATTTTTTAGTACATACAGGCCATTATTTCCTAGCCCGTGTATACTGGTAAGGAGTCCGGAGAGGTATGCTTCTGTCAAATTTCTGTTAAATTCAAGGTAATAGAGGTATAGCTTCGATTTTACAGATACATGTATTTTAACAAGTGAAAACATTTTTCTATATGGTAACTGGTAAGAAGTGGACAGTTAACCTTACCACCCGTACTGTGTATTTCTAGAACTAAACAATGGCAAAATAGATCTTACCAGATATAATATTGAAGTCAGATCGCCTTTCATCCTCGGCTAATCCACTAGGCCCAACTGACCCAGTCCAACCAGCTAGTATGTTCAACCCTGGTCCGATCATATCCGGTTTGAGCAACTCTGGTACCAGTGTGTTAGGTCCTCTTGAACTGAAAGCTGCCACCACTGGAGACGGCCGCACGCCTAGTACAGTTCCTCCAAAACTCATCTCAACTGTTGGATTTTTATCAGAAAGCACGTAATCTCTTATCATATCACCACTTTTTGCTCCAACATTAATTGCTGGTAAAAGGTGGCTGTCAGCTACTAATTCCTCTCCATTTATTGGCAGATTTATCAATATCATCCCGGCTCCACCGGCCTCTTTTACAACTTGTCCCTTTTGGGTACGTCCATTCGTGCCCCGTTCGCATAAAACTACTTTACCTTTGACTTCTGCTGGGTCTAGCGTACCAGCCAAGCATAACTTACTTGAATTGCTCCCAACTTGAACTCCCTTATTATATACAATTGGAAGCGTTAGTTTTGTATCCCACTCTCCACTATACAGGGAAACTCCAGTGTACTGTTTTCCATTGCCTAATTGAACATTTGCTGGAAAGTCCCGATCAAGTGTCCCCGCTCCAACTGTGGCAATCCATGGTGCTGTGTTTGTGAGGAATGATGCTGCGGGCCCACTGTTACCTGCAGAGCAGGACACAAATATTCCTTTCCTTATAGCAGAAAATGCACCAATTGCAACTGGGTCCCGAAAAAAAGCAGAATTCCCGCCACCTAGGGACATCGATAGCACATCTATCCCATCGTCAATTGCACTGTTTATCCCGGCAAGAATATCTGACCCATAACATCCTCCAGTCCAACAAACTTTGTAAACTGCAACTCGAGCACCTGGTGCCATCCCGCGAGCAATGCCAGAGGCATAGCCAAACAAACTAGCATTTGCCACTGGTGAACCGGCAACCGTGGATGCAGTGTGTGTACCATGACCATTAAGGTCCCTCGGTGAAACCACACTTATTTTGCCTCCCGCTGCCTGAAATCCACGGGAGAAGCTACGTGCTCCAATCAACTTGCGATTGCATACGGATGAAGAGAAGTCAGGTCCCGACTCACACGTGCCTCGCCAACGTGAGGGAATTGCCGGGAGATCAGCATCTCTAAAGCTGGGATGTTCTGGCCACACACCAGTGTCAAGTACTCCAACAATGACGCCAATAGAAGGGTAGTTGGAATTACTTGACGAAGTGTACGGAGGTAAACCGAGAAAGGTCGGTGAATGGGTCGTAAGGAGAGGGATGAATGTGTCGGGATGGATGTGGAGGGTAGATTCATGGTTGGCAAGGAGCGGTACATGGTGTGGTAGTAGAGATGCCGCAAAGGCACTTACGGAGGAGTATGAATAAAGTAGGTGGCGAGACGGGTCAATGGAGAGTGACTGAAGCAGGGCTCCGTGCCAGGCAGTGTTCGTGTGGTATGGTGCCGGTTTGTGTGATGGGTTCACATAAATGATATATGTGTTGGAAGATATGCTTGTGGCCAAACTAAAGGTGGAGAAAGAAATTGAAAATAGGAAAAATATAGTGTATATGTGATGATGATTTTGAATTGAGCCCATGGGAATTGTTATATATATACACATATATGTTGTTAAATATGTGAGAATGGCAAAGCAGTGGCATGAAGAGTATATATAGAATTTTTTTTTGAAATATGTTGACCATGAGGTGGATGCTGGGTCTAGTGCAGCTAATAAAGGAGATAAGTAGTGGGAATTTGTAGTGGCTAGCTCTTCTGCTTTTCATGCATTGGATATTACCAGCAGGAGGCCTACACGTTGCTATGAGAGATTCATTAAGGCCTACACGTTGCTATGAGAGATTCATTAGTGGTAGGAACTTGATGCAGAACTATCAGAGGGAATTGGATAATGTGATTTGTTCATACTTAAGAGAACAACAATAACATGTAAATAAACTTCTTTTATCAACATATATGTTGTCGGTAGGGTTGTAAACGAATCAAATCGAATCGAATTTAGTTCAGTTTGAGTTTGAATTAGATTCGAATCAAACTAGTTTGATTTGTTTCGAATCGAACTGGTTTGATTTGTTTCGAATCGAACTAATTTTGAATCATATTAATTGCGAACTACAAATTTTTTGAATCAAAGTCAATCGATGAATTATATTTTTTTTTGACAACTCTACTTTATGCATTAGTTTTCTTCTCACGGAACAAAATTCACACGATTTCCTTTCACCTTTCACGAATTCACACTAATGAATTATGAACCAGTTGAAGATTTTCTTACTTTTTACGTTGCTAGATTGATTTAAATCATGGAATGAACCTAGTCAAATAAAACTTATTCCATTATTAATTTGTTACATTGCTGAAACATTTTTTTCTATTATAAGTTATCATTATATTAACAATTTTGACATGTGATGTAAGTTTGGTTCTTGCATTATTAAAGATTAATGGTTGAATCCATTAGTTGCATTATTTTAGAGTTGGGCTAATATGACACTAGTGTTATATAAAACTAAACAACACCACATCTTAAACCCTTAGATCTGCTTTAAGATTCGTACAAAATGAAGTGCTTGAACAGTAAAAGCAGATATTATGGATCTTAAAGCAGATCTAAGGGTTTAAGATGTGGTGTTATTTAGTTTTATATAACACTAGTGTCATATTAGCCTAACTCATTATTTTATATTCGAACCTAAATAGTTCGCAAATCAATTTTGAACGAATTATACCCAGTTTAAGTTTGATTTGAATAAAATTCGTATTGGACTGATTTGATTTGTTTTAGAACGAACTAATTTCAAATCAAATTAAACGCAATCAAATCCCGAACTACGAATTCTTTTGTCACTCCTAATTGTCGGCAATTGTTGACAACCATAAAAAAGAAAAGAAAACAACAATATAGTAGAATCTCTTTGATTTATTTGATTAATACCTTGTCTTTGTAGATACAGAAACAACAGAAAATAGAAAACACTGGTGGTTTATTTGAAGTCATAGTTGCTGGAGTTTAAATCCTTTTTGCCAATTGCTAGTTTGAATTTTATTTGGGAACTTTTAAGGAATGTTTTGACACGCAGCTCACTGACTATAGAATTAAAACAGCAATGTTCATGTCCATGAGCTGCATAAAGCAAAAACAACTCTGTATGGTACACGGCCCATGTTTGATCACCTAATTAGAAATCTGACAGTTTAGATACTGAAATCACGCGACATAAAGCGGTGAAAAGTATACAAAACCGTCAAAAAAGAAAATGCTAGCGAGATTTTGGGAGGTTAGAAAGGGTACAATTTGTGAAAGAAAAGATATGAAAATATCTAATGTTGGTGATGTATTCTCCAATAGTGGAAAAGTTATTGGATGGTTTATGGATTGTCCATTTCGGATAGTTGAGACCACATTTTATAGTGCCTCAATGTTCCTAAGGCTTTAACCGCATGCTATTGCAAGTTTGCAACTATGATATGTCACGTGTATTTAAGAATGATTGTATGATATAAATAGTCTGGTCGAAATGAGATGTTCGCAAGAGTTTAATAAAATAGAATTTAACGAAATAAATTCAAAATATAATTTTGTTGATTGGAATCAAATTTGATAAAATGCTTATTAACAAACCTACAAATACTCATTGCTCATTTTTTTTTCTTAAAAAAAGTATGTATATTTGTGGTTCTCTTAGACTAAAAGAGAGTGTGTGTGTATATATATATATATATTATATATATATATATATAGAGGAGGGATCAGATTACACCACTTTTTTGGTGACATTGTGTGACAATGTCCATTTTTGAAATTTCAAAATTCAAATAGTCGATCCAAACCGTTCAATATGATTAATATATTAAGAGTAACTTGGAAATCAAATTTTACATTTTTCTGAATTTTTTTACTATTTATTAAGTATTTAACAAAATCGCTATATTCAGACCGTTGAATTTTTGAACCCCTCTAAATAAACCCAAAAAAATTTAAGAAAAATGTAAAATTTGATCTGCAAGCACATTTTAACATATCCATCAAGTTGAACGGTTTGGATCGACTATTTGGACTTTGAAAATGGACGGTGTCATCCGATGTCACCAAAAAATGGTGTTATTTGATCCCTCCTCATATATATATATGTAGGGTCCGGCTAATTTGCTGTCGGCAGCATTTCTGTCCAAGGTGCTACCGCCTCTTTTTTTATTTTGTGATGTTTAAATAACAAATCCAAACTGTTAGATGGTTAATTTATATTATAATCTACCTGGAGACCAAATTTTACATTTTTTGAAATTTTTTTACTATTTATTAAGCTAGTTTGAAAACCACTGTTTTCAGTAAATTTGCATAATTTAAATAAGCGGTTTTCAAACCAGCTTAATAAATAGTAAAAAAATACCAAAAAATGTAAAAGTTGGTCTCCAAGTAGATTATAATATAAATTAAACATCTAACAGTTTGAATTTGTTATTTGAACATCACAAAATAAAAAAAGGGGCGGTAGCACATTGGGCAGAAATGCTGCCACTAGCAAATTAGCCGGACCCTATATATATATATATATATATATATATATTGTAAAATCACCTTAGTTAGTGATTCTGTATTAAAAGATGAGTAAGGCTTAGGTGCTATAGATAGCGTAAGATCTTCTGTGCTATTGTCTAAAAAATATATTGTATAAACTTCGAACTTTGATCTAAGTATCTTGGTAAATTGATTATATAATGAACTAATTTTTACTATTTTTTTAGAATTTATGAAAGATGGAAAACAATGGGTTAAAAATAAAAAAGAAAATTGCCAATATTTTAGGATTGAGTCTATGGTACTATGCATATCATGAGTTGTTACCGTGCTACGGCTCTATATTCGAGTTTTCAAATTCTAACGGTTGATCCGAACCGTTCATCTTGTTCTCCATATTAATATGTGTTTGGAGACCAAATTTTTTATTTTTAAAAATTTTTTACTATTTTTTTTAGATATTTAGAAAATCACTTGATCTGAAAATTCTGGACCATCCAAAAACAGTGATTTTCAATAAATTTCAAAAAATAGTAAAGAAATTTCAAAAAATATAAAATTTGGTCTCCAAACACATATTAATATGGAGAACAAGATGAACGGTTCGGATCAACCGTTAGAATTTGAAAACTCGAATTTAGAGCCGTAGCACGATGCCAAATCGTAATATGCATAGTACCATAGACTCACTCATAAATTTTTAAGACAATAGCACATACAATCTTATACCATCTATAACACCTAAGCCTTACTCTTAAAAGATATCATACCCTATCATACACTACTACAACTTTCTTCCATTGTACCATACCTTAGACAAAAAGATATTTTGAAAATTAAAATGGAAGAAATGATAGGACATACATGATCATGTTTGAGGTAATATTTTTTTTTTAACATGTACACCATTAAGCTAGCATTAGCTATTTATATTATTATCACTTACCTTTTCTTTTTGATCATTTTAGCATTTATTTTAGAGCACCCACCACTACACAAGCTAGTGCTTCCTGTTCCTGCCCATAAAGACCACGGCATTGTCCTCTCCATTCAGAAAAACACTCGTTTCTCCGTTTTGATTTTAAGTCTGTTGGGACTGTTCACCAGCAAAAATGAAATAAAATTTTAGTAAATACTAAATAATTTACGTTCACTTTGTTTTAATTTGGAAAGACTAAATGTGCTTCATCTGGTGGTACGGTAGAGAAGTTTAAGGTTCAGGTATGAGTTAAAAACGACTAAAAAAAGTAAAGAAAATTTTAAAAGGTTAACTAGAATGTTACAAAATGTAAGAAGTTGCAGTTTTGAAATCCGAATGGATAAAATATTTGTGAATATTAAATAGTTTATTAGTTTGTCCTTTAATTTTTACTCAAAAAATGAATGTTACACAATGACACCATAAATTCTATCTTCAACAATTAATATATAAAGAGGAAAGATCCACTTACACTATTTTTAGTGACACTTTATATTTTTAAAGTTTTTAAAGTCCAAACTGTCAATCCAAATCGTTCAACATGATAGATATGTTAAAATGTGTTTGCAGATCAAATTTTACATATTTTTTTGAATATTTTACTATTTATTAAGTATTTTACAAAATCATTGTTTTCAGACCATTGAATTTTTATACCTATCTTAATAAATAGTAAAAAAATAAGAAAATATAAAATTTAATTTGCAAGCATATTTTAATATATCCATCATATTCAACATTTTGAATCTACTGTTTAAATTTTAAACATGTAAAATATAACCGGTATCATAAAAATACAGTATAAATGAATTCCCCTCATATATAATTATAAATTAAACAAACACCGCTAATAGAGCGTACTACCATAAAAAGATATTCTCGATTTCTCGCTCAGAGCTACTATTGGATCGGAAAAAAAAAATCCTGAAACATATTTAATTAACGAGCTGCCAGAATAATCATATTTTAGCAGCAAAAGGATAAAATGGAGACCAACTGTTCTCGTCCTTGTTTCCCAGTCCTAAGCTTTCTTTCGTTCATTCATTCACATTTTTTTTTTTTTAATATCTCCAATCTTTTTATCTTATGAATCTATGCTTTGTGACATGCTCATGATGTCAAGGAGGGTCATCGTATCTCATCCAAACAATAAGAAATTTTTGTAACAGGATATATTTACGAAGCACGGTTGAAATCTACCAAGAAACTTAAATCTTTGTCTTGTAAAAATTGAACCCAAAAATGATCCCTGTACATAATCTCTCGCCTCACTGAAATTTCACCGATCTTCTGTCAGAATTTTGCTTGATTTCTTATTTTTCAGATCTTCTGTAACGCTTCAGTTCAAGCTAACATGTAACGAGTCATACATTGAGGGAACACAGGTCAATTTCCGATTTGTTTCGCCTCAAATTGATAGTCTCTGCTCCGCAGAACTTCAGCAGAGTCTAGAGAGGGAAAGCATGTGGGGCCGCTTTCCTCGGACGTGATTAGAGTGGAAAAAAAGTGCCGTGTCGTGTCGTGACTAACACGCCGTGACTTTAGTCTCATGCCGTGCCGTGCCGTGACCAAGTGAACAGTGACTCGTGCCGTGTGGTGATCAAAATGTTAGGGGGTGGTCACGGCACACGAGTCACGCTTGCCGTAACTATTCACGTGCTATGTCCAAACGTAACTAATCACGTTTAACTATTTTTTCATAATTTAAGTTTGTTTTTTCAAGATTCACCATTTGATTAAGACCTAACGGTCCTAATTACACGTGACTCACATGCTGTGCTGTGACTCGCATGATTACGTACCGTGCCGTGACTAAAATGTCAAGGGATAGTCACAGCACAGAACAGTAACACATGCCGTGCCGTTATGTGACGTAGCCGGCTCTGCCGTGCCATTTTTCTCACACTAGCTGTGATCTCCCATTCCCACTTTTCTAGATCTTTTGTGAACATGGCGCTGAATATTCCGTGTTGAAGACCGAAAAATAAATATCTCTTATCCGCTATACACAAAGCTACAATGATTTTAGTTCATATGCGATTTATTATTTTCATATGAATCCCTAATAACTTCAATAATCGTAGAAATTATATGAAAAGGATGGCTGTAAATTTCCAGAATATTTGTAGTTTATTTTGGATATATTTGTTGACCATCTCCATTTTTTTTTCTTAGGCCTAAACCTCTTAAAAGTGGGAAGTGATAATATAAATTGAAACTAATATGTGCATAATAATATATTTTTTTCTTGCAAAATATTTAGATAGGGGAAAAATATGTTTTAAATTATCTCATATTAAACCCAATAACATTATTTTGATACATAAGTTTTGTAAAGTTAAGTTTCTTTCCTCTGTCGCAGATTTTTTTTCTTTTTTCGATTTTAGTAGTTAATTGTGTTTCATTAGAAATTAGATGTATGCTAATTTATTTTACAAATAAATATATTTTGTATTCCATAAAAGATATATTCCATTATTTTGTAAATTATGAATGTTGCAAACTTATTAAGTCACACTCCGGTGGAACTTTTTGTTTTTATGCCTTTTTAAAAAGTTTTTATGTATTCCGTAATTAATAAATTTTCACATTTCTTGATACTTAAAATGAAAGAAAGCTGTATACTTATATAAGTATATTATGACATATACTTATAAGTTATCTATTTATTTTCAAAGTCCAAAACAAATTCAAACCACTTAAACCGATTTCTCTCTTAAGAGCTTTTCGAATTTATTTAGTATCAAATTAACCGGTCAAAAATAAAGTTTTTTGTACAAGTCTTAATGGGTTTGATTTCTTTCTTAAGAGCTTTTCGAATTTATTTAGTATCAAATTAACCGGTTAAAAATAAAGTTTTTTGTACAAGTCTTAATGCACTATATTTCTGTAAAATTTTCACTTTCAAAAATTCTAAAAAAAAGTAAAAAATGTCCAAAAAGATATAAAGTTTTGATATTCAAACACATTTTAATATGAGTTCAATTTGAACGGTTTGAATTTGTGATTTGGACTTTAAAAATAAATATATAACTTATAAGCATATGTCATGATATGCTTATAAAAGGGGCGTAATAAAAAAAGTAAAATGCTTTCTCTGTATAATTTTAGCGTAATAAAAAATATTGTTTGCTCATTTTATATTGATCGGACGACCGTCTGTAAATATGTTACATACACATTTCGTCTTTTGTTTGTTAATCTTTCATAAAAATAAAGTGCATATGGAGGGCACTTTAAATATTCAAACGCATTTACAAGATCCCATCTTTCAAAGATTTAGTCCCATTATAATTCCATAATATTTTTGCTCAAAATATTAAATATTCTTGTTATTGAGATTTTTTATCTCTCTCTCATAAATTATTAACACTTTCAAAATTTCTAATTATAAAAAAAAATTGAAAATAGCTGTAGTGCAACTGCCGATATTTTTAATTTTATCCAAAAAATAAATTATTTTATTATAAATAACCAAAGGCTAGACAAAATTTTATTTCTACCCAAATCGTAAATATTATTTACGGTTTGAATTCTTAATTCAGACCGTAAATAATATTTATGATCCGAATTCACAATTCGAACTGTAAATATTATTTACGATCCAAATTAAGAATTCAAACCGTAAATAATATTTACGGTCCAAATTAAGAATTCAATATTTACGGTTCTAATAATGAAATAGCAATTGACTTTTTTTAAGAAATGTGTAATTGTCTAGTAACTTATATTAATCTGGGCCATCGGTTAAAGGATTTTCATTTAATTGACTTCTTTGAAAATAAAATTCTCTGAGCTCAACAGAGCGGTGCTTCGTAACCTCAAACACCGCTCGCAGGGGGCTGCCGCCCCCCTGCCACCCCCTGCATACTCCAAAATTTTATATTAATACAGAAACCATATAATTTTGGAGTATGCGGGGGGTGGCAGGGGGGCGGCAGCCCCCTGCGAGCGGTGTTAATGAAAATTCTTTAACCGACGGTCCATATTAATATAAGTTATCAGGCAATTACACATTTCTTAAAAAAAGTCAATTGCTATTTCATTATTAGAACTGTAAATATTGAATTCTTAATTCGAACCGTAAATATTATTTACGGTTTGAATTCTTAATTTGGACCGTAAATAATATTTACGGTTCGAATTGTGAATTCGGACTGTAAATATTATTTACGGTCCGAATTAAAAATTCAAACTATAAATAATATTTACGGTTTGGGTAGAAATAAAATTTTGTCTAGACTTTAGTTATTTATAATAAAATAATTTATTTTTTTGAGTAAAATTAAAAATATCGGGTGCAACTGCATCTGGAAATTAATTAAGGCTTCTCTAGCCCACAAATACTAGATCCAAATGTCATTGCTATTGGGCTTTAGGCCCAAATAGGTTAAGGTAGAGTCGAATCCGAACCGGCCTATGATGAGGTTTAGTGGGAAAAGTGTTTTTGTTTTGAAACAGTGTCTGAACTGGGTTCAATCTGATCATATTGTGGATGTTGGTGCAGACTGTAGAGTAGAGGTGCAAACGGGCCGGATATTATCGGACTATATTCGAATTCGTATTCAAAAATTAGATACGGATATTCGATATCTGAATACATGTGCAGATATGAATATAGATACGAGTATGGTTTTTAAATTTTAATTATCTGTATTCAAATATTAGATATATACCATATAGTTTAATATATATTATGAAAAATATTATGTTATTCACTATTATAACAAGTGAATATATGTACCTGTATCTGTTTAAAATCCAATTCATATCTATATCCGAAAAATAAAAGCGGATATAGATATAATTTTACCACTATCCTATCCGATCCGTTTGCTCCCCTACTGAACAGCACACTTAACATATTTGGTGGATTTATATTTTTACTTGAAATATAAACTATAGAACATAATTAATTACCATGTAAACATGCGCACGCAATTGACAAATGTTACTGGTTGACTAGAAAAACTAACCCGGAGTGGTAACTGTTAAGTCCAGATTAATTGACATTAATCGGTTGATAAGGTGCGTAATTATTCAGTTAATTGACATTATCTCTGACAAGATCTCAAAATCCCTTTTTGGGATGTGGATCATGGGGGCAGAAATTCCTTCCCATAAAGCCACTGCCGAGTGAGTCCGGAGTTATTTTTACTATTTAAATATTTGATCTTGGATCTACTTTGGATCCACCTGATAATGATTCTAGAGGTAGAAATTTCCAGTCCCAGAGGAACAGGAGATTTAGTCTTCCCTTTTTGTAGACTTCAGGTCGTATAAAATTAATTTGAAAATTACTACTCAAAAATAGATAAATAAATTACCAATCACAATCTTTCTTTTGTAATCATCATCAATCATAAATTCATCGAAATAAGCACTCAAATTGTAAATTGGACAGTTTTTTTACTTAAATATATTATCTCAGGAGTGCAGGAGATTTGGTCTCCCCCTTTTGTAGACTTTAGGTCGTGTAAAATTAATTTGAAAAGTACTACTCAAAAACACATAAATAAATTACCAATCACAATCTTTCTTTTATAATCATCACCAATCATAAATTCAACAAAATAAGCACTCAAATTGTAAATCGGACAATTCTTTTACTTAAATATATTACCTCAGGAGTGCAGAGGAGATTCGGTGTCCCCTTTTGTAGACTTCAGGTTGTATAAAATAAATTTAAAAATTACTACTAAAAAACACATAAATAAATCACCAATCACAATCTTTGTTTTGTATAATCACCAATCATAAATTCAACGAAATAAGCACTCAAATTGTACATTGGACAATTCTTTTACTTGAATATATTACAATATGATTTCTCTTACTTCCTCATGAGCAAAACAGAGAAAGAAGGGAAAAAGAAAGAAAGAGATATATAAAGAATATAAGGAAACAAACAACCAACAACACTTTTCTTTAGAACACAAAAAAAAAAAAAAAAAAAAAAAAAAAACCCTGATGATACCTTCCTTTGCAATCTATTTACAGAGATCGCCGGTACAGCACTGCCAAAATCCTATCTCACCTACACATCCGACTTACGTTCCTCTGTCCCGGTTGTTACTCAGTGATCTCCGACATGCTCTCAGTGATCTAGCATACGATCCATTCCATTGAAACACATCATCTGCGTGAATCGCTGAATTCGGATACCTTTGCTTATGCCTATCATGATGGCTCTGAGGAGGTTTCTCTTCGTCATATCCTATGCTCTCAACTCGCACCTTCTCCTTCCCGTCTTCTCCATTCTCATCCTCGACTATAAGCGTGAACACAAACGGACCCATCGGTACATCTTTAAACTCGAGTGCGGGTTCCAAGGCCTTGACCACTTCTTGCATGTGGGGCCTTGATTTCGGGTTTTCACTCAAGCATCGGTATGCTACTTGTGCAGCTATCTCTGCACCCCTTGTTGAGTACTGTGATTCCAGATTTGGATCCATGATTCTGTATAACTTTTCGGGTCTTTTCAAAAAAGGCCGAGCCCAATCGACGAGGTTTTGCTCTCTAGGTTTTCTTTTCTTATCCACAGATCTCCTGCCTGATAGGAGCTCCAACAGTACTACTCCAAAGCTGTACACGTCGCTCTTTGTTGTAAGATGACCTATGAGATGAATAAAAATTGTTGGATTAATTGTTAGCTATATATGTATATTGTTTTGCTTTATGAGGAACTGAGAATATTAATGCATGCATGTATAGATAGTATCAGTACCAGTCATGATGTATTCTGGTGCAGCATAGCCGTGAGTTCCCATAACTCGGGTCGTGACGTGAGTTTCATCTCCTTGTGGGCCGTCTTTTGCGAGTCCGAAATCAGACAGTTTTGCTGAGTAATCCTGATAATTTAAACAAATGGTATGAATCATCTGAGTTAATATGATCAATTTCTGCTTCTGGTTTTGTAGCCCAAATATTTTTGCTAAATCCATGGTAATTGTTAAAGTTAGGTAAGCTCTGGTTAAAAAAGAAATGCGTCACTTTCTTGCAGTGTTAGAATAAGAGCCCATACTTTGAAATTAGTTGGAACTTTTAACCAGTGAATTTTATAATTTGACTTTTATCTGGAAAGAGACTGCGTGTTCTACCTAACAGTCAAAACTAACCACACACACACACATATATATATATCAAAAGATAAAGGACCAATCTATTGTAATAACTGATCAGTTTGTGATAATTCAACAAAGATGACTTAAAAAGTTGTGAAAAAAATATAACAACTTACCGGGTCAAGTAATATGTTTGAGGCTTTGAAGTCGCGGTATATAACGGGTTTTTCCGCCTCGTGGAGGAAGGCGAGACCTTTCGCAGCTCCAACGGCAATTTTCATTCTTGTCATCCAAGGCAAAGTTTGAAATGCACTAGCTGGTAGAATTGTCAAAGGAAGAAACTTAACACATCAGATATTTTCAAAAAATGTATCTAATTAAATTAATAAGAGATGTGATTACTTTTCAATTAAATGTAGACACTGAATATTTTAAAATGTGACAGTGTATGAAAAGAAAGGGGGACATACTTTGAAAGGTATTGATGTATTTGGGATTAAATATAATGCACACGGAGGATATGTAGGAAGGAGAAGATCCTATCAGAAATATAAATATCTACAATAGACTAGCAAGCTATAGACATTTGACCAGTTGTTATCAGGATATGATATTTCAAATTAGCCCTCAATAATTGAATATTATTATCACATATTCTTAAGCAAAGGAGAGAATATATTCAAAATGTCAAACAGGATAGAGTTATGCAACCCACGAACAACTTCAAGCTGTCGGCTTAACTAATTAAATTGAGACATTTCTCTCAAAAAAACCAATCAACTATTCAAAAATATAAAAACAAAAAATAAGAAGAAGAAAGGCCAGACAAGACAAGCTATAATTAAAATATTAAAATATTTATTTATGTCTTCCTGAAGTTACTAATTAAACCAACCAAGAGAAGATAAAATCTTACATTTGAAAAGATGGTTTTCCAAGCTTCCCTTGTCCATGTACTCATACACCACCATTCTATGCTCATCTTCATAGCAATATCCAATCAATTTCACCAGATTTGGGTTCCTCAGTTGCCCAAGAAAAAACACCTCTGCCTGATGTAAAACAAAAAAATAATAACCTCAATAAATGATATTGCATTTTTCTATATGTTCATCTTTAGTACAAAAAAATAATATGTAAGATTTTAACGTTGAAAAATAATACATGAATTTTTTTTCAAATAAAAATTAGAAATGAATTTCCTTACCAGCCATTCCCTATGGCCTTGCGTGCCATCGGCATCCAAGTACTTCACTGCAATTCGTTGCGGTTCCAGACCGGGTCGGACCTTCTCATCAATGAAGCCCTTGTAAACGGGTCCAAAACCACCTGACCCAATAAAATTACTATTGGAAAAATTGCGAGTAGCAGTCTTGAGCTCTGACATGGTGAACACGTAAAGATTCGAGCTTGCGAGTGTGATCGATAGATCTTCGGGCGAAAGCAATTCCATGGAGTTAATGCTGGAGAATGACTTGCATGATCTTGAGCTACCGGCAGTTCTCCCGCGAGAACTTTCATGAGAGGAGAAACATCTGAAGAGAGATTTGTATGAGAATTTTCTCGCCATTTTTGTCTTTGAAATTTTAAAGCTTGCTTAGCCAAGCACGTTTGTCTCGCTCTTTACAAGTGTAAAGGTGGAGTATATATAGAGGTAGTTCCCTTTTGTTTTGAGGGGGGTAAGTTAGGCTTCTTTGTTTGTACTGAGAAACAGAGATAGAGAGAGAGAGAGAGAGAAGAAATGCTGCGGTATTGGCTTGACTTTGTCAATTGGAAGGGAAATGGAAACCGTGGAAAGATTTGAAATCCTGATCAGAAGCTGAAAAGGATTGGTAGTTGTTGAGTCTAGCGATGGATTTGTTTTTATATTTCATATTATTTTTGTTGAGGAGCTGAGATGAAGTAATTTATAAGGAAAAAAATAAAATAATGTTTGGATAAGGACCTGGTGGTAAATATAAGGTGGGGATTTTTCTTATTGGTCCGGTGCAATTTTCAATTAAAGAGAGAATAATTCATTCATTAAAATCAATCTCTCTCTGAGTAAAATTTTAAGCATCTAGAAGACTAGAACATTTGAAAGAAATGGCATAAATAAGAAATTGAAGCCTTGTCATTTCTCAACCATGCAATTTCCTTGCACCTGCTTTCGAATCAACCTTGCAACACCACCATCTCCACAAAGTATAATTTCTTCAGTGAACTTTCTTGATCTCCAAAATAAAGTAACTTCTAAAAAAACTTGTAACTGAATAATTTAATTTTTTTAGAGGAATTGAATTGTCTAATTATAATTAGCTAGAATCTTTATTGCAGAGTTCATCAGATACCTGAAAAATTCTAATGTTGTTATAAAAATTCAACATAATATTAAGTTAGGAGTGAGGCTATGGTACTTTGTAATGCACAGATCGTTTTGTGCATTGGATTTATATCTCCGTTTTTAAAGTTCAAATAGTCGATTTGAACCGCTCAACATTATTATCATATGAAAATATGCTTGAAAACTAAATTTTATATTTCTTGAAATCCTTTCACTATTTTTTGAAACAATTAAAAAATCACTTAATCTAAAAATTCTGACCATCAAAAAGTAGTGATTTTCTACTTACAAAAAAAAATAGTAAAAAAATTCCAAAAAATATAAAATTTGGTCTCTGAGTATTTTTTCATATGATAATAATGTTGAGCTGTTTAAATCGACTATTTGAACTTTGAAAACAGAGATATGAATCCAATGCACAGAACGATCCATGTATTGCAAAGTACCATAGCCTCACTCTTAAGTTAGATTCAAAGAAAATGGCCATTTATTTTTCATATTTTAGATAACCACAATAACAAAAAAAATCAAATAAATAAACCAACTTTTGAAGGATTTTAAAAATTAGCAAATTACTAGTAAAATGCAGTCGGGTATTTAGCGAGCACTCGGCAAGTGACAGCTCGTTATATATGACCCACCTCCTTTAAATAATATTAAATTAGGTTCTACTTCTAATAGAAATGGTCTTATTTTTTGCAATATAATTTTATAGAAATAGTATTGTAAATTCCAAGGAAATTTGACCTGGTAATTAATGCCATTTCTTAATACTCTGTTGCACTTAAAAATTGTATCAAGTGCTCAATTTTCCTTTGATATATTATTACTTTACATTTGGATCAAGGAAAATAGGAAAACAATTCATTGCTACCAGTGAAATCGGCAGGGTACCAGTAGAAAATTAAATTTGACCATTCTCTCCTTAAAGGCACCTTTTATTTTTCTTATCAACTGAAAACACAAATAATTAGTTTATTTTTTCTATGAGAATAAAAATATATTATACTAGGTTGAAAAATATGATGTGTGACTCCATTTTTTAGTTTTATTCATATAAATCATTAAAATTACTTGATTTTATTTATAGAATTTTAATTTGTAAAATTCTGTTTTATTTTTAGAAGTCCTCTTAATAATTACTGGAAAAATATTCCAACAACTTTTCCTATATTTGTAATAAGTGCAAAAATTTAAAATAAATGGTATTTTTATTGTTAGATTGGACCCAAATCTGCTATTTTTTTTCATCTGAATTGTTTCAAATCCAACACACGGCTTCAATAACACCTGAATCATTTCAATAGATTAGATTGATATAAAAAAAAAAAAGTCATTGACGCCATATGATGAATTTTGAACGATTCAGATGAAAAAAAAAAAAAAAAACAAATTTGGATCCAGAGAGATCAATCGATCAGAAGCATCCATTATTATTATTATTATTATTATTATTATTATTATTATTTTAAATTTTAAGTGACCCCACAAAATCCTTCGTCAACCACTAACGATTGAGTCAGTTGTTTAATGTCAGGCTAATATTTAACTTAGCAAATGAGGTTGCACCATACTTTTAATAGCCTTTTATTTTTTTAAGCTCATCCAAACAGAATCTTACATAGGTTACAACGAACAAAACAGCCCACAGAATGCTGTACACAAAAAAATATTTTTTTCTCTCTTAGCTTTTTTACTCATGCGTCATGGAACCCTAATCTACTGTTATTCCGAGAGGTTACCACGAACAAAATAGAGCCCACAGAATCAGTGGTGGAGCTGCCTACCCTGAATTTTTTTTTCCTTTTTTTTTTGATAAAGTTCTTGCTCTGAATTTGATTTTACCTATCTCCCGATTCAATTTGAAGTAGCAATTATCAGTTCTGACTTTAAAAATGGTTTGTGAGTCATTTAATCTAATTAGGAAAGAAATGTATTTTAAAATCTTTGTTCAATTCGGAATAGCAATTCCCCTCTGCTCAATTAATACCAATTGTTTTAAAAATTACAAGTAATTATTTTAGTAATTTTGGTATCAATTAGTAATTTATTAAAAATTACAACCGGTTAGATAAACAGAGATGCAATTTTGTAGGTGGACGGAGGCAGAAAGAGAATTATGGAGGCAATTCGAATCCGAATTCGTTCAGAAAAAAAAAAACCTAAACCCGATTTTTGTCCACCCCTAATTCAAATCCTGGCTACGCCACTGCACAGAATGCTGAACACAAAAAAAAAAAAAAATTCTCTTATCTTTTTTACTCATGCGTTATAGAGTCCTAATTTGCTGATATTCTGAGAGGAATTATAGGATTTTGAAATTCCGATATCAACCGTTCAAATTTTTCAATGTGCGGATCTCGAAAACTTTATGCACGTATCTCGAGAAAAATCAATGATTGAGAACGGAATTACAGGATCCTGTAATTCCCCGAGAATCACAGAAGATTTATTTACTGCGTCACAAGGTTGTTCGTTCTGTGTCAAAATTTGTACTAATTAGATGTACCCGATTTTGATGTAGATCGAACGGTTTTGGCCGAATTTATATAAAACCTTAATGACAGGTAAAGATTGAAAAGCTTAAATATTATGGATGAGGTTTCTGAAACGAATTGAAGGCTTGATAAGGTGTCCATTTTGTGAAAGCGAAACATATAATTATTCGCAGCTGTACCGCTACAAGCCTCCAACGGTTGCAACATCTCAATAAGCGGTCGGTCATGTGGGCCCCACTCCGTCTCGTACCGTCACCACTGGAAATTTGGAATGGAATTAAGTTGGAACAATAGACAAGGCAAAATACAGTAAAGTGAAAGCTAGGGCTAGAAAACAGCCTATTTTTTTTTTGTTCTGTACCATAAAAAATACTAAATTTGTGAGATCAGAATCTTCATATTAAGGAAAAAAAACAACATATACAGTAGTTGCATTATGAAGTGATTCTATGCAGCGTCTCTCTTTCAATGACGCAAATTATGTTGAGTGATCTATTTACATTGTTTTTTGTGACACCCGATTACATCTTACATTTTGTAAGTTTTCAGAGTTTAAATAATCAATCCAAATCATTCAACATGATGAATATTTTAAAATATGCTTGCAGATCAAATTTTATATTTTTTTGATTTTTTTTACTATTTATTAAGTATTTTATAAAATTGTTGTTTTCAAATTATTGAATTTTTGTACCCATCTTAATAAATAGTAAAAAATTCAACAAAGTGAAATTTGATCTGCTGGCACATTTTAATATATATATCATGTTGAACGGTTTGAATCGACTCTTTGAACTTTAAAAATATAAAATGTAATCCGATGTCATAAAAAAACGGTGTAAGTGGATCTCTCCTCGTTTATGTTTTAGCATATCCATCTCGCTATCTCTTTGCATTATTTTATTGAAATATGTCCATGAGATTAAGGTTGCAATCGGTTTATTATTTATCCATTATAATAATTTAATAAGTCTCATCAAATAGTATTTTTAAATATCAAGATGTAAATATTTAATGTTTATTCATAGATTTTTTTTTTTTCTAGAAACGCGATTAGATCAAAGAACATTCCAATTTGGGAGCAATACCTCCTTCAACAAATCCAATGAACATGGATGAGCACCTCATTAATATTTTGATTGATTATCGAGAAACATAATTGGCGGAAGAGCTAGATAGATTTGATAGTGGGATCCTCACATTCATTTTCCTAGTCAATGTACATGTACATTGTTTAGGGTTTTCATTATCTCTTTATCTATCACAATCCCAATAATTAAAGGAATTTAATAAAGCAAATCTAACAAATTGTGATTGTACTAATGTGCTTATCTTTTTTTTTTTTCTTTTTTTTTTTGAAAATGGCATGCAGTGACCATTAAAAATGTATTAACATAGTTGTTTACAATCACAAATCTGAAACTATTACAAATTTTTTTTTTTTGAAAAAATATATAGAGATCAAGTCTCTAGATTCCATTGATTCATAAAGACACAAGAAGTGTAAGTTTGTTAATATATATATATATATATATATGATTTGGCTAATATGCTATGGGTAGCTAAGAGGTCTCCCGTGCTACGGTTCAATATTCGACTTTTTAAAATCCTAACGGTCAATCCGAATCATTCATCTTGTTCTCCATATTAGTATGTGTTTGGAGACCAAATTTTACATTTTTTTGGAAATTTTTTACTATTTTTTTAGATTTATTGAATATTGCTGTTTTTTATGATCCAGATTTGTTTGAAAAACAACAATTTTCAATAAATCTAAAAAAATAGTAAAAAATTTCCAAAAAATATAAAATTTGGTCTCCAAGCACATATTAATATGGAGAACAAGATGAACGGTTCGGATCGACCGTTAGAATTATGAAAAGTCGAATATTGAGCCGTAGCACGGGAGGCCTCTTAGCTACCCATAGCACGGTAGCTAAGTCCTATATATATATATATATGAAGAAAAAAAAAGGTAGGAAAATGAAAAATAAAAAATAAAAAAGGAAAGAGATTAAAGATAGACATTAATTTGCACTCCTCTATCTAATGTTGAACCACATTGAAATGTCCTGTTTAATTTCTATAACTAGCAGGGCCACCAGCTTGTCCTTGTCAGACTCTTCCGCATCTCTCCAGATGACAAAACAGAATGCCACCTGCATTTGTTTGATCACTTTTCCTCAATTTCTATAGCAATATGTCCCAGTAGTTTCCATTCACAAACTTCCTATTTGGATTTTTTTGATAAATCATAATTAAGAAAATATTTTTTACTGATTCAGCATGATTGTTTTTTTTTTTTTTCAAAAACCAGAAGGACCGGAGGAGCGCTCCGGTCTTAAAATTTTTCTTTACTCAAGACCGGAGGAGCCCTCCGGTCTCCCAAAATTTTAATCGGTTTTGACCGTTAGAATTGCATTACGATTCAGGCGTCACAGAAGATCCCAAAAATTCTAAACAAATCAAGACCGGATGGCCGGTCCGGTCTCTCCAAAAATTAATAACCAAGACCGGATGGCCGGTCCGGTCTTAACTAATTTTTAAATTGAAAATTGATTCGGTGAATACTATATATATATATACGGTTTATTTATGAACTCTTGAATATATGATAATGATTATTTAGCATTGATACTTTGCAGTTATGACAGTATATATACTACTCTCTGCTAATTTCTGATTACTAATAAATCCAGTCGGTACGTTGATTTTCCAAGACTCCTGCATGCTTTTATAACCATTATTGTAAAAAGCCGATTAATCGGCCAATTAGTCGTTAGCGGTAACCAAATCGTTACGGATTTTTCTAAATAATCGGCCAATTATTTCTGATTATAGTTGATTATCTACGATTAATCGTTTGACGGTAACCTGTATGTTTAATAACCTCGTAACGTTATTTACAGTTCTAGTACTGGTTATAACATTAGTTTAGGGTATAACATCCCAGTGTTCTTACTAAAAAATAAAAATGGGTGAAAAAAATGTGAGAAATTGTTAAGACCGGAGGGCTCCTTTGGTCTTGAGAAAAGGCAAAATTTGAGACCGGAGGGCTCCTCCTTTTTTTGGTGAGAAAAAAAAAGTGAAAAAAAGAAAAAAAAAATGAGTCGCTGCACGATCCGCCGCACCACCCTCAATCAAAAAAGTGATAAAAATGTGCAAAATTGTTAAGACCGGAGGGCTCCTCCGGTCTTGAGAAAAGACAAAATTTGAGACCGGAGGGCTCCTCCGGTCTTTCTGGTTTTTAAAAAAAAAAATGCAATCATGCTGGATCAGTAAAAATTATTTTCTTAATTATGATTTATCAAAAAAATTCCCTATTTTTCCCCAGGAACGAGGATCGATGTAGCAGCAAGCCGACCGCGCTATAGTTCGTACAGTGCATATTACAAGATTTAGGTCGGCTATGGTATGCGTATAGTGCATATTACGATGTTTATGTTATGATTTCGAATCTTTTGTTCTCAGGGAGCAGGAATTTTCTGATACTACAGTCACTGTGTGTGGAAATGATTATATTAGATCCACACACAATGACTCTGGATTTTCTGTCTCCGGAAAGCAGAGGATTCAGTTCCTTATATTATAGCTGTAACTCTCCTCACTCCAGTATCTTTCTACTTTTTGGTCGCTTAAATAAGAACTTGATATTTTTTTCCCCTAAACTTTAAGAAACCATTTCAAATGAAATGATGACCAATAACTCAATTTGTAATTATATTATTAACTTCAAACAACTTAACTTAAATTAAAAAGTTAATAAATTAATTTTAATGTATTTATTTTTGGAATATTTTTTGACCGCTTAACTTTATACTAAATTAATTATAATATTTAAAATTTTCACATGTAGGCGCATCACTTGTAAAGTAGACGAATTTCAATGATTCAGATTCATTATTTGAAATTGATTTAACAGGTTTTAGACTTGAGTTCACCAAGGAGCTTGGTGAACTTAAGAACACCCTAGTTCTACTCTATACAAATCGGTCAAAATTAGAAAATTAATAAATTAATTTTAATGCATTAATTTTTGTAACGTTTTTTGACCGCTTGACTTTATACTAAATTAATTCGAATGTTTAAAATTTTCACATGCAGATGCATCACTCGTAAGATATGCGGGTTTCAACGTTCGGATTCATCATTTGAAACTGATGATTTAACGGGTTTTTGACTTGAATTCACCAAGAGACTTAGTGAACTTAAGAACAACCTAGTTCTACTCTATATACAGTTTTTATATATAAATGTATTTTTTTCAATTTATTAAAATGTTACCAATTAAATAAGTGTGATCGAATTTGTATGAGGTGTGGATAGCTCTAATTAATTTTTAACTCAAACTCGATTTGATTTTACTTATTATTAAATCTAGTTATAGTTCAGATTAATTTACTCGAAGTCCATTTATTTACAGTTAGGAATACGATGATACACTTATAAAAAGATCAAATTTAAAATAAAATAGCTAATATATAAATTTCTAGAAAAGAATAAAGCAATTTAAGGAGAGTATAGAACACTGGTAAAACCATAAATTACTGAATTGATCAATTATTTTGGATGCCAAGACTAACAATGATAGTACAAAAATAAATAAATTTAGGTACATTAAAATTTAGGGGTGTCAATGGCACCCTTTTACCTGTTAATCCGATATATATTTATCTGAAAACATAGGTAAGAGTGAGATTTTTTTTCGTTATCTCATTGGATACGGGTAAGGGTAACGATTTTTTCCCATTATCTTACCCGGTTTCGTTAAGATAATTTTTAGAAATATAATTATATATATAGATATATATTTGCATGTAGATGCAGTAAAGTTTTGTATTTTTATTAAATTTTCATAATATAAATTAGTTGTATTTATTATTATTATTTTTTCTTTTTTTCTTGTTTTGAAAAATATTTTATCAAAAACACAAATCCAAATGTCAATGAAACTTTTTTTTATCCTTTTATCCGATCCGTACCGTATTAAAAAAGATAAGTAAGGATAATTTTTTTTTCATTATCATAACGAATTAACGGATATAGGTATAAAAATGTCTCCACCTGTAACATTATGCAAAATGCATACATGAAATTAATAAGTAAAATAAAATACGAAATGTCTCAATGAATTGTTCTATAAAATATGTTACATTTAAAGAACAAGTAGTATAATTTTGAAAAGATGAACAAGATAATTGAGCTACATGAAGTGAATTACTATAAAACCATTTTTATAATCTGTTTGACTGATATGAATTTGAAAATTCTAAAATATTTTGGAAATAAATATTCGAAATTTAGAAATTGAAATATTACGAGATATAATATATAGCAATTACAATATTATAAAAAATAATAATAATTACATGTGGGTTTGACAAAGAAAAAAAATATAAAGTTAATTAATGCTATACAAGGTAGGTATAGTTATCCTTTTTCATTTAACAATTATTAATGTCCTTGTACGGTTGTACCTATCCTAATCTACGGTTCTTATTTTTATACCCCAAGTATACTTTCTTCTCTCTCCACTACCTTATCTTCTACAGTTTTTTATGTTCAAAAATACTGTTTACAAACCAGAGATTGCAGCAGATTTCAATTCTCTTTGTAGTCTTACTCAAAACCGAGGGGAATTTTTTATTAGTAGTAATTGATAGAAAAGAAGAGAGAAAAATAAAAAGAGTACAGCTATTTTTATATGAGTAGTAAGATCGATATTGTTCATACCGATCCTATCTTTTTTTTTTTGCGATCCAAACTCTGAATAAAAAAAAAATTAGATCTATATAAACAGTATCGATCCTAACTTAAAAAGAGACGAAGTTAGAACCAATATAAACAGTATCAATCTTACTAGTTATTATCTATAAAAAAAAACACTATACTCTTTCTATTTTCCTTTCTTCTTTTCTATTAAATATTACCAATAAAAAATTCCCAAAAACGAGCAAGGACTGAGTTGAGCTTTTGCACACGGAATCGATGGTCGTTGCCCTTTTTTTTATTTTTTATTTCCTATTACATCGCAGCAAGTGGTATACATCTTTCTCGGTCTCCTCTTCTAAACAGATATGAATCCAAATTAAGATAGTCGGTAGCTGTTTTACTTGCTTTTGATCGTTGGGATTGAGAATTTTATATGGTGCAATTAAAAGTTGTTAAATTTGATTGATCTCTTGATTTTGGATTGGAGCTCAAACCATATATAATATGTACCTTACGGTACCAAGTTCAAATAGGCTTGTATCAATGAATACCACCTTGTCCTTGATTTTTGATGCAATTTTAGTATTTAATGGGGAATTCAGTATGATGATACATGTACAAACATTTTATGTGAAATGGTATACATATGTGGGTGCCAGGGTTAAAAGTGCAAACTTTCCTTAGTGAAAATTTAGCCATGTCAGAAGGACTAAAATAAAAAATGGAAAATTATGAGATATATAGCCGGTTGTAAAATGAAAGAAAAGACCCTCGGGTTTGGTCCAGAAAAAAGGAAATAAAAAGGAAATAATTTGAGTAACATAAAAGAAAGTTACCAAATAAACACATATTGAATTATAAATGAAGTTGAATCGACACATTAGAATTAAATTAGGATTTATTATGAATAGCTCCGTGTAACAAAATTTCCATTAGTTGTGACTTGTGAGTAATCCAAACTTTAAACAAAAATGGTAATAAAATCTTAATAAATAGTTAGATGAATAAAATTATTCAATAAGTCATGTTACCACTGCTAGTGTTATCACACTAGAAACTATAAAGTTAAGAAATCAAACGTTACAAAACTTAGCAATTGTAAAGATTAGGTCACATACGTTATCAGACATTATGATTGAAATATTTTAACGCAAATCATTTATTCTGATAAGGTTCTTAGATATTTTATTTATTTATGTAATTTTTGTTATTTAATTAGATGTTGTTATTGAGCATTTGCATTCGTCATTATGAAATGAACTGTTAGTTTAAAGATATGGAATTTGGGTTTATTGCATCTGATAGGGTGCAGAGAGTATATCTCTCGCATCATTCACTATAAAATATCAGATAATTATTATAAATAAATTGAGATGTGACAAAAAAAAATAGATGATATTAGTAATGCATAAAAAAATCTATGTTTTATATTATGTATATTAAATAATAAATAAACGTGTGATAATTGTCGCACCTCTAGATTGAGAGTGTAACACCACTCGATCTGTATCATACTTACTGACATCTCTAATTGAAATGTTAGAAAAATTGAATTTGAGGACAGCTATGACGGATTTTGACTTTAGTCAAATTCTTAAAAAGAGGATGGAGAAGAATTCCGAAACGGTCAGGAAATTAAAACCTCCAGCTAGCTCATTACATAGGTGGTCCCAACCTGTCAGCAAAAAAAAAAATATATAGGACCTTTTGGCAATAATAAATGAAATTATGTCCAGGGGGGGAGATATTTAAAGGCTCAAACGAATTGTAAGATTTTAAACAAAAAATAATGTCAAAGAAATTAATGTTCAAAAAGAGGGGGGTTAAAATGCATCCTTCTTTTTGTGCTCTAAACGTGCATTCTCCTCTCGTTTCTTCATTTTTAAAACTCAAATAGTTGATTTGAATCTACCAACGTGTTCTACATATTAAAATGTGCTTGGAGACCAAATTTTACATTTTTTGGAAATTTTTTACTATTTTTTCAGAATTTTTGAAAATCATCACTGTGCTGAATTTTTTATTATTGTTAAGTTTAATAAAAAATTCTGAAAAAATAGTAAAAAATTTCCAAAAAATGTAAAATTTGGTCTCCAAGCACATTTTAATATGTAGAACACGTTGGTAGATTCAAATCAACTATTTGAACTTTAAAAATGAAGAAACGAGGAAAGAATGCACGTTTGGAGCAAAAAAAAAGGGTGCATTTTAACCCCACTCGTTCAGAAAATTATGCAACTAAAAATATTAAAAATGTTGTCAAATATAATTGAGATCTGAACTTTTATCCCTTTTCTCCTCTCTATCTGAACTATTATCCCTGTAGAATGAGATGATTCAAACTGTTTTTCTAACTTGAAGCAAATCTTTAAGGGGATTCTTACAGTCTAATTAGACACTGTATTGAGGTTTGTCCAATTAAGAATAAATCTGAACTATAAAATTGTGAGTCCCACTATGAGATATTACATATTGCACTGTCAAATGCTCATGTTTAGGTTCATGGTGAGTTTTCAATTCAATCTGTGATTCCTTAAGAAGGAAATTACATATTGAATTGGAGGTCCTGATATTTTTTGAAATTCTCCAATTTCAGAAATGTTTTGTATTTTTTTTTTTTTAAAATCGTATTAATAATACGGTTGGTTCAATTGAGAATAAATCTGAACTATAAAATTGTGAGTCCCACTATGAGATACTACACATTGCACTGTCAAATACTCATGTTTAGGTTTTGTGTGAGTTTCCAATTCAATTTGTAGCTCCTCAAGAATGAAGTTGCAGATTGAATTGGATATTGGTATTTTTTCAAATTCTTCAATTTTAGAAGTATTTTTTTTTTAAATGGTATTAATAAAAATTTCGGCTAGTAATAAGTCTCGAGATGCTGATTTGGTGGCTGACATGTCACAATCTCATCAATATTTCCTCTTAATTACTTGATAAAATTAGTTTGTTTTTCTTGTAATCGAATGATTAATTCATTATAAATGAAGCGACAATTGTACGGAATTAATTAGCGATTAATGAAATAATTTCTGAGTTCTCTTTATTTCCTTTATCACCCATTCCGACAAGATTTAAACATGATTATAATAGATGTCATGAATAACATAAATTAACTCACAAAACAAAATTCTATATTTTTGTCCAGCTCATCTTATCTAATAAAAAATAAAGTGGAAAGTTGAATTTATGACAATCAGAGCCACTGCTGCAATGTGAGACCTAGAATAACATATATCTGGATTCCTGAAATTTTTATTTGTATATTAAAAAAAATATATATATTCTGGTACCTCGAGCTATCATATTCAAGCGCGTCGCCCCAAGCATTTTAACAGAAAAAACTTTCAATGTTGTATAACTTCCATTTCCAGTGCTAATATCAAAACATCTAAAGCTATGTTTATAACATTTTACAATGCTACTCGCGAGCATGTAAATCTCTGTCTAAAAGCATTGAAAATCTAAATCTATATAGTTTTAACTCCTAACTACTTTTGTCTTCAAGCCAAAAATGAAAACATTCATTTCACCCATTTTTTTTATTTTTTCTCTGATCATTATAATTTATTTTTGGTTTAAATGCTTTGAAATGTTATTGTTGAGGTTTTAATTCTTTATACATGAGGTTTATATGCTTTATTCTAGATATTTAAAATGTTATTAATGAGGTTTATATGCTGCTACATGAGATTTATATGCTTGTAAATAAAGGTTTAAATTATTTTGAAGCAAATTTTTTTTAAAAAGCTGAAAGTCACAAAAATTTAAAGTGGTAAAAAAAATTATGACACAAACATAACTCAAAAGTTATTATTCATGGATCTCATTTGAAAGAGAAAATCGGATAAAAAATGTTTATATTTTTAGATTCGCAAAATTTATCACGGATTGTTGAGAAAATGGATGAGAATGATCAGAAAAAAAAAGTGGATGAAATGAATTTTTTTATTTTTGGCTTGAAAACAAAAGTAATTAGGAGTTAAAACTATACAGATTTAAAATTTTAATGCTTGCGAGTAGTATTGCAAAATGTTATAAATAAAGCTTTTAATGTTTGAATATTAGCACTGAAAATGGAAGTTAGATAACATTGAAAGTTTTTTCTATTAAACTACTTGGGGGATACGCTCGGAGATTTTGTCTGGGGTACAATTATCAAGCTTCTAAAAAAAATATCAAAACACTTTAAATTTTGGAGATTTCTAAAAATACCAAGGTCTTCAAGTTAATATGCAGCTCTATTTTTTAGGGAGCGCAGATTGGTTTAAGGTCCTCAAAAACCTAAATATATTTAATATTACGGTGCATTTTTGAATCTTTTGGGGCCATCAAGCCAATTTGCGCCTTCTCAAAAATGGAGCCTCAGATTGGCATGGAGGACATGGTAATTTTCGAAATCCCCAAAACATGTTTTTTTTTTAATATGGTATAAATAAAAATATCAGTTTAGATTCGAAACAAGTGACAAGATTTTTTTTTTTTTTTGAAATATAATTTCGTTAAACAATTTTGTGAATTTAAAACGCAGAAACAACGCCAATATTTTAGTAACACGAACGAATGTCACCGAAATATTGTCCGGTAGATTTGAATCCCAGACATGCAACCTCAACAGCATGCAAGAGAAAATAACAAAAATTTCAGATGTCTGGTATATATATACATAATCTAATATAAACTAATATATTATCCTTCCCAAATTATAGCGGCTAGCACAAATTAAATATTATTACTATATACAAAACAGTTGATCGTGGTGCAACAAAACAACAAAAGAACATTCTTATTATCTTATATATATATTCCATTTTATTCGTCCGAGTAAGTTGAGCCAACCAACCCTTGTCTTTCGGTGAATCGACAAAAAAAAATGATTGCGATTGCTGCTTATTAGGTGTTAGCAAATTGGCCTTTGAATTATATTAGTCTGGTTTTGAATTTTCATGCGGCTTGTTGTAATGTCACGTGTAAGCAAATTCCAACTGCCCGAGTTCGTTAGAGAATACTAAAATATTATATACATGGACACGTGTCGAGTGAGTTTTATATTATTAATCATTATCCAATCTCAGTCTTCTTAGAAATAATTTAAATGTGGAAAAAAACTATTATTGTGAAGTGATTGATTAGATTTTTCAGAAATTAGACGTTTTATATTAATAAATTGGAGAGTTTGAAAAATATCAGAACGTTAATTCAATGAATCCGTATTCTCTGCATCAACTTTTCTTTTTTGAGTTAATGTATCCGAACTATCTAATTTGTTTTAAGATTTGTGCAGACTAAATCCATACTAACAGTAAAGGCCACCTGAATTATAAGTTGTGGCTAGATCGGCTCCGTTTAAAATTAGATGACCAAGATGAATCAACTCAAAAGATGATGTTTTGAGTTAATGCAGACGATGCGGACTCCAATTCAATATGCAGTTCTATTTTTAGAGAGTCGTAGATTGAATTGGAACCTTCCTCCTAAAATTTTTTAATATCAGTATATTACAATGCATTTTTGAGTTTTTGAGGGACCTCCAATCAATCAGTGCCCTTCAAGAATGAAGCTGCAGATTGAATTGACAGTCCTGATTTTTTTTTAATTCTCTAGAAAAAAAATGGTTTTTTGGGTTTTTTTTTTTGAAATATGGTATAAATAAAAATTTTGAATCGAAAAACAATTAATTTGTTGATATTGGAAGTTGATTAAATTAAATTCAAACATAAAATCATTGTTCATAATTCAAACTGTTAGCTAATTTGATGGGTACGAGGACTATTTGGTAAATTAATTAAAAAAAAAAAGGACAGGTTAATGGTCTTGTTGCTTGGATTTGCAAAATTCTCACCTGATATAGAACAAGTGACATACGACTTTTAAACCTGTCCATTCCACATGACTCATTATTTATCAAAGCCACCTTTTACAACAATGTTCAATCCTAATTGTATAATTCATATACACCATGTTTGGTTGTGGAGTAAGGGGTGGATTAAACTCTTTACTCCACACTTAATCCACCAAACAAGAAGTAAAATTGATGGAGTAAGTAGGAGTAAGGGTTGAAATAATCTGGAGTAACTTACTCCACCTAGGGAGGTGGTTTAGCTTACTCCACGTTGTGGGGCCCATTGTCATACACTACTTCTGTTTTTTATTTTCTCTCTCTTCATTAGACCGATTAGACGATATCTTAGATTTAGGTCTTCTGTCAACGCCACTTGCGCCTCCCTCACTTCGTCAAGCCAAGTCTCATCTCACCTCGCCTCCGCGCAAGAGCCATCTCGTCTCGCCTCGCCTCACCTCCGTGCAAGAGCCATCTCGTCTCGCCTCGCCTCCGCTCAAGAGCCCTTCCACTCACCATCTCTTCTTCAGGTTTTTCTTAGTTCTTTCATCTCTTCTTCAGGTTTTTCTTAGTTTTTTTTCTGTTTCTGGAGTTGGGGTCAGTGCTATAAACATTTTGATGTGATGGAGTTGGCTGTGGGACTGATCGCCTCTGGCTGTGAACTCTGTATTTTCGTTTTTATGCAAATATAACCCTGGCAGCCTCTGCCTGGCGCTTCTCAAAAAAAAAAAAATGAAAGTATTGAGCTTTGATCCTACAATTTCTACCATTCGCTTAAAAGTTGAGTATAACACCATTGAGATAAAAAATCAAAAAGTATTTAAACAGACTTGCAGGCTTAAAAGTTAGACAGTAATTGTACATTTGTGCTTTCAAAATGGCAACTGTAAATGTTGTCTTTGAAATACTTAGAGAGAGCTTCACTACCGAAGTCATTTGCTATAATTCTAACCACTTGCAATTAACACAATTGTGTCAAAGCAGTATGCAAAATTTATCATAGAAATCAAATCATTAATCAGTTCCTTTAGAAAATGTTCCCCATCACGTGGATTGACCAGTTGTGCTGGTATCCAACATTTCCAGCCATTTGATTTTGTTGTTCAAATTTCGCAATCAAGCATTGTCTACTGTTTATTTAACTTCACATATTAATCAAGATTGATTATTTTATTTATTCAATTAAGATATGTAGCCTTGACTATTTCAATTAATTAAAGTGAGATATGTATCTTTTTGTTTCAACTTTGTGAACAAATTTGATCTCCAATAAAATTAGGCATGGAACCCATCAGGAGCTCTTTTAAAGGAAAAGATAAGAAAAATAACAAGAAAGGTGATGGGGAAGCATCGCAGCTTCGGAATCGATCCCCGAATTGGAGCGTGGAACAAACCACGCTTATGCTAAATTTGGTGAGAGAAGAACAAGTATCTCTAAGAGTTCAAGGTCCCGGTACCTTTACAAAACAATTTTGGAATAGATTGGCACCGATTGTTAACTCGCAATCAGAGCCATTTCGTAATGCCTATGAATTGCAAACCCGTTGGAAGACCCTCAAGTCTGAATTCCATGACTACAAGAATTGTGCTGACAAAAGTGGATGGGGGTGGGATCCTGAAAGGCGTGTACCAATCGCTCCTGATGAAAGTTGCTGGGATGATTTAAGAAAGGTACAAAATTTGTTTTATGTATACAATGAATTATATGTTTTTCCTTGACATTTTGCATATTCTGATGAATCTTCTTACGATATTTTTTTCAGGTGAATGCAAAGTTGTACAAGTGTAAATCAAAACCTTTTCTTTGGTATGATATAATGAATGAGCTGTGTGGATCTAATATTGCAACCGGACACTTTGCAATAAGCGACACGCTTGGAACAACTCCAGTTGAAGATCTCATTAGTCAATCTGATAGTTCAGATCATTCTGGTACAGGCGTGCATCACTCTGTTGGACCAAATAGTTCACATTATTCTGGTACCGGCAATGCTGAACATGAGTTAAATGAGTTTGACATCCATGCTTTTAGAAGTACGTTGGAGGTCAATTCAAACTACTCAATTGGTAATTCTGATGGTGGTATGGCCATGGGGCAATCGCCGGTTGTATCAGGTGCTGCTTCGGGTAGTAATTCTGGTAAGAGAGTACGGGATGACTTAACTGGAGCGGGTTGTAGCGAGTCATCTCAGGTTAAAAAATCAAAGGGAGTTTCAAAAAACAAACAATTCAATACAGGTGTTGATAAGCTTGTTGAGGAGTCCAAGGAAAGACGTGATCAATTAGATAATGTCACGAACAAGAGCAAGAGAATTGCTGATAAGCTGCTCTATATAAAAAGAGAGACCAACATGACTTTTCAAGATTTAATAAGGCTGCAAGAAATGCTTAGGGATGAAGTGAGTAAAGAGGTGTTCATGGCAATGGAGGGTGTTGAACTTATGGAGTGGGTAAATGTTGCCATTTCATATCGCCGTGAAGGAAACTGAAACTACCCACCAAGGAGCCGTGCTATAGTCCAGATTATTTTGACTATTATGCATTATGTTTAGTATTAAGTTTAAGCATTATGTTTAGGATTATGTTTAGCATTATGTTTAGTATTAAGTTTAAGCATTATGTTGAGCATTATGTTTAGCATTTTGTTTAGGATGATGTTTAGCATTTTGTTTAGGATTATGTTTAGGTTTATGAATTATGTCTAACACTGTTAGTATCAATTATCTAAGTTTTTGCAAATTGAGACAATGAAGTCGGTTCATAGTTACTGGTTTTTCTTCTTTTCTGGTTTTTTTACTGGTTTTTTTATTGGTTTTTCTGTTTTTTACTGGTTTTTCTTCTTTTCTGATTTTTCTACTGGTTTTTCTGGTTTTTTAATTATGTTGGGGAATCAGAGAAGGTACTAAGATTTTTAATTATGAAAAAAGCTTAAAATAATTGTTTGCTGACATGCTTTTTTTTTCTTTGTACTTAGATTTCGAGTTATGGAGTCTGTCATCGATCAGATTGTGGAAGATACCATTTGGTTTTCAAATGCTGTTGATACACTTATTGAAGAATATCTTGAAGATACCGGTGTGTCACTGCATACCAGGAGAGTACAACATGACAGGGAATACACGGGTTTGAAGGCCGTGAATGATATTTTAATTGGCCATCCAGTTCGGTGTTATAACAATTTTAGATTGTCGATCAACAATTTTCACGTGCTATGTCAAAAAATTTCTGACAATCTCAATACAAGCAGGACAACTGTGCAAGAACAGTTAGCAATTTTCCTGTCATGCATCGGCCATGGATACTGTATGCGTGCATTAGCTGAAATGTTTCAACACTCTACTGAGTCTATCTACAGAATTTTCAAGGATGTTTTGAAGGCTGTACTTAAATTGCATGCTGAATACATAAGACTACCTGATTCAGGTGCCGGTGTGCATAACTCTGTTGGACCAAATAGCAGGAATTATTTGTTCAAGGTATTACTTTAAACCAATTGTTTATTCTACGAACAACATTTTTTAATTTATCAGAAATAAACTCATTATTAATTATAGGATGCCTTGGGTGCAATTGATGGAACGCATATCCCGGCTGTGGTGAAAAAGAAACATAGGGAACGATTTCGTAACAGAAAAGGAAATTTATCGCAGAATGTTCTTGCGGCATGCTCATTTGATATGCTTTTTGTACATGTTACTGTTGGATGGGAAGGGTCTGCTTCGGATATGAGAGTTTTGCGTTGGGCTATGGAGGATGGTGGTTTTACTGTCCCTAATGGCAGGTACTATCTTGCTGACTTAGGTTATGCAAACACACCCAAGTTTCTATGTCCATACCGAAATCACCAATATCATCTTGCGCAATTCAACCGTCAACCTAGATCATCTCGTTATGTGGTACCCGAAGATTTGTATAATCACCGTCATGCCCAACTTCGAAATGTGATCGAGAGAACCTTTGGAGTTCTAAAAATGCGTTTCAAAGTTCTCCAATTGATGCCACGCTACAAGTATAGGAAACAAACCTTGGTTGTTTTGGCTTGCTGCATAATACATAATTTCATAAAAATGCAAAATTCGCCGGATCTTTTTTTGGATACCGCAGCCAATATGGAGTTCATGCATGACAATGCAAATTCAGTGGATCTAGAGGAGTTGCCTGCTAATACTGAGATGACTGCAGGAGATATTATACGAAACAATATTAAGAATGCTTTGTGGAGACAACGGAGTTGTAGGAACTAGAGTTTCAAGAAATCTGTTGTGTTGTGCTTTTGATGTTTTTTTTATGTAATGTTATTTTAAATATGTAATGGTACTTTAATGATACTCCATATTTTGTAGTGTGTACTTTAATTTATGTAATTTGACTAAATTTATGACGTTTGATTTAGATTTCTGATGAACTATGTTTGTTATGAATGTATTTAGTGGTTTTGCAAACCAGTCAGAATTTTACATAATTTGTGATAGTTTCTGGCAGTCAATGCAGATAGGTACAGGGACTAAAATGGAAACAAAATTTATCTAATTAAAAATAAAGTTTATTTTATATCCCAAACTTTATTGTAGATATTTGGCATTGTTCATAAAATAAATATACTTGAGAATCTGTTCAAGGTAGCATTATTTTCGATAAACTTTATTTTATATCCCAAAATTGTTCATAAAGTACAATTTGTAAACTTCATTGTAACTTCGGAACATAAATCCTGAAAATTTATTTTATATCCCAAAATCTGTCCAAAGTTTAGATGCAGTAAAGTTGATTTTATAAGTTATTTAATTAAAAACAATCAAATAAAAATTTAAGCCATGACTTGTATAACATTCTCCAACCAAACAAGAGTAACTTAATCCATGGCTTAAGTTGCAAGACTAACCAAACATGGTTAACTTACTCCACCTTAACTTGGAGTAAGCAATTTAATCCGGTTTAAAGTTACTCCACAACCAAACATGGCCATAAGCATTAAATGCTCATACAGCACGTTTTTTTTTTTTTTCATGGGAGATGACGCTCTGTTGAAGCACGAGGTGAAAGGTCAAGATGTTCAACTTTATTCGGTCCAGCAAAAACGATTCTTCCGGTGTGAAAAATTATAGGTAGGGTGTTAACTGGTACAGTACGGGTCAGGTGGAGTATTTTCATACATGTATTCATAATGATAATAAAAAAATTCTTTATTTTTATATGTTTTTTTTACTATTTATTAAGTATTTTACAAAATTGTTGATTCAACGGTGGCTGTACAAAACAGTAAAACCGTTGGATTAACGATTTTCAAAGTGGCTTAATAAATAGTAAAAAAATTCAGAAAACTATAAAATTTGGTCTCCAAGCAGATATTAATATGGAGAATAAGATGAATAGTTCGAATCAACCGTTTGGATTTTGAAAACTTAAATATTGAGCCGTAGCATAGAGGCCTCTATGCTATCCATAGCACCCAAGCCTTACTCTATATATATATATAGTTCAGTCCTTTTATTAAAATGCTAAATGCTAAATGCGTGTTTATAGTCTAGTGGTTTTTCTTCTTCTTTGTATTTGGAAAACTTGAATTTCAATCTCACTACCACATATAATATATTTTACATTTCAGTCCCTCTATCTAATTTTTTTTTGTTTCACCCCTATCCATGAAGAACCATAGCAACCTATCATGCACCTTCTTTCTTCTTATCAGACTGTATGTAGAGTGAAAAAAATGGCACAGCAGAGTCAGCTCCATTACAGAATGGCACGACATGGAACGGAATGGCACAGAATGGAACAACCTGAATGTTTAGGAAACAAATCTATTTTATTACTTCTTTAGTTTTACCTTATTTCTTTTGCGAACATTTTTTTAAGCATATGTAAAATAAGAGAGAAATCAAGCAACAGAAAGTGAAAATTTCTCCTCTGATATTTTGTTATTTTTATTCTCTGGATTTATTTATCTTATTTACAAAAAAAAAAAAATCCAAGACCTCCCTCCAACCACGTCTAGCAGCGTTTTGTGTCCTTCATAAAATGTTAGCATTTATTTTGAAAACTTCATCTAAAATTTCCTCAGAAATTCAAAATACACAGTCAACTTCATAGAATTTTTGTATGTTTGTTTGAATGCTCCTTCTCATTTTCTTGGTCAATTGTTATGTTGATAATTAACATTGTGAGTCCAAGTTATTTGGAGAAAAAAAAAAATAGACATTAAAGAATGTTTGACAACAATTCATATAAAAACAAGTCAGACCATTTTTCCTTTACAAAAAGCTTCTATTTTCTACTTTTTTCTGTTCAAATTATGTCACTTTGATTGTCTTAGATTTTAATTTTGTATAAAATGAATTAATTTCTGACAAACTTATAATCCCATCAACCTGTGGAGCATACAAACAAGTTTCTCTTCCCGAAATTTTTTATTATACCGTATTTCAAAAAAAAAAAAGCCACCTTTTATGAGGAATTCTAAAAATACTAGGACCGTCAATTTATTCTGAGGGGTTACAGATTTAATTGAGAGCTCCTCAAAAATCCAAAACTGCATTGTAATATATTGAAATTTAAGCTTTTGAGAAGAATATGCGGCCCTCAATAATGGGACCGCAGATTGAATTGGAGGCATTGGTATTTTTTGAACTCCTCAATTTCAGAAGTGTTTTTTTTTTTTTTATTTCAAATGGTATAAATACAAATTTCGGTTTCTCTTATTTTTAATAATTTTATGGATGACTTTGCAAAAATGTTTATTTAGATTTATCTTTTCAATCAATGTACAGAACATAACAACTCAATTGGACATTATTTTTCGAAATTTGTGGAGTCGGTCATCAGTCATCACAATTGAACTTGTTGACATAATATATATAATATAGAAAAATAAATCTGTACTTCTTATTCTTATTATTATTTTTAGAAAGAACAAAGATCAACTCTGGTTTTTGTTAATCATATTTGGTTACATAGAAGATATACGATGCTTTAAAATAAAGACTTCTAAAAGGAAAAAAAAGAAGATATATATATATATATATATATATATATATACAAAAAAGGATTGAGTCTTGTCAAAGAGAGGGATCTTCTCATATATGTTCCAACTTCCAACTTTCTATGGACGGGATTTTCTGTAACGCCAACACTGCCTAGCGCAGTTGGATAAGACATATGTCCTCCCACGAGAGGACATGGATTCGAGTAATGTGTGTGGTGTGAGTGGCTAAGGGCTTTAATCAAAGAAAAAAAAAAAATTTCTGTACCCTTTGTACATGTTCGGCAAGGTTCCTTTATCCTCCTTTATTGCTTAATCTTGCTTAATCTCGCCGAACGTCTGGTCCTTTGTCAGGATTAGAAGACCTCCTTTGCATCAATTCTTAAGTCACCTGAACACCCTCCTTAAGAATTCGTCTCCTTAGAAGCCTCCTTAGCAGCCCGTTTAGGTTTTCTTCAGACGATTTTACCCTCTAAAGTGCTCCTCCTTAAGAAGGAATCTTTACTTTAATATTTTTTTATTACCTCTCTCTTCCAAACCAACACACAATCCCATGTAAGAAGAAAAGAACATCCTTTCTTCTCCGCCCCTCATCACAGGTGCTTCATGGACGGACTCATAAAACTGACACCATAGAAAACTTCGTCTTGAGTTGCTCATTCTTTTGACATCCATTTTGATGGGCATCCCTTTCTCCTTTCTCTTTGTCTACGTCTTTCGAAGCTTTTATTTATATTTTTGTTGTTTTATTTGAATTCAAGCGTAGGGTTATCGAATTTTCCCGTTTTCTTGCATTGATGAAAGTTTTTGAGACATTTTCTGACCTGTGGATTTTGATTTCATCCTTGTAGCTTAATGCTTTTTGTTTGATAATTTTTTAGAAATTCGTCATTTTGATTTGTACTTTTGTTTTACTTTTGACGCAATTCATTTTTAATAATGGATTGTATAAACTTTGGTTTTTGTTGAAGTTTGTTTACTTTTTTTAATTTCTAAAATAAAATGAGAGGGGCTTGAACTAAAGTTCATACGGTACAGTCTGAGTTTGTACCAGTTCATACCGGCACAGTCTGACTCTGTACTAGTTCACTATAAGTCTCAAACAGAAGGGCATATATGCATTTAATTTGGTACAACCCAACTAGAACTCACTAATTTTCACGAATACCAGTATGCACTTAATTTGGTTCTTTCATAAAAGAGTTAGATATTAACATTAACTTAATTAAATTTCATAACTATATTTATTACTTCACACAAAAAAAGACTATATTTATTACATGAATACATGTGAGGGGCAGTTTGGTATTTGCATACTATAACATAAATTTATTCATATTAAGTCTTCATACTTAATCCTAGTGTTTTACCGAACATGTCTTTCTTAGTAAAGATTAAATTCTTAATCCAACATCTCTTAAGGAGGACGGCCGAACATGCACTTTAGTCTTCTGCTAATCTTGTACCGAGTCAAACGCGAAGCCACACAGGTTTTAACACAAAAGGAGGTGCAATAAATAAGCAAAATGAGTAGAGTGGATCAGATAGTCCGATTTATTTTTGCTACCATCTTTAAAAATATAATAAACATAATTGACATTATTTTCTTAATTTTTCAGTGTCAGAACAGAGACGTAGCTAAAAGCTGCATACCTACGGTTTAACGAACAACATAGAATGAAGTGACGTACAACAAACAACGTTAATTGAATAACATAGAATAATACGACGTACAACAAGCAATGTAAAATATCTACCTTAAAAATAAGTACAAGTACGCAATTATTAGCTACATCTCTGTTCTTAATGCTGCTTGTACCTGATATAAATGAAAACTTTTGAAAAATTATAGTATTTTTTTTTATTATTTTTTGAATGATGGTAACAAAAAAAAATTCTCTCCGATAGACCAATACTCTTATTTTAATATAAGAGGAGCATCGTTAAATGCTAATTTTGTAACAAAACTAAAAACAAAAGCAATTTTGACTTGAAAATGGGTTCCTACATACAGAAGCAAGGATCTTTTGTGGTTAGTGTTTACTATTATATAGAATGCTGGTTTGTGTACTTGTGTATCAAACAATTTAAGTTCGACTTTGTATAAAATTTTGTCATTTGATGAAATCCAATATGTTTTCTTGTTATTGGTCTCCTGAAAAGTTTAAATAGGAGAGCCAAATCATAAATTACTTAATATGTGAAAAGCAAAAAAAAATAATATCATCAATGATAATTGAATTCAAAATATCACAAACATCAAATAGAACTCTAACCACTGGACAACAAATATACATTTATTATTTTATAAGGACAATTAGACTATATAAAATTTTTAAACAAATGAAAATTTAATTACATTTCACTTTCAAGATAAATAATAGTAGTAATAGTAATAATAGTAATAGTAATAATAATAATAATAATAATAATATAATAGTAGTAATAGTAATATTAGTAATTGTAATAGTAGTAATAGTAATATTAGTAATTGTAATAGTAATAGTAATAATAGTAGTAGTGATAGTAATAGTAGTAGTAGTAATAGTAAAAATAATAGTAGTAATAATAGTAATAGTAAAATTAATAATAGTAATAGTAATAATAATAGTAGTAGTAATAATAATAATAATAGTAATAGTACTAATAGTAATAGTAGTAATAGTAATAGTAGTAAAAATAATAATAATTATCATCATCATCTAGTGAGGTTATACAGAAAGATCAATTTGCACTATCGATTTATATCTTTATTTTCAAAGTTTAAACAGTTCATCCGAATCATTAAATATAGATTTCATATTAAATGTTCTTAGAGACGAAATTTTATAATTTTTTTTACTATTTTTATATAGATAGAAAATTACTTGTTTTGAATGGTCCAAAAAATTTATATGAAGTGATTTTCTAGCTAGATACCAAAATTGTAAAAAGTTGTTAGAGAATATAAAGTTTGATGCGAAAGTACATTTTGGTGTGAAACTATATTGAGCGGATTAGGTCGAATCATTTGAATTTTGAAAACATAGATATAAATTCATAACAGAGACAACCTTGTAATATTCATATTACCATATCCTGACTCATCATTAACATCATCATGATTAAAATAACAGTAACAGTAACAGTAATAGTAATAACTCAATTGTGACATAGTTTATTTTAATACTCAAACTGACGCAATCATACAACTGACCTGGCTCATCCATGTGTACAAGTGAAAATGAGAGCTTAAATTATTGTATTAGTACTTGTGCATGTTCAACACGAATTGCCAGGAATCTCGTATCTAAAAAAAATTATTGTCAAGATAACGAGGTCCTTATTAAAATATATATATAGAGAGAGAGAATGACTAAGCTCAAATTGTTTGTTTCTAGACTCAGGAACAAATGACTCAGTTCTTTAATTTCCGAAGTTCAAACGGTCCATCCAAACCGTTAGATGTTTAATTTATATTAAAATGTTCTTGGAGACAAAATTTTATATTTTTTGGAATTTTTTTACTATTTATTAAGATGATTTGAAAATCGCTGTTTTTATTAAAATTCTGCACCATAAAAAAACAGCGATTTTCAAACCATCTTAATAAACAGTAAAAAAATTTCAAAAAATATAAAATTTTGTCTCCAAGCACATTTTAATATAGATTAAACATCTAATGATTTGGATTGGCTGTTTGAATTTTGGAAATTAGAAAACCGAGTCGTTTGTTTCTAAGTCTAGAAACAAACGATTTGAGCTTAGCCATTCTCTCTCTCTATCTCTCTCTATATGTATATATTTATGAAAATAAGCTGTATATTAAAAGGTAATTTTTTTTAAGTAAATGTTGTAGGTTAAATCGCTTAACTATTTAATATTTATAATCGATTCCTTTATTTTGATTTCGAATCTGTAACTCCCACACAGAGGACATTATATTTGCCACTAAATCATATAATTCTCTTAATAGATAAATTATTTTTTAAGGAGATTAAAGTTTGTCGAAATTAAAAGAACAAGCACACAATAAATTTATTCATGAGATCATGTAGATTGATAGTATTTATGAAAATAAGCAATATATGATATAATCTGAATTTAGCTATTAATCAAATTCTACTAAATTAAATAGTTAATTTCCCCAATAACTCAATAGATAACTAATTAAATTTTAAATTGCATCTAATTTAGTACGCGGCATATTAATAACTCTACCCACAATTAATGTTGTGAAATTTAACTAATACTCCACCTAAGAAAATATATGAGACTTAATTAGCATATATCAGCGTTGTAAAAAATATACCGATTAATCGATCGATTAGTTGTTAGCGGTAACTAAACCGTTACAAATTTTTCCGATTAATTGGCCGATTATTTCTAATTATAGCTGATTATTCCAATTATTCCCGATAATCGCATGGTGGTGCTATATTCGTCTGATAACCGTATATTGTTATGTATAAATCCCAATAAATTTTCTTGAATTTGATTTGCCGTGTAAAATTTTCAATGCTCTTGACGATCTCAATCCAATATCTTTGAAATATCCACCTCCAAAAATTTTATTCCGTCCGGCAAAAACAAAGGTCAAGCTTTGTTTTTATTAATTATAATTGGTTACATAGAAGATATATGATGCTTTAAAATAAATCTTTTTTAAAAAAAAATATATACAAAAAAGGATTGAGTCTTGTCAGAAAGAGGGACATGAGATGTAACTTAACAATTAAATTTGTCTTCTCATTATCTGTACCGGATTGAGTTGATAGGGACTGGATTGAGTGAATTCTGGATGGAATTAATCTGAACCGTTCGTTTCTTTAAATTGCACCTCGGATATCTGAGGGGACACAGACTCGCAATTGGGACGATCATCATCCATGGAATTCTTATCCTCTGCATTAACTCAAAAAAAAAATTAGTTAATGTATATGATTCGTTTAATCTGCTTTAAAATTTGTGCAAATTAGATCTACACTAATATTGAAAGATCTCCTGAATTATAATTTGTAATCAGATTGACTTCATTTAAAATCAAACGACCGAGATGCATTAACTCAAAAAATACTCTTTTGAGTTAAATGCAGACGATATGCGCTCTCATCCATGTACCTTCGATATTCTACGTAGGTAATGCTCGCAGAAATAAAAGGCACCAAAGTTTATAATAATAATAATAATCATCATCATCATCATCATCAAACAATCTATCTGAACTGAATTTCATATGAAATGTTCTTAGAGATAAATTTAATATTTTCTAGAATTTTATTATTATTTTTATATAGGTAGAATATCACTTGTTAATAATTTTTTACCTCAGTACCAAAATAGTAAAACGTTTCTAAAAAAATATAAAGCTTGATGTGAAAATATATTTTGATATGAAATTATATTGAGTAATTTAGGTCAATTATTTAAACTTTGAAAACAAAGATACAAGTCCATAACACAAACAACCTTGTAATATGCATATTACCATAACCTCACTCATCATCATCATCATATCATCATCACGATCATCATCATATCATCACGATCGTCATCATTATGCGTGGCAAAGAGATTAGATGAACAAACAAATAACTCAATTGTGACATAGTTTATTTTAATATTCAAACTAACGCAATCATACAAATGATCGGGCTCATCCATGTGTACAAGTGAAAATGAGAGCTTAAATCATTATATTTTACTAATTGTGCATGTTCAACACGAATTGTCATGAGTCTCACGAAGCATCTAATTGTCCACCATTTGTCCACAGCTTTAACTTGCGCTAATATTGTAAAATTACTTTTATATGCTGTATAATTATACAATATATCACATAAAATATATCAGTTAATTACAAAACATCCAGCAACTATTTGAAGTGGTCCATAATAATTAGAAAAAGATTGCAACTTGTACAACATGACAAAATAAATGTATTTTCAAACTGTACTTTCGGAAATTACAGTTATAGGAAGTTATTGGCAGTTAGAATTAGTTATTAGCGGTTATTGACAGTTAGAGTTAATTATTGGTGATTATTGGCGGTTCAATCTTGTATACAGTAAAATTTTCAATTGAATCTTGTATACAGTAAAATTTTCAATTGAATCTTGCATAATGTAAAATTGAATCTTCTACACAGTAAAATTTACAATTGAATCTTGTATACAGTAGAATTTTCATTTGAATCTTGTATACTGTAAAAATTAAATCTTGTATCTAGTAGAATTTTCAATTGAATCTTGCAAACTGTAAAATATATATTGTAAAATTGAATCTAGTATACTGTAAAATTTTAAAATAATACTATAAATTTTCAATTGAATCTTGTATACTATAAAAAGACAGTTAGATGATAGTAGATAAGGTTGTGGATAAATTGTGAACAAAACCCAGTGAACATAAATCTTTTCTCTTTTTTTATTCGAGTTTCGAACATACAACCGGAAAATATTATCTGTGTCACAAACAAATTATTTTTTAAGGAAATTAAAGTTTGTCGTAATTAAAAGAACGAACACAATAGATATATTATTTATCATGTAGATTGATAGTATTATGAAAATAAGCAAAATATGATATAATCTGAATTTAGCTATTTATCATATTCTACTAAATTAAATAGTTAATTTCCCCAATAACTCATTAGAAAACTAATTAATTTTTAAATTGCATCTAATTTAGTACACGGCATATTAATAACTCTACCCACAATGTTGTAAAATTTAGCATTAGTGCTCCACCTAAGAAAATATATGAGACTTAATTTGCATATATCAGTGTTGTAAAAAACGTTTGTTTATGCTGATTAGTTGTAAGCAATAATCGTCACAGATTTTTCCAATTCATTGGCTAATTATTTCCGATTATAACCGATTATTTCTTATTATTTCTTATTAATCGCTTGGTGGCATCATGCTTACTTGATAATCGCATACCGTTATTTACAACACTGGCATGTATCAATCCCAAAAAAATTTCTTGGATAGTTGGGTTTGATTTGCCGTGTAAAATTTTCAATGTTCTTGACGATCTCAATCCAATATCTTTGGAATATCCACCTCCAAAAATTTATTGTCGGTCTGAAAATAATTACATGACAACATAAAACAGTCAACTGTCAATTTAACAAAGATATAAAAATATAATTGGAAAAGGTCATGAGACAACTTGCGTATGGTTAATGTCAATGTAGACTGCGCAATTGCGCTTTCCTTTTTTATGAGTTAAAAAAGGGACATTTCATTAAAAAAAAGGGAAATATATCATTTTACTCAATTCCATAAGATATACAAATTGTTGCATTCTTTATCAAATTTCTCTATTTCCTAATGGAAGATATACAAATTGTTGCATATTACACGATTGCTCGCGCTATGAGGTTATATCTCTGTTTTAAAATTTAAATTTTTTAATATAATCCGTTTAATATGATTTTCATATAAAAATATACTTATAGACCATAGTTTACATTTTTTTCGAAATTGTTCTTTACTTTTTTAGATAGATAAAAAAATTACTCAATTTTAAAATTATGTGTCATTAAAAAAAAATTCTACATATCTAAAAAATAACAAAAAATAATAATAAATGAAATTTAGTATGGAAGATATTATCATATGATTTTTATTTTTAAAAATTCAGTTGACTATTTGAACTTAAAAATATAAATATAAATTCATAGCATGAATGAATCCATACAATCTATAGTATCATATGAATTCACATCCTCTGCATTAACTCAAAAAGGAATATTTTGAGTTAATACATGTAAATCATCCGGTTCACTTTAAGATCCATATAGACTAATTCTGCACTAAAATCAAATAGTTCTTGCTTTACAAACAGAGTCAAATTGATTCCGTTTAAAATTAGACGCTTGAGATGCATTAATTCAAAAGATGGTGCTATGGATAACATAAGGCCATCTGTGCTACGGCTTCAAAAATCTATCGAATAAATTTTAAATTTCGATCTAAGTAACTCAGTAAATTGGTTATATAATGACCTTGTAGACTACCAATTTTTACTAATTTTTTGTGATTTATGAAAGATGTCAAAAAATGACTAAATATAAAAGGAAATTATCAATATTTTAGACTATTTTTTTGCCATCTTTCATAAATCATAAAAATAAAAAATTCCAAAAATAATAAAAATTACTAAATTAGTATTCTACAAGTTTATTATATAACTAATTTACTGAGCTACTTAAATGAAAATTTAAAGTTTATATGATAAGTTTTTAAAGCCCGTAATGCAAATGACCTTATGCTATCCATAGCATCTAAGTCTTACTCTTACCATATATCATCACTACACAAGCAATATTTGGTTTTCTATCTCCTTGTCACGTGTAATTAACTATTTCTCTATTAAATGGTTTTAGCCGCAACGAGGCTATTTGTCTTAGACATTAGGCTAAGGTAGATGACATTTCTCAACTATTAAATTTTGAAGAAGACTGATCAACTATTAAATTTAGGATGTAATTTTCAGATATTGTCCAACTATATATGATATATTTGAGTGAATGTGAAGTCGCCTGCAATATTACCATCTATCATTTTTTAAGTATGAATCTTGAAGAGGACAATAATTGGTTTTATATTATATTGATGTGATTTTAGATATTATTTAAAATTAGTTTTGTTTTTCTCAGGTCTTTATTTCCAATCAAGTTGGAACGGGTTAGAAATGAAACCCAACTGGAATCACAAAATCAAGATAGATCTCATAGAGAAGAGAGAACATTTTAAAAATTAATGTAATATAATCTTAATTTATAATGAGCATATATCTACAAAAATTATTAGAATCATACTATACATTGAGATTCTCTAAATTAATTTTTTTAAAGGGTTGTTATGCAAAAGTGCCGAATAAATGCTACTAATTATAAATTTATAATGCTATCCAGCATGGTTTGCATGATACAATACTTTATTGTCTGCCAACTTAACTTTAGTTATTTGCATTGTTGGAATGAGTATAACAAAACTTGAAAAGGTGAAAAGAAAAAAAAAAGAGTATGTAATAACTTTCATGACAGTAGGAGTTAAATTGTGGATTCAGAGAGAATGAAATCCGCTGCTATTTAAATTTTTTATTCTTTCTGTTATTTTTTTTCTCCTTTTTATCCGTCTACCTTCTTCTCTCCTCTCTCCTTTTCTTTTAAAGAAAGAGATAGATATATAAATAAAAAATAGAAAACTGCTATTTTTAAAAAAATAGTAGCAGATTTATATTCATGATAGAGATTCATGACATGCTGAATTTTTGTGACATTTTTATTGCAATAAAATATACTATTAGAAAAATACTTTTTTTGCAAGAGCATAAGGACTTGTTTCATGGGTTTACTCTTGAAAAATACTTTCAAATTGTCATTATTTTAATGCGTTACTCTTAAAAATACTACCATTGAAAAATATTCTATGGTTACCCTTATAAATGCTCTTTTCCTGCGCTGCTATTTTCCATTGCATAATAATTTACTCAAATTACGTGCCAAAGTGCAAAATAATCGGTCCAATTGGTTAAATTTATTATTTGGCTCAACAAAAATTTAGATAGTGTCAGCAAAGTTAAATTTTTAACACACGAACAATTTTAACGATTTTCTCGAAAACATGAGCACCACAAAAAGGATTTAAGAGATATAAAACAAAACAAATGAGCTTTTCCATGTAGATTAAGTCTCTATATATATAGCTAGTATTTTTGGATAATTAAATTTAAATCGGACGATAATGGACGTGCACAATAACTTATTTTTATGAGTAAAAGGTACATAATTTTTTAGGACCAAATTTTAAAGCATTTAAGAACTAAATTATTTATTAATAAGAGAATAAAAGATTGACTAATTCAAGATAAATGAACAACAGTTTCCAAAGTAATATTTTTTTCAACTTTGATTTTTTTTTTTTTTTTTGCGTTGAGATTATTGGGACATCTTGTAACAACTTACAAGTTCAAGCTCCATTGATTAATTCATTCAATAAAAATAGAGAATAAAAAGAAAAAGAAAAATTGCAATATATCCATTATTGATCGGTACATCGAAGGTCGTAGACCCAGAATTTTTACTTTTACCATCCGTAAAACGAAAAATTAATAATCAGTTTTTCGTAAGATTTCAAATTTATCCCGCCCGCTATTTTTGAAAATTCTAATGGACTGATCGTTATTTCAAACGACAGTCCACATAATAGGTTGCTATTTGAATTGACAACTCGCTTGATACATGGATCGTCGTTTCAAATGGCAAATTAAAATAGAGGAGGGATCAAGTTACAATATTTTTTGAGTTACAATAAGTTATAACAAGTTTTTTTTTTAAATTTGAAAGTTCAAATCGTCGATCCAAACCGTTAGATGTGATCTCTACAATAAAATGTGCTTGAAGACCAAATTTTATATTTTTTGGAATTTTTTTACTATTTATTAAGATGGGTACAAAATTCAATGGTCTAAATTTAACTAGTTTTTGTACCTATCTTAATAAATAGTAAAAAACTTCCAAAAAATGTAAAATTTGGTCTCCAAGCACATTTTATTGTAGAAATCACATCTAACGGTTTGGATCGACGATTTGGACTTTCAAATTAAAAAAAAAAAGCTTGTTGTAACTTGTTGTAACTCAAAAAATATTGTAACTTGATCCCTCCTCATCAAAATAATACTAATGGTATTCATTTATGAGAAGAGTTCAAATGCACTTTAACTTTCAAATCTTTTTTCTCTATTTTTAAAGTCTGAATAGTTAATCTGAAGCGTTAGATGCGATTTATATATTAAGATATGTTTGAAAGACCAAATTTTACATTTTTTGAAATTTTTTTACTATTTATTAAGCCACTTTGAAAATCGCTGATTTTATATTTTCTGGACCATTGAATCAGCGATTTTCAAAGTGGCTTAATAAATAGTAAAAAAATTCCAAAAAATGTAAAATTGGGTCTCCAAGCACATCTTAATATGTAGATTGCATCTAACGGTTCAGATTGACTATTCAGTTTTTGAAAATAAAGAAAAATAATAGAGTGCATTTGGATGCATTTGAATCCTCCTCTTCATTTATATTGGTGGTGAGGTTGTACAAGATCAAAATGGATTTATTGTAGTCTCGATCCTGCAACTGTGATCCCGGTAAGACTTAAACTGAATTATTTTGGTATAAAGGAGAATATTTACTAGCAATTGGAGGTAAATCATGGTCAGTGTGGCCTTAGTATTCAAGCCAGAATTAGCATGCTTACTGTTTGGCACAAATCTGATTTCAACTGTTTTCAGGTCAGAATGATCGATGAAGTCTGGACAGTATTGTACAACAAAACATTTATTTTTGTTGGAGATGGGTACAAGGTACATGAGTTACATGTGGAAACGACCCCAGTTCGGTGCACCAATCCACTGATGAGGTTAACCCAAAGTCGTAATCAAATTAACTTGTCTAATTCAAGTCGGGCCCCAATTCAAAGAGACGAACCATCTAGCAGCCGGGTCCCAGTCCTGAGGGACAAATCAGATCCAAGCGGGACCCAATCTTATGAACCGGGTCCAACTAAAGAAGGTATAAATGCAAAATTGAGCCACATCTAACGATTAAGTCATCAACACAGCTTTATAACAACTTCATCTAACGATTTTCTCAAAAACATGAGCACCACAGAAAGGGTTTAAGAGATATAAAATAAAACAAATGAGCTTTTCCATGTAGATTAAGTCTCTCTATATATAGCTGGTATTTTTGGAAATTTAAATTGGAATCATAATTTAAATCGGATGAAACATAGATGTGCAAAATTACTAAGAAATGAACAACAGAGTTTCTTAAATAAAAGTTTCATCGGTTAGAAAAATAAATTAACTAACCAATAATGAAATGATACGATACAGGTGACATGTGGCTGAACTAAGAAGATGGAGAGAAAATTTGACAATTTAATATAATAATAAAAGGAAAAGAAAATACAAGGAAAACCCACGGCAACGATTTGGATCCGCATGGAATTGTAATATATATAAAGCTTCAAGAAAGATATATTATGTTACGTGTTTTTATAATTTATTAATTTATTTTAGTAATGGGTTATTTTTTGGGGTTGTTGAATTTGTCGTGGTAATGTTTGAGTATATATCCAACGTTGAAGATGTATATAATATATTTATGGATTGTATACACAATTAAGTAATTTAATATGAAATTAAAATATTAGATAATATATGTATTCAATAGGGTGTGGTTCATAAATGTGTTGAATAATTTAGGTAAATTTTAAATTATTGATGAACTGATTCTAAAATTTACAATTCAAAAAACTTAAAAAACTACATTTTTAGATGTTAGAAAACTCCCTTTATAGAGTTTTGTATGGATCACACGGATTTTGATATGATAGTATGGTTACACAAAATATATTTTTCAAGTTGGTAGATAACAGAAATATTATCAAATATAAGGATCAGTCCTCAACATACAAAGTAACACAGAAAAGCACAGAACTAAAAATACAAATTTATGTGACTTCTCTTCTTCTTCCACTGCTAGAAAGAAGAAAAAAATGTAGAAGAGAAATATATTAAGAAATTTGAAGAGAATTTCTAAAGGACCAAATATTGCTATCTTAGAAGACCTATTCCATGGCTCGACAACAAAAGGCAAGAAGGACTTCTGAATGGCCAAATCTTGCTATCTTGGAAGACCAATTCCATTGTTCTACCAAGATTTTGGATATTCCATGACAAGCAGAATGAAATCAGAACGGCAAAAGTATTCCTGGTAGTGGTTTTGAATCTTTTTGACATATAACGATTCTAAGATTAAGGTGGATAACTTTTTCTTCTTCTCCGGAGTGTAAATGTTTAACTCCTAAATAAAATGTTGTTGGTTGATATCTAAATAAAATGTAATTATTTGATCTTCATGATTCCCCCGCCCAACAAGTATTCATTGTCAATGGTTTCATACCTATGAATTATTTTCGAAGAATGCACACTTTTTATAAAATACATATTTGTCTCTTGTGAAAGTAACATTTATAAGCATATTACTTCAAAATAATTAATAGATTTTCATATACCAAATGAAACAAAAATAATACTTCTATAATAATTTTTATTCGTAATACAGTTCACCTTAATTTTATCTCTTTAGCGTGTTTTTCTTAAAAATCGATAGTCAACCTATAATATATTACTAGTATCGTGTTCATTCGTTACAACATAAACATATTATAAAAGAACAAAAAATATATCATACAAAATGACATAATTTCAGACAAAAAAAAGTCAATAAAATAAATAATTATTCAACAATAAAAAAAAATAAAGTAACACATCATACAAATGAAAACACATTCTTTGACATAAACTATAACAATTGTTTTGACAGGAAAAATTACTAGCACTTTTATTTATTTTCAAAACCAACATATTTATTTACTTTCACCATCAAGTAAAAGTAAAATATTCAAATGTAGCCGTTTTTTTAAGCAAAGTAATAATGGCCTGCCGTAATTTTATTAATAGTTCTATACTTCAGATTTTAGTTAAGAATACTCTATTAATAATGCATTTATTACGCACAATTTATACAATTATATGAGCAAATTTATAATACAAATCGGACGGTTCTGATTTAACATCGGACCGTTCCGATTCTTAAAAAGTTCAGTCTTTGGGACGACGTACAGTAAAAAAAAAGATGGACCCATCGCAAAATGTCGGGCTAAACCCTGATCGAATCTAAACAGAATTAATTGTATCAAATCGTGTCTAATTTGACAGAAGAACAAACCCACGTGGGAAAGAATTCGGATCGCATAAAGTAACTCAATTTTTGAATTTTGATCTAATTCATTTGAGATGCTCTAACACGAATCTTAAAGGATCCGAACTCTTCAAATAATATTGGACTCTTGCGCTATTCCCGTATTGGATATATCTAAACTCAAAAATGAGGTTAATTCAGGGGGACCATATCCCGTGGAAAATGGATCAACATCTGCTGCTTTTCTTAAAAAGAAAAGCAAGATCATGCTATTCTTTTTACTCTCTATTTCTCACTTCAAAGAGAAAAAGAGATAAAAAGAGGGGAGAGAGAAGAGTAGAGAATAGTATGGATTTGAAGAGCAGCTAATTTCATTTCATGAGAAATACTTGGATCGCGACTTGATCGATCCACCGTTAATTAATTTGCTAAATCATCCTTATAAGTTATAACTGTCAAATTAAGAATTCAGCACATTTTATACATTAAATAATTTGTGTGTTATTGCTATCAGGTTATCTCTGTTTTCCATGTCGGAAAAGATCTAACAAAATTAAATCTTAACTAGCCGGAATTAGCAAGGGGCTGGATTCCCTGGACTAGAGTAACTCAAATCAGAATATATTCTGTTGCAAAGCTATATACATAATATAGTGTATCTCTTGTTATCAGGTTTTATTCTACTTTGTAAGATCTCTTGTTTACCTGATTCTTGTTCAGTGGTTTTGCCATTGCTTTTGTAAGAACACTTTAAATTTCTTAATGAAACTGGTGGGTCTCCCACTTTATAATTTTTTTTTTTAAATGCAGATCAGATGGTCTGTATCTAAACTCAAAATTTGAGTTAATAAGGGGATATGAATAGGCATGTTCAAAATGTTCGGTTTGTTTGGTTTTCAATAGAATCGGAAAATTCCGATTTAAATGGATCAATTTAGTTGAATTTTTAATTTATGTTGGCTTAAATGGATTGGTTCGGTTTAGACTTTTCAATACCGATTAATTCAAACCGATCAAAATATTATAATGGTTTAGGTATGGTTTATATTTGTTTTGAACTTTTGATTCAATCATCGCGTCTTTCTTTTCATTTTGGTTTGAATATTTAAGACCATATACATATTTTGTATGGAATTGAATAATATTTGTAATATTATTTGAGTAGAACTAGAGTGTTCTTAAGTTCACCAAGTTCTTGAACATTTTCAAATCATTTTAATAAATAATAAAAAATTTCGAAAAAAATGTAAAAGTTCGTCTCCAAGCACATTTAAAATATCGATTGAACATTTAATAGTTTGGATTGACTGTTTGAACTTTAAAAATCAGAAAACCGAATTATTTGTGAGCTAGGAAGAAACGTTTTTGAGATCAGTCAATCTCTTTTTCTATATATATGCATGAAACTTAACTCTATAATATTTACCTATCTTAACATCTACAATCTTTTTTTATTTATAATTGTCTGTCGTAATTTTATTAGTAGTTTTATACTTCAGATTTTAGTTAAGAATACCTTACCTTCAGAGTAAGATTAATACAATCATTTGTCAGCCTCTGAAAAGCTTTAAAAAAGAAAAAAAAAATAGAGAGTAGGAGACTTCCGATCCACATCAAAATTTACATGCATTTATTATGCACAATTTATACAATTACATGAGCGAATTTATAATACAAATCAGATAGTTCTGATTTAAGCATCGGACCGTTCCGATTCTTAAAAAGTACAAAGTCTCGGGACATCGTAAATTAAAGAAAAAAAAATAAAAAATAAAAAATGGACCCACCGCAAAATTTCGGCCAAAACCCTGATCAAATCTAAACAGAATTAATTGTATCAAATCGTCTCAAATTTGAGAGAAGAACAGGGTCCCATCCAAGTTAAACCCACGTGGGAAAGAATTAGTATCTCAATCTATTTTTTGAATTTTAATCCGATCCATTCGATATGTTCTAATAGAATTGTAAAGGGTCTAGACTTTTTAAATAATACTGGGTCCCTGCACTATCCCTGATTAAGCACCAGACACGTCGAAACTCAAAAATTAGGTTACTTCAGGGGATCTGAACCCAATAGACCCACCCACCATTAATTAATCTACTAGATCATCTTTATAACTGTCAAATTAACAAATTAGCACATTTTATATGTGTTAGTGCTATCAATTAAGTTCTCTTTGTTGTCCACATCGGAAAAGATCTAATAAAATTAAATCTTAACTAACCGAAATTAGTAAGGGTCCGCATCCTCTAAAATAACTACTAATTTAATATTTATTTATTTATTTATTTATGTTAAGCAGAATATTCTGTTCCAAAACTGTATGCAAATACTATATGTCTGTTAGGTAGTTTTATTCTGCTTTGTAAGATCTTTTATTTAGCTGATTTTGTTCAGTGGTTTTGCCACTGTTTTTGTAAAAACACTTTAAGTTTCTTAATGAAACTGGTGGATCTCTCACTTTACCAAAAAAAAAAAAAAAATAGATCAGATGGTCTGTATCTAAACTCAAAATTTGAGTTAATAAGGGATATGAATAGGTATGTTTAAAATGTTCAGTTTGTTTGGTATTAAATTGATTCGAAAAATTTCCGTTTAAATGGATCAATTTAGTTGAATTTATTTTGGCTTAAATGGATTGGTTCAGTTTGAACTCTTCAATATTGACTAATTCGAACCGATCAAATTATAATGGTTTAGGTATGATTTATATTTTGTTTGATTCAATCATCGCGTCCTTATTTTCATTTTGGTTAGAGTATTCTAGATCGTATACATATTTTGCATGGAATTGAATAATGTATGTAATGTTATCTGAGTAGAATTAGGGTGTTCTTAAGTTCACTAAGTTCTTGGTGAACTCAAGTCTAAAATTCATCAAATCAGCTACAAATAACAAATTCGAATCATTAAAATCCGTATGCTTTATGAGTGATGCGTCTACATGTGAAAATTGTAAACATTCGAATTAATTTCTTATAAAGTCAAGCAGTCAAAATTAGAAAGTTAATAAATTAATTTTAATGCATTCATTTTTTGAACATTTTTTGACCGCTTGACTTTATACTAAATTAATTCGAATAATTAAAATTTCTATACGTAGACGCATCACTCATAAGATAGGTGAGTTTCAACAGTTTAGATTCATCGTTTAAAGCCGATTTGACAGATTTTAAATTTGAGTTCACCGAAAAACTTAATGAATTTAAGAACATCCTAGTTCTACTCATATTATCTTAATATTTTTTTCTTATAAAAATTGCTACTGTATTCATAAATGTATTGACTTTTGACTTTCTACAATTTGTCTCTATTATTCAGTTTAAATTATTCGGTTAGTTCGCTTACAATTTTAAAAACCGAAAAATAATTTAATTTAATTATTTTACTTCAATTTCAACTGAACTGACCGTTTAAACACTCCTATATACCGAATCCAATTAGCAGCCCCAGCTTGCATTATTCACTGAAATTCCACTGGATGTCTGGATCAATCCACAAAAAAAACAGAGAGGAAGTTATCCAATTTAATTTGAATTCGCCTTAATTCAATAGTTGGTGAAGATGCACAAATTCAAACTATATTCTCATGATTTTATTTAATGTAGAAAAAAAAGGTCAATTTGATTTGTGATGTACTGTTGCATTAAAGAATTATATTTACTACATGACTCATAATAGATTGTAAAGTCCCAATTGAATTTTTAGTCCAAATAGTACGAACATAGAATTCTTCTCAAGATATACACAAACCAAAAAGAAAAACACATGATTTTGTTATCAAACTTTGACTGAATTATTAAATTGCGGAGGGTATAAGCCTTGATTTTTGTTCTTTCCAAAGATATTGACAAATTAAAATTTCTGGAATTTGATTTAAAATATTCTTTCACACCAACTGTATGTGTATGTCGAATACATATTTCTTCAAAAAAATAAGCCTTTTATTTTTAGCAAAAGGTATAAAAAAGCTAATATAAATAATTTTTGAAGTTATTTTATTGAAAATTTGAATTTTTATCAGAATGTATCGTTTCTTAGGATAATATATTAATTAATAAATTTCGGTTTAAAATTCGTTTTAATCGGTATAATTATATAGTTCTTTAGTCATATATTTAATAAATTATAACGGTATCATCTGACAGAAACCCCTCTACTTGGCTTCATCTGTGATAGGGAGGTTATGCAAATTAATAATAAAATGTGAGATCCTTATTTATTATTTGAGATCCTTAAATTGATATTTACAAGGCTATTTTGGCATGTTGTCAATCTGTCACGTTTATCATGTGTTAAATATTTAAATACTAAGTTCAAGTAATCAATTTAGAAATTACTATTGATACATTAATTGTTAAAATAATGAATTTTGTCCAAATTTGAATTTATACATAATTAATATTGAGCAAGAAATTTTTTTTGGCATGTATAATTTTATTAATTTGAATTTATACAAAACTAAGTGAATATTCGTAATATATTTAAGCATGATTGAGCGTTTTTTATGTATAAACTTTTAACTTCATTTATTAAGCATATTATCATTTTTTAATTGAGATGCGCAGCAGCCAAGAATAGTTTATTAATAGAAACATCAAGAAGCAAAATAAAATATATTTTTTTGGAGGAAATAATAAAAAGAAATTGAGTAGAAAGAAGTGGAGTGTTGTCTTTTCTTTTCTTTTTTTTTTAAATTCCATCGCAGCAGCTACGACCAAAATTTTTATTTATACCATATTTGAAAAAAAAACAAATAAATCACGTTTTCCGTGGAATTTGAAAAATAACAAGTCCGTCAATTCAATATACGGTTTTTTAGGACCACATATTAAATTGGAGGCCTCTAAAAAACCCAAAAATGCAATGTAATATACTGATATTTAGGTTTTTGGGGGCCTTCAATTCAATTTGCGGTTTCTCAAAAATAGGCCACAGATTGAATTGATGACCCATATATTTTTCAAATTTTCTAATTTCAGAATTTTTTTTTTAAAATGGTATTAATAAAAAATTTGGCAGCTGCGAGGATAGAAGTCGATTGTTGTCAAACACAACTAAAATTGGAATTATATTCCAAGGGGTGTAGAATATCTTATTCATAAAATGATGGGATTCCAACAGTCACAGAATTTGGTCTATATGACGTGGCACAAGACGATTAGAATGAAATGAACACACACACACAAAAAAAAAAAAAAAAAAAATCAACATAGTCTTCCTTCAGTTCCATGTTTAGCGAACACGAGCATCAACGATAAATTGTTGGATAAAAGCCGCCAAAATTCAAATTTCGTGTATTTCAGCTTGTTTCTTTATATATATTTGATATAAGATTTGATATAAGAGGAGGGATCAAGTTATAATATTTTTTGAGTTACAACAAGTTATAACAAGTTTTATTTATATTTTCAAAGTCCAAATTGTCGATCCAAACCATTAGATGTGATCTCTACAATAAAATGTGCTCGGAGACTAAATTTTACATTTTTTAGAATTTTTTTACTATTTATTAAGATGGGTACAAAATTCAATGGTATGAATTTGACTAGTTTTTGTACCCACCTTAATAAATAGTAAAAAAAATTTCAAAAAAATGTAAAATTTGGTCTCCAAGTACATTTTATTGTAGAGATCATATCTGACGGTTTGGATCGACGATTTGGACTTTGAAAATATAAATAATGTTTGTTGTAACTTGTTGTAACTCAAAAAAATGTTGTAACTTGATCCCTCCTCTTGATATAATTGGAGAATTAAAAACTGTTTTCTTCATGTTGAAAGATGGCTCTTTAATGAGAAGGGATTCAATTACATCATTTTATGGTGACACATCTTGACACTATATTGTTATAAGTTATTTTTGCTATTTTAAAATCTAAACAAACAATCTGAACCGTTCAACATGATCTCCATATTAAAATGTGCTTGGAGACCAAATTTTACATTTTTTTGAAATTTTTTTAGTATTTATTAAGATGTGTAAAAAATTATTATTTTCAGGCAAATTTGGGCCATTGAAAAGCAACAATTAAAAAAAAAATCTAAATAAATAGTAATAAATTTCTAAAAAATAAAAAATTTGGTCTCCAATAGTGGTTTGTTAAACCCCTAACGGGTTCAACCCGTTTTTCCCGGCCTGTACCCGTTACCCGAGCTATCCGTACCCATTGCCCGGGTACAAACGGGTAGACAGGTAGACGGATACGGGTAATAAACGGACCGGACAACCTAATTTGAAAAAAAAACCCGTTATACCCGTACCCGTCTACCCGCCTACCCGTACCCATCTACCCGCATACCCGTACCCATACCCATTACCCGTACCTGACCCGTTTCACTTCAAAAAAATTTGAATTTTTTGAGTTTTTTGAATTTTTTTGAAAAAAAACAGAAAAAAAAAGAGAAAAAGACAGAAAAAAAAACCGGGCGGACCTGACCCGTACCCATCAACCCGCAACAGGTACGGGTAATAAACTGACTAGATAGAGGTTTTGGAAAAATTACCCGTCTACCCGTTACGGGTTTTATCCGTACCCGACCTACCGCTTTACTCATCCTACCCGTTACCCCTAACGGGTAGCCCGGAACAGGTCACGGGTAACCCGTTAGCAAACCCCTAGTCTTCAAGCACATTTTAATATGTACATCACGTTGAACGGTTTATATCAACTATTTGAATTTTGAAATCGCAAAAATGATTTATAAAAAAGAATAATCATTTCTGTACTCGCGCTACAGTAACTACATTTAGAGAAATAATGTATTATGGTCCCCACTAATTATATTGTGTCCACTAATTATTATTCTAAAAAGATATTATATCGTCTCAACTAATTATTATTCTAAAATCCCAGCAGCACCCTTTCAAAGCTTCGACACTAAGTTCGCATCAACATTTCTCTAACAAAAATAGTTTACCTCATAAAAATAAATATTTCAGTGCATAGATATAAATATTTTCAATACTTAGATATGAATACTTTCAGTGTTATATGTAAAAAGAGAAGAGATCCAATTACAACATTATGGCAGTTTAGGTCCCCACAAGCAGTTATGTAAAAATTACAACATTGTTTACTATATAGATATAAATATTTTTGTTCTTTGAACTATATATTTCAAGATTTGATTATTAATATTAAGAAAAAAGTAATAGATTTGGAACGATTGCGGTCCCCACAAGCAATTATGGTAGTTTAGGTGTGGGTACGACGTTAGAAATTTCAAAAAAAAGGTGCGGGTACAATTATTTAAAAATAATTTATTTATCATTTACATTGTTTACTATATAGATATAAATACTTGTGTTCTTTGAACTATATACTTCAAGATTTGACTATTAATATTTTAAAATAAAGTTACAGATCTAGAACAATTGTGGTCCCCACAAGTAATTATGGCAGTTTAGGTGCGGGTACGATATCATAAATTTTAAAAAAAAAGTGCGGGTATAATTATTTAAAAATAATTAATTTATCATTTACATTGTTTACTATATAGATATAAATACTTGTGTTCTTTGGACTACATACTTCAAGATTTAACTATTAATATTAAAAAAAAAAGTTACAGATCTGAAGTGCAGTTATGGCAATTTGGTCCTCACAAACAGTTATAACAATTTAGGTGCAGGTACTCATATCAGCTTCCTATAAAATAAAATATAGTGTCAAGATTTGTCATCATAAAATGATGTAATTGGATCCTCCTCCTCTTTAATATAAACAAAAAGTTAAAGGAAAATAGGAATAATTAAGTCACCTCTATAAATTGAAATTTTTCATATTTGTTATTTATTTTTATTTTATTTTTTTACGAAAATTATTACTATTAACTTTTTTCATAAAATAAAATTAAATGACATATATTTATCTAGTTCTTCCTATTTAAATTTTCAAATATTACTCCTGAGTGTAAAGTAGACAAAGAATAAATTACACGTACACCTATTCTCACATTAAACAACCACCAAACAAATTCAATTTGAAATTTTACATAAATTTCAATACCAATTGAAGAAATAGCATGAAGAGTATAGGTGCTGCTTTTACCCGATTACCCGAATCTGATCTGGAATCGACCCGGAACCGATCCGGATCTGATTAATTCGGATAGGGTATGGTTTAGAAAATATAACCGGTTAAATTATGAGTATGGTTACAAAATTAATAATTTAATATCCGATCCAAATTTGAACCAAAACCGATACTGTAATGGGTAGGATATGAGTTTCATTTAATTATCTGACCCATGACCGAATCCGACCCGATACCCGTATAAATACCCGATAAAACATATATTAAAAACTATTAATATATAAAAATACAACTTTGCATATTAATTTTTGCATAAGCTGTAGTGAGCCCAGTACTTTTTTTAATATGAGAAAATAGAATACAATGACATATTCACTATGTTTATACACATAGATGGATGCCAAATTTTATTTCTTCTATAATAGCCGCATTAATTTTTTAAATAAAATTTATTACTACGGATATATTCTTCAATATTTGCCTTGATATCCTCTGCATAATAATGGAAATTTATTGCTTTCATTGATATGTTATTTCTACAAATTATTAGTATTCTATTCATATATTTTTTGAACCATAGAAAATGAAATCGTCATCTCTAATATTTTACTTTTTAAAAATTATATCTCTTCTTCAATATTTTTTTTTCAAAAGTTATTTTCTCTCCATCCTCCTGATTTTTTGTGACATATATCCACTCCAGATGGGAAACCGCCTGGTATCCGAACCGGACCCGATAATCTACAAACAAGTTATGGGTATATATCTACTCGGAACTGAAAGACTGGATCCAAAATATCTACGAGTAGATAGGTACCCGGATCTGGACCCTACCCGAATTGAAACATATAAGTGTATGGATTGAAATTTGGACCCGAACACTTTTAGAATACGGGTCCAAATATAATAATATCTGGACCCGACCCGACCCGATAGCACCTCTAATGAAGAGATTCAAACATGATCTCAATACTATTAGACAAGACAATTACAAAGAAGGTAAAAGAAAAATTATGTTGACAACACACTTCACAACTCAGAGAGAAAGATGTGCCAAAATTTTCAAAGTAGTGCAAAACAAACTGAAAATTGGCAGAAGAGATCTTCACGCTAGAGACACTTTAATTAGATCCATCAAATCAAGTTTCAGTTGCTTGATTTGTGTTTTTTCTTCTTTTCAATTTTTTTGTTTACAGTTTTCAGCTCTTTTGGTTAGGTTCGGTTATGTCAAGTCTCAATCCTATTGAATCTGCATTTTGTAAGCTAATTACTAGGTTTTAGTTTCCAAAAGCTGATTTTGTAACTCTTCTCTGATCTCTGGTTCTCAATTTTTATATTAAGCACATAGATATTATGATCTGCTAACATCTCTAAATTAAAGATGAATTTCAAATTGAATATCAGCTCTCTAATCAAATATTCATATTCTATGTATCTTTTTTTATGTTGTTTTACATGTAGAAATCTAATTTTTTTTTAACATGTACTTACCACACATACTCGCTATATGAAAATTGTATTATCTTTTTTTATTTGTTTTAATTTCTTTCTATTTTTTAAATGTCATTTATTTTTTTAATTGATTGATTATGTCTTTATTTCTTTCTATGTTTCTAATATCATTTCACGAATGTTATTTGTTATTTAACATGTCATTTTGTATGACATTATTTGATGAAATATGTCAAAAAAATAAAAATAAAAATATGGCATTTAATATATCATTGAATGAATGTTATATACGTGTAGATATCATTTAATATGTAATTTAAAAAATATTGTTTGTCATTTAGTTAAATTATTTATAAAAATATGTTATTTTGTATGAGATCTTTTTCTTTAATATGACCTGTTGCAACACATGAACATAATACTAGTAAATATATAGATATGATATTACAAAAGCCTCTCTGATTTTGTTAGTTTCCAAAAGCCAATTCCTATTTTCATCAAAAAAAAAAATTTATGGTATTACATAAATGAGTAGTTGTTTCAGCTTAATAAACATTATATCTTATAAATTTATTGACTGCAATTATAAAAAACAAAATTAAAAATATGTGAAATAAGTACTAAACAGTATTCTTTACAAATATTTATTTAGTAAGAATATCATATATTTTACACATTAAAGCTACTATTTTTTTTCTATATCAATTATTTCAAAATGTATATTTTTTTTTTGAGAGAGAAGCTAAAATACATATTAAAATTAAAAAAAAATGAAAACAACGATTTATCTCTTTCGTACATGTTGTCTTCTGCATATAAAATAAATGATAAATCGTTTATTTTTTTATGAATAATTTGAATTAAACATGCGAGGGTAACTAGGGCGTTCTCACCAAATTTTGTTGCCAACTCAACTTTAAAAATCTTATCAGATTGACTTTAAATGATGAATCCGAACAGTTAGAAACTCATTTAATTTACGAGTGATGCATCTACATATGAAAATTTTAAACTTTTTAATTAATTTACTATAAAATTCAAGCAGTTAAAATTAAAAAAATTGTAAATTAATTTTAATGTATTTATTTTTTGAATTGAACCGCAATTGAAGAATTTCTTTTGATATTAAAAAAAAGCGTTGGATAGATCCAACCCAATTAACAATTCCAAAAAAAAAAAAAATATTACAAATTTACAACCATAGTTGATCTCAATATCTCATCTCTACTCACTAGAGTATGTTTGATTGTAAAACAAAAATAACTAGAACAATCAAATCAAGTATAACTATTGTTTGTCTTATTAGAATAGTAAAATCTCAAAATTCTTAAAAATAATATATTCTAATAAAACAAAAGGTTTGGATTCACTATTTTAGCTATTCTAATTTAACCAAATACCAAATAAGCTATTTCGAATTACCTAACTTCAAAAATAACCTATTCTCCATCCAACCAAGCATAACCTAAAAAAAATTGCAATCATAGTCACAGGGCAGAACACAACTTTAAGTTTAGAGAGGGCTAATCAACTAAACATCATCTACTCAAAAAATATTATAATCAAAATTGAAATCTATAAAATACAAAATAATATGAGTCTTCACTATTTGATTTTATAAAACTTACAATAACTAACAAATTTGTTGTTTTCTTCTCTTTTCTTTGCTTTCTAATTTTACAACGTCTTTTTTGGCTCTTCTAAAATTACAATAAAATTTTCTTATTTCGGTAACCGTGTGGTTGTTAAACAACTTTTTCTCTCTTCTATATTATAATATTAAACACCTTTTTTTTTTTTTTTTTGCTTCCATTAAACAACTTTTTAAGTATTCAAATGAGATGTTTTAAGTCAATCGATGGGTCTCGTGAAACCATACCAAAATAACTAAATTTTATGTATCGTCACAGAGGAAGCTGAGGCATACAAAATATAAATTTTAGTAATTTTTTTTTTAAAGAGGCATTAGCCCATTTCATATTACTGAAATTGAATAATAATTTATTTATTTTTTAAAGTAAATTTTCTAGATACTTGTTCAAAAAAAAGTTGAAATATTAAAGTTTACTCAGACACCTTTCAACAATACCACCTTCTGCCCCTGATTCATAGTACACCAGATTCAAAAAAATTCATTCCCTTCCCAAAAATAAAATGAAAGAACAGCCCATGTCCATACGCCTCTCCTCTCCAAGGAAAACTATTATGACAGGACTCTAAAAGAAAAATAACTTCCCCTGTCACAAACTTACAAATATACAGTCAACTACATATCTCAAATCTCAATCATGTTAAATTTTATATAATTACCATAGTCAATGGCAAACCATATATATGCAACCGGTTCTTGGTTGCTTCGACTCAAGAGCTGGCCAAATATGACTGGACTTTAATAACTCAATATAAAATTATAAATCATGTGAATTAATTCCACCTGGCCTGAACTAGAAAGAACTAGAAGTCTGGATTGCGGTCACCTCTGGTTTGAATGCTGGAGGAAATTTCATACATTGGAGGTTGTTTATGTCGAGCTATTTTTAAATTTTATAAAAAATTTAAAAAATTGACCATTTTACCCTTGTTAAGATTAACTCAAACATTAACAGATTTCAAACTCTCTCTCCTTGGCAACAGATTGAACACTATTTGTATCATTAACAGTATAAACGGAACCAGAAAATTAAGGAAAGGCGAGATAGAAGAGTAGAGATCATGTAATTTTATTTTATGAGGAGGTTGATAATAATAATTTTTGAAAAAATTAAAAATTTTAAAGAGCAAATATGATAATTTTCAAGTTATAGAGGGGCTTAGCCCCCTTTCTCTAGGCTGAATCTGAATCTGTTCTCGTTCTATCAAAAAAAGTATAGGAGAAGTTCTATCAAAAAAAGTATAGGAGAACTTCATGTATACCCCTAGAAAGCTTTTAAATTACGTACTCCCCTCTCTAAAGTTCATAATATCATAATTTTCCTTTAAAATTTTAAAAACTCACAGATTTATCTATTTTATTGTCTTTTCTATTAAACTCGTGTTAAATTAACAAAATATAAATTTTACTCTTTATTAAAAAAGAAAAAATATGTAGCATATTCTAGAAAAATAGTAGTATTCTAATTGGTCAGTTTTTGAAGACAAATATGTAATTTCACCCAGAAGGGTTAGCACAATTTCAAACTAATCAGTGAGAATTATACTATATTCTTTGAAATGACATGCACTAATGTTACAAATATTAAATGATATGCATGATAGTGCAAACATAAAAGAATATTTCTTGTTAGATGCCTAGCTATCACTACTATGATTGCTTAATCAATATTTTTGAAATTTAGTTTGTTTGGTAACAATAAGGATAAATACATGCACATCCCCATTGGTTGCTTTCAATTTTCAAGAGATGAAAGGGGCATTTCAGTAAGGGTCAATGGACGGTGAATTTTATTTTTTGTGAAAGATTAATGATAGCTTAAATGAAGAAAGAGGATAAAAACATATATTTTTGTTTTATTAAGAAAATAAGATATTTTAATTCTTTGTTATAAAATTGAAAATAATTAATTCTTGTGTAGAGTCAATACAAAGTATAAAATATCAGCGTCAGCGTCACATTTATATTTGCAATGAAATATTGATGTATTAACATTGGGATTAGTCATGGTATAAGACACTGACACATCATTAGTGTGTTTGCAAATGACATCGATGTGTTGTTTCTAACCTTTAAACAGTCATAATTATTGGAAATTCTGATTTGAGCATATGACACAATTCGGACAACTCGCAAAGAGATGGAAGGCGTGGTGTCTTGAACATAAGACTGAAGAAGGCGACCAAATCAAAACTGCAAAAGAATCGTTAGTTAGGACCTCAATATTTCAGTTGAATTTTCGCAAAATTATGTATTTTTCTTTTATTTGCGCTAGAAACAACCCGTTAATTATTTATCAGAATAACCAATGTTTTGCGGTTTATCTTATTTATGTCTGTCATTCTATATTATGGCCTGTTAATTAATCATTTAAAATAAAATATATATATATATATATATATATATATATATATATATGCAACCTAAAATTCTGAAATCTGGAACTGTGTGGATGGTAAGATTAAAAAAATTCACAAGTTATTGGCAATGAATCTATATAATTTCTATCAATTATAAGGCTATATAATCCAACACATGTAATTTTGCGGTTCACATATAAGATTGGTGAACCAAACATATCCAAATAATTCTACACGGTACTAGCAAAGATACGGCGGCGCTTTATCCAACCTTTATATTCTTCTTTTGCGGCATCTCCTGTAAATTGAATTGTGGTGTCTCTTAACATTCTCACTTTCCCAGTCTATTTGACCCGCTACGACCCACTATACGATTCATTGCAGAATAGTAGCCACAAAATACCCATATGCCAGCGATAGATTAAATAAAATACAGGACCGAAGTTTTGCGTTGCTTGGACTTATTTCGAAAGTTATTTAACAGTTAAATAATTTTTTAAATAAGAAATTAAAATTGGTTTTTTGGAATTCAGAAAAAATTTAGAGACGATGATAAAACATGAATAATATTAAACTTGAATTGTCCTTGCTACTATATGAACACTGGCAATTACTGACAATTATTCATAATATAAATTTATTAGGGCTAAATAAAGGCATGTGACTCCCACACGCACGTCTTTTGTGGGCCCCACGGTTGTCTACTGCATTTCTCATTTTCTTTTATCGTAAATAGTGAATCTGATTTAGCCATTAGAGTTCTCAAATACTTACTCGTTACATCCAAGACGACAAGTGAGGGCCATAGGAGATCCCACAGAAAAGTTTTACAATAAGTCAAAGTAAAACCTGAGTACAAGAATGAAAATTAGAGGTAAGTAGACTACGACACTACGTTGTCACTTGTTGCGTAATTAAAATATATTCTCATGGAATGTGATTAAATTAAATTAAAATAGAGTAAAAAATGTACGTTAGACATGATGCGACTATTACGTTATGACTTCATCACATTGCATAACTAAAAAATATTTTTACATCATATGTATGATATGACTAAATAAAATCGGAGTGTAGTTAAATGTGATGAAACTGCGTTGTGGCTTTATTATATTACGCGATTAGAACGTAACATGATGTGATATGATTAAAATATTAGAGAATAATCACCTAACATTTTATAGGTGGTAATAAGATTATAACTTTGTCTCACTTTTGATGTAAATTTAGAGAAAATGATTAATTCTCTAAATTAAATTTTATATTGTCTTTTGATGTTAATAATCTTTCAAATCTCCTTCTGTTGAAAGAGGACGGAAGCTCAGATACAATTCAAACTTTGGACCTCCTAGTGCAGGGTTCTGGGGATGGCAACCTCCCATATCCAATGTTTGGCGTCAAGAAAGAGAATGAAGACTTATTAAATCTGTAGTACTTAGTTTTGTGCATGTTATGATGTTATTTGTGTTTTTATAGAATTATTGCCTTCTTGTGTTGCGGACATGGTAGGATATTTTGGTTTTTTTTCAATTGTTTTTTGCTTTTGTTGTGAACGGTTGTAAAGACTTGACATATTTGATTTTTGTACCAATTTTAGGTACTAGGTCAAATATGTTATGGTTCTTGATTTCAATAAAATCAATGGTCAATACCACTATTTTTCAAAAAAAAATAATAATAATAATCACGTAACATTAAAAAGATACTAAAAATAATTTATTTATTTTCAGCTTTTAAGTTAATTCAAAAAAATAACAACGAAAGATGCCTAAAAAATAAGAAACTACTACAAATAAATTGTAATAAAGAAATAATGGTGATAAAATTGATAACTAATTGTTAATTTTTAGCCAGTAAGAAAGTATTTTTTGTAAATCGATTAGATTAAGTACTTTTTATATAAACAATGTTATATCATTATATTTTATCTACTAATGTATATATTTAATGCAATTTTCTTCCATTTATATAATTAAGAAAATTTACAAAAATACTCTTTATCTAAATTAAAAAAGAAAAATATATTCTTATTTAACAATTTTATTTATAGGATATATGTTGAAACAGAATATACAATATCTATATGTGTGTTAGAATTAATCATCCTAAAGTTTAATTCTTATTGAATTGTCTTACTTTATTCAAAATAATATAATATATATATATATATATATATATATATATATGGTTTTGGCTAATATGCTATGGGTAGCTAAGAGGCCTCTGTGCTACGGCTCGGATTTTGAGTTTTCAAAATTCTAACGGTCGATCCGAACCGTTCATCTTGTTCTCCATATTAATATGTGCTTGGAGACCAAATTTTACATTTTTCTGAATTTTTTTACTATTTATTAAGCCACTTTGAAAACCACTGATCCAACGGTAGTTTCTGGTTTTACTGTTGGGTTAAGCCACCGTTGGATCAGGGGTTTTCAAAGTGGCTTAATAAATAGTAAAAAAATTCAGAAAAATGTAAAATTTGGTCTCCAAGCACATATTAATATGGAGAACAAGATGAACGGTTCGGATCGACCGTTAGGATTTTGAAAACTTGAAATCTGAGCCGTAGCATGGAGGCCTCTTAGCTACCCATAGCACCGTAGCCACGTCCTATATATATACATATATATATATATATATATATATATATATATATATATATATATAGGAATATGCTAGCATGCTATGCATAGCATAGAACCCCTTCATGCAACGGCTTGGATTTTGAGTTTTCAAAATCCTAATGGTCGATCCGAACCGTTCATCTTGTTCTCCATATTAATATGTGTTTGGAGGCCAAATTTTACATTTTTTGGAATTTTTTTACTATTTCTTTAGATTTATTGAAAATCGCTGTTTTTTTATGGTACAGATTTGCTGAAAACAGCGATATTCAATAAATCTAAAGAAATAGTAAAAAAATTCCAAAAAATATAAAATTTGGTCTCCAAACACATATTAATATGGAGAACAAGATGAACGGTTCGGATCGACCATTAGGATTTTGAAAACTCCAAATCCAAGCCGTTGCATGGAGGGGTTCTATACTATGCATAGCATGCTAGCATATTCCTATATATATATATATATATAGAGAGAGAGAGAGAGAGAGAGAGTAAGGCTTGGGTGCTATGGATAACATAGAGGGCTACGGTGCTACGGCTCAATATTCGAGTTTTCAAAATTCTAACAGTCGATCCGAACTGTTAATCTTGTTCTCCATATTAATATTTGTTTGGAGACCAAATTTTACATTTTTTTGGAAATTGTTTACTATTTGTTTAGCTAGGTAGAAAATCACTTGATCTAAAAAATTCTGCACCATTTAGATCTTTGATTTTCTGCCTATCTAAAAAAATAGTAAAAAATTTTCAAAAAATGTAAAATGTGATCTCCAAACACATATTAATATGGAGAACAAGATGGATGGTTTGGATCGACCTTTATGATTTTGAAAACTCGAATATTGAGCCGTAGCACCGTAGTCCTCTATGCTATCCATAGCACCCAAGCCTTTCTATATATAACACTTTCTCTCTCTATATATATATATATAACAAAGGCGATAATCCAAAACAAGACTCAATATACAATCTCATATTGGTCCACCCAAATGTCATTTCTAATTTTATGTCACAATGAATAGTGTGAAAGAATTTAAGAAATCTAAGCAATTACCTAATCTAAATGTTTCAAGACTCACAAGTCTGAGCAAACCTTGAGACTTGAATTTTATTGATGTGATTAATGATGTCCGGATGTATACAATCTGAAGTAAGTTGAAACGACGTAAACTATTTTTTTGTCCGAAATTTTTATCAATACCACTGTCAAAATAAAAATAAAAACCCACAAACTATAGAAAATTAAAAAATACCAAGGTCTCCAAGTCAATTTGTGATGCCATTTTTGAAGAGGGGGCTCATATTGATGTTGAGGCCCCTCAAAAACCCAAAAATTTACAGTATATTCTGATATTTAGATTTTTGAGAGGTCGCAGATTAATTTGGAGGCTCTGGTATATTTTGAACTCCCCAATTTCAACGGTGTTTTGTTTTTATTTTTTTAAATGGTATTAATAAAAATTTCGGTTTCTTTGTACCAACCTTGAAGTTTTACTGAGAATTAATGTTTATGTAAACATTACATATTGCTGAGTCAGTATATATTTTTTCTTGTTCCAAACGGTTTGGAATTCTTATTTTAATATGTAGACTTAATGTATTCCTCCATACAATCAAACTTGTTAACATTTTCCTCTTCTTAAGATGTAAACCTTCAGAAACATTTGTCACACGTTAAGACTTTGAATTTTTTTTGACAGTATGTGTTAATGGATGGATAGGGATGTAATGGACTAAAACAGCACCAATTAGACGAGGAATTAGAAAATTCCAGTGTCTATCTTTTACTTAGACAGTTTGGTGTTAAGACTAAAAATATCTTCAATTAGACAAGAAATAAGGAAGTGTTTGGTTAAAGACTTTTAAGGGATGTTGAATTAATAGAGTCTGCGTACAAAGTGTGTTACACCAAAATCAAAGGCAGCTCCGTCACTTGATAGGTGTGTTAGTAGGTGCATTTATTTTGTCCTTATTATTGGATCAAAGAATAAACATGCGTATTTGTTTGAAATAAGAACTGTCATTCGTGACGATTTTATGTATATTTTTTCTACATTTAAAAAAAATTATGAGTGAGACTATGGTATTATGCATATCACGATTTAGTCCGTAATACGGATCAATATTTTCGTTTTCAAAATTCTAATTGTTGATCTGATCTGGTCAAAATGATTTTTATATGAATATCTAATTGCAGACTGAAATTTATATTTTTAAGAATTTTTTACTATTTTTTAAGATATATAAAAAACACTTGATCTGAAAATTCTAAAAAATATAAAATTTGCTCTGCAAGTAAAAAATATTATGAGTGAGACTATGGTACTATGCATATCACGATTTAGTTCGTAATACGGATCAATACTTTCATTTTCAAAATTCTAATTGTTGATCCGATCTGGTCAAAATGATTTTTATATGAATATCTAATTGCATACTGAAATTTATATTTTGGAGAATTTTTTACTATTTTTTAAGATATATAAAAACACTTGATCTGAAAATTCTAAAAAATATAAAATTTGCTTTGCAAGTACATACTCATATTGTGATCATGTTGAATGGTTTGGATCGACCATTAAAATTTTGAAAACAGAAATATTGATTTGTACTGCCGACCAACCCTTGATATGCATAGTACTATAGACTCACTCAGAAAATATTGTATTTATTTGTAAAATAATAGAAACCGTCGTAATATATCTGTTTTATTTTTCAAATACATATATGAATCAAATATTAAACATATACAAATTGAATATTAAATAGATGTGAATATAAATTAGATATTAAATGTGTACAAATATAATTCGGGTTTCTAATTTAAATGCTGTAACAATATTAACATTTTATTTAATAAATTATTTTTTCCATTAAAAATAAAAATAACATAAAATACATATATTAAACATGTTATGATAAACACAATAATTTTTCTCATATTAAACATGTTATGTCACTACAAAATATATGTTTCGTTAGAAAAAATTAATCACCAATATAATCAAATTTTTAATTAAAAGATACCAACAAAAATTATATTATTCTCTTTAAACATATATGATTCTAAATCAAATGGATATCTGAAAAATTAAAAAATACAGTACAGATAATTATTCATATTTGTATTTGTATCCATATAAATCATATGAATATGTATCTGTAAATTATCTGTATTAAATTTTTTTAATTCACAAAAGTTTGAATAAGAATTCAAATACAGACGAATAATATCTGATCTGTTTGCAGTTTGCACCCTGGGATCACCTCCACTAGTACAATTTTATCTACAATTAAAATATGTCTCCAAAATCACATCAAGATATAACAGCTAACAAATATGCTTGATTTTCCAAATAATTGCAGAATTTTGCCCCCTTGCGTTAAGATTAGTTTGCAAAATGTTCCTACAAAACTGCACTTATGAACTTAAAAACTGTAAAAGTATTTTTTTTTAATTTTTAAATAAATAAAAATTTATGTTTCATCCTAAATTTTTACCACTTGCTACCCCACATCCTGGTGGGTCCGAATCCCCTAAGGCTGTGCTTCAGAAGCCTATCATACAAAGGAAGGGGACGAGAAAAAAAGGAAGGGAAACACGCTCGTGTTACTCTGTCTATACCCTTAATAGGGGGTACGAATTTTGCAGCTTTGTACGCTCAATTTCCCCTTGCCACAGTGCCGTCTCTCCTCCTCTCCTCTCCTTTTCTCTCTGATCTCCTTTATTTCTGAAGCGAGTAAACAAGGCGGGCAACAATGGTCTAAGCGCATCTCCCCTCCCTTCCCTTTAATGAGACTTACCCTCCGCATTCTGAAGCACAACCTAAAGTAACTCAATTTTTTAGATTTAGACATATCCGGTGCCTATTCGAGAATAGCGCAAGGGGCAGTATTATTTGAACTTTGAAGGGTTAATGCTCTTTAAAATTCGTGTTAGAGCATTTCAGACGGTTTGGATCAAAACTCAAAAATTGAGTTACTTTATAGGATCCGAATTCTATCCTGGTTCAGCCCTTGCATATTACTCAAATATCATAAATACATATATATTCCTCTAAAATTGTAAGTATAGGTGCTGATGGTACAGGTGTTGATAAGGCGGGGTTGTAATATCAATGAAGAATGTCCACTCTGCGGCCAATCATTGGTGGAATCCAGAGATCACTTATTCTGGCAATGCCAGTACGCACGCTCATTCTGGCAACACATCCAGATGGTAGAAAGTTTCATAGCACCTAGGGTGGCCACAACAGCAATTGAGTTCTGGCAGTCAATCGGAACGAGATTCGCACCTCGGAGAGCCAGGTGGGATACGGTCTGGGCAGCTGGAATGTGGGCACTGTGGAGGGAGCGAAACAGAAGAGTCTTCAGTCAACAACAAAAGGCGATATTGACTTTAGTAGAGGAAACAGTAGGGGATATTAGAGCCTGGACACAATGTATCTAGTTGTACTCAGATAAGCTGTACAGTACGTGCCACGGGGGTATAAATTAAATAACGAGTGGCGGTCAAATGCACTGACCAGCCCTAACATAGATGTTCTCTTGTATTTCGTTAATTGGTCTGATCTTTTAGAGTCCTGTAAAAAAATTTCTTATCAATGGAAAAACGTAAAATGGCACGTTGCCATTTTACCCTCAAAAAAAAAAAAAATTTGTAAGTATAATATTTTTTTTCATTCTAAAACATCAAAACCCTCCTCTTATAATTTTTTAAAATCTGATCGAAGAGTACATCATCTTCTCCAAAACGTGACATATTTTATTTTTACCTTAACTTCGTCAAAATTAACTATACAACTATAAATTACTCTTAATTGACCATATTCTAAATAAATAAAAAATCTATTTCTCACTCCTCTCTTACATCATAATGTAAACAAAAAGCTATAGAGTTGGACTTAAAATTCATAATTCATAATTTGTCATTCTCAAACATTAAAATTCCAAAGTTACAAAGAGTCTAAATCCTATTTTGTTTACTCTTTCACATGTGCAATATTTTTTTTTCTATGACAGAGAAGAGAGAGAGAGAGAGAGAATTGAATGAGAAAGAGATCGGTATGATGGAAGACACTATGCAAAGCTTTATTGGAAAGTATAACAAAATTAAATAAAAGTTAAAGATAATTTATAGGTGTAGATTCCTTTTTAATGAAACAGATAAAAAATTTGACAGATCCAAAAGTTTTATTTTAGAAGGATTGATTTGGGTAGCGGAAAAAATATTTATATTGATGCCTTACAACTTACAAGATTTAAGTGAGAGTTTTTATAGTTTAACAAATAAGAATAATTATATTGATCCCCACCCCTGTCTCCCCCATTTAACCCCGCACTCTCTCTCTTCAAATTAACTCCCTTAACTTTCTTTTATTCCCGCATTAATTCCTCTAAGAATTTCTATTTATCCCCGCATTAATTACTGTCATTTAATAACAATTCCCACATTAATTATACTGTCATCTAATAACAATCCCCGCATTAATTATACTATCATTTAATAATAATTCTTGCTAATAAATATTTATCTGTTTATTGATGTTCAAGAAAGTATTTATCATTGTTCTGACAAGTATTTATCCTTATGTCTGAGAAGTATTTATCGTTATCACTGACATGATAATATTTTGATTTGATTAAACATTACTTATTGACAACTTCAAAAAAGTATTTATCGTTGTTTTGACAAGTATTTACGATTATATATGGAAAGTATTTATCATTATCACAGATGTTTTACCGTATGTTGCAATTATGTCTGAGAAGTATTTATCCATGTAACACAAAATATTTATCCATGTAACATAAGGTATTTATCATTATGTCTGAGAAATATTTATAATTGATATTTTTTATTGAAAGTTGCAATTATGTCTGATAAGTATTTATCCATATAACATATAGTATTTATCAATGTATCATAAAGTATTTATCCTTATGTCTGAGAAGTATTTATTATTGATATTGTACTGAAAGTTGCAATTATGTTTGATAAGTTTTTATTCATGTAACATAAAGTATTTATTAATGTATCATAAAGTATTTATCCTTATGTCTGAGAAGTATTTATCATTGGGTGAGAGAATAGTTTATTTAATGGTCCCCAGTTGTGCGGGGACAATCCAGAAAAAAAAGGAAAATTTGTGCAGGGATAAATGGCAAGTATTTATGAGGGGAATGTTTATTTAATGGTCCCCAGTTGTGCGGAGATGATTCAAAAAAAAAAAATTTTGTGCGGGGACAACTAATGGATTGATTTATTCTTTCCTAAGTAGAGATCATTGCACAGGGATTAATACTTTGCAAATTCGTGATAAATACTTTGATGTTTCAAGTTAAATACTAACAGTTTCTGCGAAGTATTAATTATTGAGCGGTCCCCCCATGATATTTTTGGCAGTTTGTGTGGAGTTTTTTGCAAGGATAGACCTGCAGGGATTGTTATCAGGATCCAAAAAATAAATAGTTAAATTTTGATAAATAAAAAAAAAGTAAGTTTGAGATTTTAGAAGTAAGTTTCTATATACAGTTTAAGTTTGATAATATATATATATATATATACACACACACACACACACAGAGAGAGATGGGCTATGGTGCATTGCAATGCATGGAGAGGTTTGTGTATTGGACCATAAATCTAAAATTCAAAATTCAAATGATCGATCCAAACCGTTCATCTTTTTCTCCATATTAATACGTGCTCGGAGACCAAATTTTACATTTTTCTGAATTTTTTTACTATTTATTAAGTATTTTACAAAATTGTTGATCCAACGGTGGCTGCTGATTTTACTGTTTTGTTAAGCCACCATTGGATCAACAATTTTGTAAAATACTTAATAAATAGTAAAAAAAATTGAGAAAAAATATAAAATTTGGTCTCCAAGCACATATTAATATGGAGAACAAGATGAATGGTTTAAATCGGTCATTTGAATTTTGAATTTTAGATTTATGGTCCAATGCACAAACCCCTCCATGCATTGCAATGCACCATAGCCCATCTCTCTCTCTCTCTCTCTATATATATATATAGAGAGAGAGAGAGAGAGAGTATGGCTAAATTGCTACCGGTAGCACTTTGACCTAAGTGCTTACAGGGTCGAATTTTAGTATTTGATGTTCAAACAACAAATCCAAACCGTTAGATGTTCAATCTATATTAAAATGTACTTGGAGACCAAATTTTACATTTTTTAGAATTTTTTTACTATTTACTAAGCTTGTTTGAAAACCGCTGTTTTTTTATTAAATTTCTACGCATATGAGCCAAAGTGCTACCGGTCCAAATTTGAAATTTCAAAATTCAAAAAGTCGATCTGAACCATTCGTCTTGTTCTCCATATCAATATGTGCTTGGAGACCAAATTTTACATTTTTCTAAATTATTTTACTATTTATAAGCCACTTTGAAAATTGCCGATTCAATGATGACTTAACAAAACAGTAAAATCAGAAGTCACCGTTGGATCAGCGATTTTCAAAGTCGTTTAATAAATAGTAAAATAATTTCAGAAAATGTAAAATTTGGTCTCCAAGCACATATTAATATGGAGAACAAGACGAATGGTTCAGATCGACTTTTTGGATTTTGAAATTTCAAATTGGACCGGTAACACTTCGATCCATATGCTACCAAAAACATATTAATCTCTCTCTATCTCTCTCTCTCTCTTTGTCTACACACACACACACACACACACGAATATCTGATATCTAATCCGTATATGTATGTATCCGTTAATATAAATATCTGTATCTGAAACATAAAAACGAATACAAATATAATTTTACAGCTATCCGATCCGTATCCTCCCAGGTACCTGACTCAACACAATTGAAACGGACGGTTTATATTTACTCTCAACCGGTTGGGATTCAGGATAAGAGAGGGGGCAGGATTATTTGTGCTTTGAGATGCTTGCCAATCCATTCTCGGACCGTCCGATTCAATTCCTTCCGGGACAGGTAGTACGCTGCTAGCACACGTGTCCTCCACGTCAGATAAGGAAGTTTGAGACGGTTAAAGAGGCAGATAAGGTCCACTAGGAAAATAGAATAGTATAACGAAAAAATAGCGACGATTACCAAAATGCAAATGCAGACAGGTTTTTACATAAACAATATATTGGGATTATCTGTCCGGGTCTTCTGTGGCGATCTGTGGTGTGTTGATGCGCACAGCGTGGACATATTATACCAAACCACCAGCAATTAAAATACAATAACCTAATTCTAAATATGGTAAATTTTGACTGAAATTATCAACAAACAAACCAAAAAAAAAAATTAAAATGTTTTTACTAAAATTATATGCATAGTATTCGATGAATCTGTTTGATATTTGCGCAAATATGTTTCTGATCATGTAAATGGCGTACATTACATATTATCCGCCTGTTTTGACAATCTAAGATCATTAATGTGGCCAAAATTGATTAAAAACATCAACATACACACAAAGCTCTTTAAGTCTATTTAAAAATAATTATATGCATAATATTTGATGCATCTATTTGTTTTGTGCAGAAACAAATTGGTGATCATGTAAATGCCACAACGTACTAATAAATGTTACATGCAAAAAACCACATTTTCTGGGGAATTTCAAAAAAATAGGGCCGCCAATTTAATTTGTAGCGCCATTCTTGAGAGGATGCAGATTGAATTGGAGGTTTCCAAAAAATTTAAAAATACACTGTAATATATACTAATATTTAGGTTTTTAGGTGTTTCTTCAAAAATGAGACTATAGATTGAATTGATAGCTCTGTTATTTTTTAAATTCTCTAATTTGAGAGGTATTTTTTTTTAATGGTATTAATAAAAATTTCGGCAACAAAATCTACTTGGTAGTTAACAACTAGAAATGCCAAGCAAGTATTCGGTGGAGATAATGCGTGCTCATTTGGGACACGTTATTTGGGCACTGTTTACGTAAATACTATCGGTAATCCGACACGTTATGTGGGACACGTTGTTATGTCTAATCAAGAGCTGCAAAGAAAATATCTTGTTTTGTGCATATAGTTATATACAGCGCTTAATTTTGTTTTGATAGTTACGAGACTAGATTTTTTTTTGTTGGGTTGTCTAATCAACCAACGAGAGCACGGATGAAAAAGATTTCTTTGTCGCTTTCAAAGGTTTTGCCAACTGATAGAACAAAACTTCCCTGTCGGATTGTCAAGCCAGTCGTGCAACGCCAGCTACATAATGCACCAATCGTAGAGCTTAATTAGATTCTTGCTCCTCTACTATTATTATTACTGTACATATGGACACGTATAACAACATAACTTAGAATTTGAATTTTTATCAGCTGAATAACTGTTCAGACTAAGAACTAAGAGTGAGTCTATGGTACTATATATACAAGAGTAAAGCTAGATTGTGATGTGCTCATCAAGAGAGTTTGATAAGTATAACTTCAAGAGTTCAACGGATTGATTTCAAACGCCGAATTCAAACCGTTGAAATCCATGTACTTCATTAGTGATGCATGTACATACAAAATTTTGAAAGTTTTGAGTTTATTTCCTACACAGTCAAGCAGTCAAATAAATGAATATATTATAAGTTAATTAATAAGTTGTTTTATATATTCAATTTTTATTATTTATTTGACCGCTTGACCTTGTAGCAAATAAACTCGAAACTTTCAAAATTTTGTATGTATATGCATCACTCAGGAAGTACATGAATTTCAACTATTTGGATTCGGCATTTGACGTCAATCCGATATATTTTTGGAGTTGTGCTTACCAAACTTTTTTTATGAGCACATTACACCCTAGTTTTACTCTATATACAAACCACGGATTGGTCAGTAATACGGATCAATATTTTTATTTTCAAAATTCTAATGGTCGATTCAAACCATTCAACTTGATATCTATATAAATATTTATTTTCAAACCAAATTTTATATTTTTTAGAATTATTTTACTATTTTTTAAAATAGATAAAAAAATCACTTGATCTGAAAATTCTGGACCATCCAAAAACAGTGATTTTCTGCCTAGCTTAAGAAATAGTAAAAAAAGTATAAAATATTTTGCAAGTACATATTCATCTAGAAATCATGTTGAACGGTTTGGATCGACCGAAAGATTTTTAAAAACAAAAATATTAATCCGTATTACGGACCAAATCGTAATATACATAGTACCCCATAGACTCACTTAAGAACTAATATTTGTCTAGGGCTAAAATTAATGTTATTTGTGTTGAAGGTTCTTTTTTTTTATGAAAAATTTGAGAGTCAAACTCCCACATTTTATATATGAGAAACTCGATGTGTTAAAAAAAACAAAAAGAAAAGAAATAAGATAAATTACATAGATATTTACAATGGTTATATTTTCCACTTTCTTTCTAGTGTATCTAATATTAACTTCTAAATTCTGTTACAAGCTCAATTTGTAGTTGCTGCAGCAACTTCTCTTCCTGTAGAAATACTGAGAAAGTTCTGTGGAAGGTATAATAGATTCAAAATAGAAATGAGAAATTTTTTATGTATTTTTGAAGGTGGACGTCTTACTTTTTTTTTTTATCTTAAAAAACAGTTGAATAGTAATGCACGGATTTTTATCTTAAGAATGAAGGCTTGACATCTAATTATTTTTTAAAAAAAAAAGATAATAAGTATCCAGATGAAATATGCAAAATTAGGAATTTATAAATTGATATATAAATATACATAGTTAATTTATGAAAATTAAAATCTAGATTTTTTTTGCATTTGGGGTCAACAAAAGATACTGAAGTGTTAACTAGAATATTTAACATGATGATTTAGTTATAGGTATTGAAAAAAAATCATCTTCCCTCAATAATTGATAGCGGTTGAACCTGGGCTGTATTTTTTTGAAAAAAAAAATTCTAAATAATAGTGGTTTGAAGTTTGGGGTAACATTTTGTCAAAATATGTTTGAAGTAATATATATTGACAAGTTGAAAATGGATGATACAAGGGTGGGCCCCAAAATTGATGAAATGTCAAGGTGGTTAACTAGGATGTGACTAATAAATGGTTTCAATTTCAACTAACTTCTTTTCTCCTTTTGTTTTAAGAACTACAAATTAATGAAACAGCATCCATGAGGATTAAAAAAAATATTACTAAAGGTACACCAACAGAAACATGTTATTTTTGAACGTATCAGTATTACTAACAAGAGAATTCGTAATAGTACCGTCTGCAAAAAGAACTTTTATTCTCGTGGATATTGTTTTATTCTTGCAGTTTAAAAGTAGGGTATTTTGTTTTGTTTAACAAAAGCACGACAAACTAATTTCTAGTTTTATTTTAGGTTCATTTGTTCTGTTATTTTATCTCTATTAAAAGTTTAATTAGCAAAAAGAGGAAAAGTGAGCGTTTGACATTGCAGATAAAAATGGAAATATAATATGTTGTTTTTCTTTTGAAAAATTAGGTTTTTATTTTTTTTCATTCAATTGTTCAAATTTTTCATATACGAATTTCGATGAAAATCGACCGTTAAATGAGAAAAAACAAATTTCTATTTTTTTTTTCTTAAAAGCAGCAATTTTTGTTCCATAAAAATACCATGCATTTAATGGATTTTATGGGTTTATCGGTTGAGTGATCCTTCATATATTTTAGCTCATTTTTCTATAAATATCTTTCTTAACAAAGACCCTGGCTGGGTTCGTTGTAGTAAAATGTACGAAGTTTCGGTTTGACAAAATTAAAATTGGTACATGCATGCACCGAGAAGACAAAGATTTTTACGTAATAAATAGACTTATCAAACAACACGTGTATAGTTTTTTTATTTATTAAATTCTCCACTTGTGTTCACTTTGCGCACGTCATCGTTTTGTAAAAGATGACACCACGTGTGTAGTTTACCCTGAAATTTTTATTAATACCATTTAAAAAATAAATAAATCAAAACACACTGAAATTGAAAAATTCAAAAAATACTAGATTTTTCAATTTAATCTGCGGCTCTCTAAAAATGAAGGGTTGTAAATCGCAAATTGAATAAGTATAATTTTGAGTTTTGGGGATCTCTAATTTTATCTGCGATTCTCTAAGAATGAGACTGCATATTGAATTAATTGTGTTTTCAAATTCTCTATAATTTATAATTTATTTATTTTACAGTGGTATTACTAAAAATTTCGGCAGTTTACTGCTACTTACTCTCCTGGTAATTATATGCTACAAAACGAGGTTTATTTGGGCTTTTATATATGAACATTTTAATGGGCCTTTAAATGGGCCGCCTATCGTAGATGGAGAGAAGCCCTTTGAATTATACCTGGACCGTAGGAATTGCACGAGCAAAATTTGTTCGTCATTAGCTAAGCCCAAGGGATTAATAGAGCCCTTCGAGTTATGATGTCATGAACAAACTTTGCAACTATTTTTGACGAAGTAACATTTTTTAACTTGAAATATTCACCGTGATTTTTTATCGATTTTTTGACACGAAACTTTTCATATAAATAAACTGTCTTAATCACTATTCACTATTGCTATTCGTCTCTTAAAAAATAGAGTTAATAATGTTCAAAATTCATGCTACATAGATCGGGGGGATTTTTAGTAGAGGAGGGATCAAGTTACAACAAGTTACAACAAGCTTTTATTATATTTTCAAAGTTCAAATCGTCGATCCAAACCATTAGATGTGATATCTACAATAAAATGTGCTTAGAGACCAAATTTTACATTTTTAGGAATTTTTTTACTATTTATTAAGATGGGTACAAAAACTAGTTAAATTTATACCATTAAATTTTGTACCCATCTTAATAAATAGTAAAAAAATTTCTAAAAATGTAAAATTTGGTCTCCAAGCACATTTTATTGTAGAGATCACATCTAACGGTTTGGATCGACGATTTGGACTTTGAAAATATAATAAAAGCTTGTTGTAACTTGTTGTAACTCAAAAATTGTTGTAACTTGATCCCTCCTCTTTTTAGTATATATAAAATTAATATTGATATACCAATCGTACGTATAAGATGTGACTTGAATCTGGAAAAAAAAATTGTAGAAATTAATAAAAATGAAAGAGAGAGAAACACAAAGAACATTAGGTTTTTTATTAATATAAATATCGGTAGAGTTTAAAAATCAAAAAGTTTGAATAGATAGGAATTTTACCGATTCAAATAAAAAAAATTTCCTTTTAATTTTCTCTTGTAAAATATGAAAGTTTTACAAAAATAGATATAATATTTTAAAATTTAGATATGATAGAAATATTATATTTATTTTTTGAATTTTTTTAATATTTTACTAGGGATCTAATAAAAAAATTTCTTCCATCTATATATCAGATTAAAAAAAAACACTAAATTTGAATTGATAAAATTTCTAGCGATTCAAACTTTTGACTTTTAGAATCCATAAATATCCTTCTAATCTTTCTATCAATCAAAAATTTAATATAATTTTTCTGTTTTTCTCTCTTCTTTTTTATTAATTTCTAAAAAAAAAAATCCTTGAATCTCGGTCAATGTTATCAGAACTGGACCGAACATCAACCCGGTAAAGCTTCGGTTCAACGGTTCACTGGTTGGACCAGTGGTTCAAACGGTCGGACCGCTAATTTTTTAAATACTTATATTTGTGAGATATAAGAGAGAGAAACATAAAGAGTACATGGTTTTTTATTAATAGAAATATATGTAGAGTTTAAAAATCAAAAAGTTTGAATAAATAGGAATTTTACCGATTCAAATTAATTTTTCTTTTTTTTCTTTTAATTTTCTCTTATAAAATATAAAGTTTTACAAAAATAGATACAATATTTTGAATTTTAGATATGATAGAAATATTCTATTTATTTGAATTTTTTTATATTTTACTAGAGATCTAATAAAAGAATTTCTTCCATCCATACATCAGATAAAAAAAATAACTAAATTTAAATTGATAAAATTTCTAGCGATTCAAACTTTTAACTTTTAGAATCGATAAATATCCTACTAATCTTTCTATAAATCAACAATTTAATATATTTTTTTTATTTTTCTCTCTTCTTTTTTATTAACTTCTAAAAAAAAAAAAAATCCTTGCATCTCGGATTCTCCGTTATATAGATGGATTGGAGTTTGGAGAGTTTATTTTTTATTGATTCATGGGTCGATAATAATGCCAGTGGAATTTTAATTGTTGACATCCCTTTGGAGTTTGGACATTTTAATTGTATCTGGTGTATTCATACATAAACCTAATATTTCATTACTCATCAATTCATAGTGACAACTTAATAGTTCGGGAAAGATTCGGCGAGTCAAAATTTCGTGATTCGGGTATAATTCGGAAATAATTCGAGAATAATTAGTTTTTGTAAACACCAAATAAGTAAAATTTAGATATAATTCAGAAATAATTCATTTTTGTACATACCAAATAATATACTAAAATACTAAAGTTGTAAAAAAAATGAAATTGTTTTGTTCATTTTAATTTTTTTATTAGTGTAAAAATAAATAAAAATTATATAGACATGTTTATTTAATTCTACTCTATATTTTACAAATAGGCCTTAAAAATATGAGTGGGGTTAAAATGCATCCTCTTTTTTGTGCTCCAAACGTGCACCCTTTTCTCGTTTCTTTATTTTTAAAGTTCAAATAGTTGATTTGAATCTACCAACGTGTTCTACATATTAAAATGTGCTTGGAGACCAAATTTTACATTTTTTGGAAAATTTTTACTATTTTTTCAGAATTTTTTATTAAACTTAACAATAATAAAAAATTCAGCACAGTGATGATTTTCAAAAATTCTGAAAAAATAGTAAAAAATTTTCAAAAAATGTAAAATTTGGTCTCCAAGCACATTTTAATATGTAGAACACGTTGGTAGATTCAAATCAACTATTTGAATTTTAAAAATGAAGAAACGAGAAAAATACACGTTTGAAGTACAAAAAAGAGGGTGCATTTTAACCCCACTCTAAAAATATATATATATACTGAGAACAAAACACCATTTGATCTGAATAAAAAGAATTGGGCCTAAGCAAATAAAAAGGCCTCCTGAGTCTTGCCTACCTATATCCGTTTTTTTGCGCCTGACTAGTCCCACAAGCAAAACAAAAGGCGCTGAAAGCTCTCAAGTTTTTTATATAAGAGGGTTAAGGGGCATGAAAAAGCTGTGCTCTTGGACAGGGTCAATGAGTCATGGAGATTGACTCGTGGCCTACTCTTGGGCACTGAGCAGTTGCCCAAAAGAAAATTATTTAAATATTGCAAATATTTCATTAAAAACACGAATAATTCGTAAAATTCGTGTTTTGTTCATAAATTTGCGTTTTATTCGGTCAAAGGTTTGGTCAACCGAATAGTTTGATGTTCAGTACAAAAACCTCATAAAAACATTTTATTTGCGAATTAAACGTGAACCTTGTTACTATGCTCATCATATCACATAGGGTATTAATAGTTGGACGGGTACGGGTCTGTCTCAGGTACGGGTACGGGTATGGCAGGTATATTTTTCAAAAACCATACCCTACCCGTCCTATACCCGTACTTGTGTACCCTTGACTGGTAAGGTGGCTACAGGTATGGGTTTTTTTTTCTGGTTTTTTTGTTTGTTAAAAAACAGAAATTAAATCTAACCTATTCAAAATAAATCTAACATTTTCAAAAATAAATCTAACCTATTCAAAATAAATCTAACATTTACAAAAATAAATCTAAAAAATAGAAATAAAAAAACAGAAATTAAAAAAAAAACAGAAATTAAATCTAACCTATTCAAAATAAATCTAAAAGCAGAAATAAAAAAATAGAAATAAAAAAACAGAAACAAAAAAAAAGAAATTAAAAAACAGAAACAAAAAAAACAAAAATTAAAAACGGGTGGGGGAAAAACAAAATTTTTGAATTTTGAATTCGGATGAACAGTAGTCAGGTATCGGGTACGGGCACTCGGGCACTAGGGTACGGGTACTCAGGTACGAGTAAACTCGAGTAGGGTATGGTCGGGTATTGGTCCAAAAAAATAGATCTGGTCCGGTTTTTGCCCATACCCGCGTACCCGAGTACCCGATCCATACCTGAGCTCAGACACGGGTACCCCGGGTGGCAGGCACCGGCGGGTATGGTCGGGTATACCCTACCCGGGTATTGTTAATCCATTAATATCACATAATGTAGTCAGCCTACCAAAGAAAGACGTGATGTTACACGGACATGGCACTGAAAATCCCAAACATCCAAAATATCTGAGCTTCTTTTAATATATATCTCTTTCCTCTCCATTTCCGAAACAATGGAAATTTTTTAATTACAAGTCACAAGACGAATGCTATATATACTAAGTGCAGGACATCTCCGTTACCTTAGAAATGGATCTTGTAAATAAGGCGAAACACGAAACTCACTTGTCCTGGCACTGACATAACTAAAACGGTTTCAAGAGCTTTATCTACACAACCCTGTAAAACAAGAAAATAACACACGATTTGACAAGCATTCAGACATGCATTTTTCTTTCCTGTTTATATGGAGAAAAGACAGGTTTGTAAGCTAAAACAAGAATTATATTTTAACATTTTTGAGGGTTAGTTACGACAATGTCCCAAAAGTTAAATTAATTTTGAATTTCGTCTTTGTTGCTTGTATATACACCCTTTCCGCGCCGGATATCCAGTTTTCGCCTCAGTGCTCAGAGAGACTCTCTCTGTCTCTCTCCCTCCTTCGCTCTTCTCTCTTCTTTGCCCCTGAGAATTCTGCATCTTCGTACCTCATCTAATCTTGTTTTACTTCCAACAATGGTCCGATCGATCTCCCTTTCTGTTCGCGATTGAATTTTTATTCGATGAAATCATTCTCCGACTGAAATAACAATTTTTCGTTCAATCTAAACGCAGGTAGTTGCTCAAAAGGTCAAGGAGGCTGAAATAACTGAGCAGGATTCGCTTCTCTTGGTATGATCTATTCCTGTACTCATATTAGATTTTAATCAGTAATACTTGAGCTAGATTTGTTCAATGATGCATATTTGGGTCCGATTTTAGTCATTTGACGATAATTTTCCATTAATCGACTTGCTGCTTGTTTTGTTACTTCCTTTCGCAAATTTTTTGAACAGATAGATCTTAACACCATCTCGATTTACCTAGCTGCATACATATATATCCATTTCGGTTTGACATTATATACATTTGATCTCTTAGTCTGGCTTTTCTATGAGATTTCTTCAATTATTTTATTTGAACTAAATCGAGTTAGAAGTCTGATTATCATCAATGCTTCTTCATCTGTGCTTCTTTAAAATTATTTCTTATATATAATATCTGAATTTCATTGGATAGGATATTCAGGACTTAGATAAATGCTCTCTATCTTTTTTTGCATTTCATTGAGATCCGCAGTTTGATTGCGTGAGAAATTAACTATTGTGTCAATTTAATTTTGATGCAGAATAAAAACAGTCTTATTTATTTTATATTTCTCATCATCGTTGATCTGTTTGATTTATAATACCCTGATCTATTTATTAACCCCCTGCTCGTTCTTAAAATATTAATTCCATACATCTTAGCTCTTACATATATTGCCTTTCTAATTACGTGCTTTCTTTCTGATCTAAGGATAACTAGGTACTTTAATTCCTAATTTCTACAGGCAGATCAATCTTGCTAATTGTTAAGTTTAAATGAGTAAATTAAAACTTTACTTTTGTACTTTCCTAACTTGAGCTATATTTTGATTTGATTAATATATATTTTTACAGACTAGAAATCTGCTTAGGATAGCGATATATAACATAAGCTACATTAGGGGCCTCTTCCCTGAGAAGTACTTCAATGACAAGTCTGTTCCAGCCTTAGGTGAGCATTCTTCCTTTCTGTTTAGGTTACTTTGTAAGCTCCACTGTTTTAGTCAAAAAAATAAAATTCTGATTTCTTCTTCTTCTTTGTTTCTAATAAAGAGATGAAGATTAAAAAGCTGATGCCCATGGATGATGAGTCCAGGAGGCTGATTGACTGGATGGAGAAAGGTAAAAAATAACATCAGATTCAATTGACTTGTGTGTTGTCTGCAGGTCCACTTCAATGTTAACATCTGATAAGTTTGTACTTTTCAGTTAGACCTAGTATGGCCAAATCTGCTGTCTTCTGTTTCTATTTGTCTGTCTTTATCTTTTTTCAGTGCTTGAGGAATATTAGATGATATATTATGACTGAAATTCAAGCTTAATTTAAAAATAAATACAGGTTGAATATAACTGCAGCAAACAAATTGAGGCTTACTTCGGATGTGGTAAATATGAGTTTGATTGGGCCTTATTGGAGCTGAAACTTTTTTGCTGTGTTGTATAGCTAGTTTTGATTATCTAGTCTAAGTTTCTTCTTCATTGGTTAAATATTTTGTAGGAGTGTATGATGCCCTCCAAAAGAAGTATCTCAAGACACTCCTCTTTTGCATCTGTGAGAAAGCGGAAGGCCCCATGATTGAAGAGTATTCATGTAAATAAAATATCTGTTATTATGATGTCAGATCACTGCTTTATCCCCTGTATCTCTAATGGCATGGTTACAGAGTCTAGTTCTTTATTGACACAATGTTATCATTGTATGCAGTTGGTAATATTCTTTTAAGCAAATTTATTGGTTAATTGAGTGGGGTTAAAATGCACCCTCTTTTTTGTGCTCCAAACGTGCACTCTCTTCTTATTTCTTCATTTTTAAAATTTAAATAGTTGATTTGAATCTACCAACGTGTTCTACATATTAAAATGTGCTTGGAGACCAAATTTTACATTTTTTGGAAATTTTTTACTATTTTTTCAGAATTTTTGAAAATCATCACTGTGCTGAATTTTTTATTATTGTTTAGTTTGATAAAAAATTCTGAAAAAATAGTAAAAAATTTCCAAAAAATGTAAAATTTGGTCTCCAAGCACATTTTAATATGTAGAACACATTGGTAGATTCAAATCAACTATTTGAACTTTAAAAATGAAGAAACAAGAGGAGGGTGCACGTTTGGAGCACAAAAAGGAGGGTGCATTTTAACCCCACTCTGGTTAATTATAATATAATAAAAAATTAGCAAGTTAATGAGTAATAGCATGTGTTCCTGTAGTTACTAGTCAACTAGCCCCAATCTGACTGGTATTGTAGCAGTTCCTGCAATTATGGAATGTGCACATACTTCAACTCTATCGAACTTTAGATAATGCAATCAATCCTATATTCTAATTACCCTAACTTATCTTCCATTGTCCTGAAACAAAACTAGTGCTTTTTTACCCTCAGCTTTGCAAATGAAAACTAAACATGCCAAAAAGGGATAAAACAAATGGAAGGTATAAGTATCCTAGTCCTTTATTTTAACTGTATGTTAGGTCAGACACCAAAATATCAGGTGTGTTGTTTAGTAAAGTCTGTTGAACAGATAAGAATTTTATGTTAATTATATTTTGTTTAATATTTTGCACAGTTTCATTCAGCTATCCTAAGGCTAGTGAAGAAGAGGTCCACATGAACATGACTTGCAATGGAAACAAAAAAAATGCAGCTAACTTTAAGTCTGATACAGCAGATGTTACACCTGATCAAATGAGGTTCCTTTTTTTTCTGCCATATTCCTCTTTCTTTGGACAAATTCTCTCTATATTGATCAGTATTAGGTTTCAGAGTAACTTAATCTAAAATTAAAGCAAGATAAGATAAAAATGCAGAAAAGTAAAAGAAAAAAAATATATGAAATTCTTCTATTTGTAGGCGCTCTGCATGCAAGATGGTCAGAACCCTTGTTTCATTAATGAGAACTCTTGATCTGATGCCTCAAGAGGTACATATTATTTGTTCTTGTTCATGGGCAATGGAAATTCTATCTTCATAACTTCCAAATTTTTCAATTTTTAATTTTGCAACATATTTTAACTTTGTTGGTATTATTTACATGTAGCACTGGACAAACAAAATCTTATTTAAGTGCACTAATTGATTCTAACTTTGTAATTTTGTCTCAGCCAAATTTGTTCATAACTATTTCCTTTGAACTTTAAACACCAACAATAACTTTTTTTATTGGCTTAAGTGGTTCTCTTTTCAATGTTCTATTTCAATTTTCTCTTTGAAAATGGAAACTTCTTATTGGTATGGCCAAATTATCTACATTTCAAAAGGAATATGGCCCTGGCATCACACTAATCTATGCATAAATTATTTGCAAATAATACAAAAAATTTGGACATTTTCTTTTGTGATTGATGTTGCTGCTGTCAATGATGACTATTACAACGTTACTTTTGCATAAATTCCCACAAATGAAGTTCCAGTATCATACTGAAAACGATATATATTGATAAATCTACTGTTGTATTCCAGCGTACCATTCTGATGAAGCTTTTGTACTATGATGAAGTCACGGTATGTCTGAGCTTGAGATATGAAGTTATTTTTCCCTTCATTTGTATTTATTCAACCAAACCAGGATTAAATTATTGCTTGAGTGTACCTTGTTAGAAAAGGCATAGTTGTATGAGATTATCCATCTAAAGTTGTTCTATCAGAAAATTACTGTGTAGTGTTAAAATTGATCCAGGTAATATTGTTTTCAACTTCATTTATTTTGATTAATTTCTTTAACTATCCGAATTTCTGAATTTTTATCCCAACATGTAGTACATTCTATTACACAGTTTGGATCTTTGGAAATATGCGTGGTGGCTAATTTTGGGTTTGATATCACAAGGACCAACCAATCAGCATATGCTGGTCACTAAATGAATATCACTGGTTATCAGTAAAATTGTACAGCCAATATTTATCTTGTTGTTGCCTTTTATTTGACTTTTCATCGCTATTTTATGTTGTTGATTCTCACCTTGTTGTTTGCAGCTTAGATATTAGTTATGACAATAAAAAAAGAAAATCCAAAAGACAGCTGTTAGAATTTATTTAGCACTGCTCACTCTAATTACTTTAATGTTGCAGTCATTCTGACAAAATGCATCCAGTTAATGAAAAGATTGGCTTTCTACTAATCAGATTTTTGTGAACATTTATCATTACAGCCTGAGGACTATGAGCCCCCATTTTTCAAAGGTTGCTCAGAGAACGAGGCAGTGAATATATGGAATAGGAACCCCTTAAAGATGGAGGTCGGCAATGTAGATAGCAAGCACCTTGTGCTAACCCTCAAGGTACTCCTCTTACCTGTACTGTACCTGATTGTTCTAGTACCCAGCTTATGCCTGTAGGGATCAGTGCATAATTAATGTTTAAGAGAAAACTAGCACACAGTCAAATGACATCTGCAAACAGATTTATTGTGTGTACTGATATACTAGACATTAACTTACCTATTGTGTTATTGGTCGCATTACTGGCTGAAATTGAAATCCTGCCAATGTTACACTATTGCTTCTTGTTCCATTAATTATGATAAATCTGATCATTCTTCTTTCATCATGTGGGTGTATGCTTGCCTATATGTGCTCTTTGTGTAGGTTAGGAGTGTTCTTGATCCATGTGAGGATGAAAATGGAGACGACCCGGGTGATGATATGAGCCTGGGCGATGATTCTGGAAATGAAAAGGACTGTTCTGATAGTGAGGTTACTCTCTCTCTCTTTCTCTCTCAGCCTCTTTATGAATTGTATGATGTTCAGAATGCAAAACAACACTTTTTTTTATTTCTCTTATGTCAATTTAGGTTAGTGTGCTAATTAGTAAGAGTTTTATGATCCTTTCTTTTGGCACTGCTGGTCCAAACTGTCTGGTATAATTGGTTCCTTTTGCCCAGATTTTGAGACATTTAAATTACTTATTGCTTAGTTACGGTTTGCAAAGGTTATAATCTTCTTTTCCATTGTCTTTCTTAAATCTTGTATGATATCAAGACTCAAAAATCAAATGTATCTTACAAAAGTCATGAATATGCATTTTTCTGTGTGTTCAGTCAAATTTCTGATTTATCATTGAGGTACTGCAATACCTGGTGTTACTGTAGTTTGGGCGTTGCCATTTGTTGCCTTTGGATGAATGGTAAACAATATCCTCCAAAGAAAATATATAAATATTTTGTTGGTCAAGTTAAAAGTTACTGTCGGTACCAACCTCCAAATCAAGTCCAACTTTATGTTTATAATTTAAATGTTTTCAATACCACAAATTTTCAGATCGGGACTGCTGAAATTGATCGCTACATGATTGCTCCGAATGGTACCTAAAAACAAGAACCTTGTCATCTTTTTTTTATCCTCTTAAAATGATCGATATATCTCCTTGCTAACTGAATTAATAATTTGACAGTTATCAAGAAGGAAAAAGGAGCAAATGGTTCTATTTCTGATGGTTAGTGATCCTTGTCACATTAGAATACAATATATTGTGGCGACACAGTATTAGTTTTATTTCTATTTTATGTCTGAACTTCTTCTTTTTTCCAAAAATTCTTCTTATCATTAGATGAGACTCAAGATGATGCAATGGAGGACCCAAATATGGATGAACTGACAGCTTTAGTAAGAGAATGGATAAATACTAGGGAAAGCAGCACTGTTAATATCTCAGATGTTCTCTCATACTTCCCAAAGGTTTCTTCAGTAAGTCTTCTTGTACATATATACATCTGACTTTATCATTTCCTTCTGCAAATTTTGATAATTCTCTCTTTGTATAAAACTTGCAGGCACTGATTGAAGGTAGTCGGGCATGACATCATGTTATGATTTGAATTACATAAATTATTTTAGTACTGATGCCACATGTATAATTCTGGTACTTTATGGTAATCCACAGTGTCATAACCTGTATAGAAATTATCCTGATTTTGACATTGGTCAAACTCTCAGTCCATCCCTCAGTCCATATCTGCTGCTTTTTTGCTTGAAGCCCAATGTAAAATGAAGCACCAGATCCACACCATTGAAGTACTTATAAGGGGAGGTCTTATTTGTGTAAGGTATGAATCCAGTTTATTTGCTTAGATCCAATGGACCAGTTGTAGCTGGAGCCTCCCTTTGACGAGAAAAGCAGCAGATATGTATCTGCTGAAACCTTGTATTCATTTTGAACTCTATCCTTCTTAGGATTCTATTGTCTTAACTTGACTTTATTTTCTCAGTAAATTGCAGATTTTTTTTTTCTGTTATACACCTCATCACAACTAGAATTTTCTATTTTACTCTGAGAACCAAATGTCCTGTATAACATCTCTTTATTAATAATAAAAAAAAAAAATCTTTGATTACTAACATCCTTGTTTACAGAAATTCTGGATAATCTAGTCAACCAAGGGCATTTAGCCAGATCAGGCAAGGACAGCTTTATTATAAGCAAGGTAAAGAAACCTGCAATTGCTTCTGGCCTATTAGTGCCGTTTTAATTAATACTGATCTAACCTCTTTCCCATTGCTTAGTCCAACTGCCAGATGCCAACTGGGGAGCAAGAAGTAGTAATGCAAGATGTGATAAAATCACAAGAAGTCAGCAAGGGTCTTGATGAGGATTTCATTTATATGAAGGTATGCAGAAGGGCTGTATACTACTATCGGTCTTGATGAGGATTTCTTTTTAACTTTAGGTCACGTTGTTTTTCTCTATCTAAATTAATGCACTGCAGGTACAGTAAATGTGTCAATGTATGCACTGTATTTTCCTATTGATGCAGCGCATGATTTCTAGCTCTACAAGAAACTCAGCTAATCACATCATAGTTAACTGATTGAATGCTAACAAAAAATGAAAAGTAAAACAATAAAAATGCTAATAATTTATAGTGACCTGTTTCAGTCAGCATTGTAATATGCAAGGTTATCCTATCTAACAAGTTTATTGTCTTCTCAAAGGCTCTGTATCATGCCCTTCCCATGGATTATGTGTCAGTACCAAAGCTACACAATAAGTTGGATAGAGAAACAAGCCAGAACACTGTGCGGAAACTGATTGACCGAATGATCCAGGATGGCTTTGTCAAAAATTCAACTAACAGAAGATTGGGTATCAACTTTCCTACATGCTAATAACTCTCTCTCCAACTGCGCTCAATCTTAATTCTTAACCCAAAATTTCTGTGATCAGACCCTCAATTTCACTCAGGTTTGATTCAGTTATGCAATGAACTGCACTAAGCAATATAAGTGAAAAAACATTAGACAAATAAATAAAAAGGCGGTATGCTCTCCTTTCTAACGGTACAGTCTCAGAAATGTTATTTTACTTTATGCTATCTGTCCTCAATGTTTACTATGTCAGTTGAAGGAACCATTACTAACAGTTATTCTGATAAAGAATAATTTGTAAAATATACATGTTATTGTTACATTTGGCTAGAGTTATCCAGCTTATATGTTCTGTATTTTACTAGGTTTGCATATAATCACCTCAGCCCAAATAGTTCTAAATTACCATGCTTTATTTGAATTTTGAATGTACAAAAACAATTATTTACAGGTAAGCAAGTCATCCATTCTGAGATCACTAACAAAAAGCTCCTTGAAATAAAAAAGAAATTTGAAGTGGTAAGCAAATTAAATTCTTTAGCACATACCAGCATTATTTTTTCCTCTATAGAACAATTGATATTATGTCACTCTTGAACTGGGTCTGTCTGTTTTGACAGGGTCTTAACAACCATGGCTCTCAGGCATTTGAGTTTGATGACTTCGATATCCCAAAAGGTAACTTTCAAGGACTCAGGAGAACTTTTAAGTTTGTATACCTGTGATATACCAAAGAAAGGTTTATGAAGTTTATTCTATTGTTTATGGGGAATAATTTTGTTACATTATGAAGGACTCCTGAAAGCCAATAAATGGTGTACCAGTAGAAATTCATAATGATTTGTATTTTGCTAGTATGCAGAAACTGCCAACGCCAACCTCCAGTATGAATTATTGTGAACTAGCGAAAAAATTTCAACCTCTTTACATAATTTCTGACACAATATTCATGGACCCTAATATATCCTTCATCTTGTTAGATAAAATAATGCGAGATGGGTCAACTATCGGTGGAGTCCATTCAGTTGGGTCTGATCAAACTCAGACCAGAGAGAGATCAGAGATGCAAAACAATACGTCCTCTGCAAAAGAAAGAGAGCAGAGTTGTACTCCTATGAGCATGCAAGGGGTAATGTTGTCACTCTATCACTAGTACTTAAGGAAGTAACTTTAGTGAAGCTAATTTCCTGTTATCTTCCCTATTAAAACTTACATTGGTTGATTTAATGAGAATTCATTTATTTTTATGAAGCCTGCTGAATCTCTGGAGAGTGGAGTATTGAGTGAAAAAGTTAGAGGTAGAGTTCGTGGTGCCAGTGCTGGTGATGATATCCAATCCACCTCAGACAAGCGACCAAGGAAGTCTAGCACGGTCTCTCTCTCTCTCTCTCTCTCTCTCTCTTTTTTTTTTTTTTTTTTTTTTTTAAAACTTGACAGTGGCTGTCAAGCGCTCTCTCTCTGTTCGTGGTGCCATTTATGATCTGTCTCTTATTAACTCAGAAACATGTAGTCCTGTGGATGACGGCAATGTACATAGGAAAAGAAAACCAGAACTTATGTTATAAATTAATCTATACTTTAATATTTGAAAACCAAAGCAATGTTAACTGAGGACCCTTAATATGGCAAAATGGCACAGAGAACTTCTAAGCAATGGAAAGTTAAATAAGGATCCAAGGAAATCAGAGGGTTAGCGAAAACTTGTATCTGAACATAAATTCCCAAAAGAAAAGGCACAAAATTGTTTTATTCATTCAAGTTATGTTGTTTCATAGTTCACTGACCTAGTTGTTGTTGCAACTTTGACAGGTGAAGGAGCCAATACGACAGGTTTCAAAGCGCATCAAAGCAGAGGTTCAATGAGCCATAAAGATTCCTTTTTGGTAGAAGTTAGTGCCAAGTGTTTTTATTGTCTTCTAAATAACTGTTTACAGTTCTCAATTGCAAGAGTACTGGTGTTACTTTGAATTTGTTGTAGTTGCACTGCTAATGTGGTTTGTTGCATATTGTAAAGTTCCATATGAATTCTACCCAAAAATCTGTATTCTGTTCTGACATACCAATAGTGATTTTACATATTTGCTCAAGGGAATTCCCATGTGGTAGACAGCATTTTTTTCAAGGTTTGTGAGTTTAGGGTTTAGGGTTTACATATTTGCTCACCAACGAATTCATTAATAAAAGAAAAAGTTTTTACAACGCCTCACTACAAGCAGACAGCACTTTTCATTAAAGGTCTTTCTAGAAAGATAAAGAAGATATATAATTTATTATGATCTTATTAAATTACATTTTAATAAAATCAATTTATAATTATCAAATGACAAATTTCATTAATAAAAAGTTGGTAAAAGAATACATATAAATAACTAAATAAAATTTAGTGTTTAGTATTTACAATAACCGTTGCAAATATTCAGCAACAAGCTAACCCATTTCTTAATATCCAAAATCACCTCATCATATGATGGAAACATGTCTATCATTGTTTTATTACTAAGTTCGTTGCCGTTTATATATTACATTTTCATTTTGTTTTGTTTCAAATGTCATTACAAACAATTTGTTTTCGATGTTACTATAAATAAACTAATATCATGCAATTTTATTTTGAGGGATGCTATCTATCGGTCAGGAAAAAAAATTGTTCGTCTCTCGAATGGCAGAGGGTTAATTTTTTTCGTTTAAATTTCGTACATGTTCACTCTTCAAATGTACACACTTTGTCAAGGAAAAAAAAAGTGAAACTGTACTGAATAATATTTAAATGAAATTATTTTTCTTTGCATGAACCAAACCACTAACGACTAAATTATTACCAGTAACACTTCAATTTAAATACTAACGACTAAATTATTACCAGTAACACTTCAATTTAAATGCTTGTGAAGTCAAATATTTCAAATTTTAATATTTGATATTTAAATAATAAATTCAAATCATTAAATATTTAATCTATATTAAAATATACTTAAAAACCAAATTTTACATTTTTTTCAAACTTTTTTACTATTTATTAAACTGATTTGAAAATTATTATTTTTCAAACCATTTAAATGTTTAATCTTATATTAAAATATGCTTTGAGAACAAAATTTACTAGTTTTTCACGACATCATCGCACATACTTCTGATAAAAAGTGGAAGTGTTGCGAGAGATTCGTTTTTCATTTTGAAACTAGACAAGCTTTCTCACTTGAAACTAAAAAGTTTGGGCCGGGTTCGGATTAAACACAGATCGGCCCAAACAACATTAGAATCGCTGTTCCCAACACAAATCATATTCCTACCTTATGAATTACTTTACAAGGTGAGCACAAGCATTTCTAGTTTTGTGCCCAAATTACTACCAAATTGAATTCAACCTTACAAATAAGGTCATTTGTTCTCATTAAGCGCCATTGAACTAAAGACACAATCTTACAGATGCAATCACAAAATAGCATAACCAATTTGGATTCAGCCCTTGGAGAAAAATCATTTGCATGGAGATTCAGCTTAATTCCCATTTTAGTACCAAAGACACATTCTTGCACATGCATACACAATAATATATCTTAAAAGATGCACAAATTAAAAAGAACTAGGTTTCATTTCATTCTTACTCAAAAACAGTTACACAGATACACAGATCCAACTATTCATAACACCAACTTTTCACAACACTAACCAAACCAGCCACTACTAGACAAAGATCTACTGAAACTACTAAAGAACACCTCAAGCTCTCTCACCTCTGATCCTCCTGGCCAACTGAATATCCTTGGGCATGATCGTAACCCTCTTGGCATGAATGGCACAGAGATTGGTATCCTCAAACAACCCAACCAAATACGCCTCAGCAGCCTCTTGAAGCGCCGCCACAGCCGAGCTCTGAAACCTCAGATCTGTCTTGAAATCTTGAGCGATTTCCCTCACTAGCCTCTGAAAGGGAAGCTTCCTGATCAGAAGCTCAGTGCTCTTCTGGTACTTCCTGATCTCACGAAGCGCCACAGTTCCTGGCCTGAAACGGTGAGGCTTCTTCACTCCGCCGGTCGCCGGAGCTGACTTGCGGGCGGCCTTGGTGGCCAGCTGCTTGCGTGGGGCCTTGCCACCAGTGGACTTGCGAGCGGTTTGCTTGGTACGCGCCATTGGAGGTGGAAATTAAGTTAAATACGAAATTGAGATTAGGGTTTTGATTGGGAATGGTAGAGAGAAGATTTTAGTTTGGGTTGGGAAGGTGAAAGCGAGAGGGGAGGGGTTTTAAAGCGAATTGGTGAAAACGAAGAGCGGGAAGTGAAAGAACTTTTTTCGAGGTTTTAGGCGGTTTAGTCGTTTTCGAGCGTTGGATCCAGTATCAAAGGGACGGTGGATATGACAAGAGTGGGGCAAGTGCGGATCGTGATCCGTGGGTGCCTCGTTTATGGATTCTTATTGGTTGTGGAATTTAGGTCGCCACGTGACACTGATCTGTGCGCTTTATCAGGCATGACCGGGTTTGTTTTTCCAAAAAAACAAAATAATAATAATAATGAAGGTATGAAGTAAGTTTGGGCTGCCAAATAGGCCTTCTTGTTGCTTACGGCCCATTAACCAATAATGTGGGCCTTCTTGTTTCTACGCCATTACCAAAAACGTGGGGCTTCTTGCTTGCAACAGTAAGCGTCCAATTATCAATTATATTTTCTTTCCTCGGCCTTTTTAGTTTTTCAGCTTTTCCTGGTTTCTATAATTTGTAAAAAATACGAGGACTTTTTAAACCTCCTGTTACGTTACGAAATTTTTACAATTAAATTTAAATGATTTAAAGGCAAGAATAGATAAATCATGCTAACAAAATAGAAGTTTAAACCTTAATTAAGGTTCCCCTAAATAAGTAAGTTAAATATGAATTGAAACCGCGTTAAAATTTCGAGATTTTGAGATTTTATAGGCTGAATGCGGATTGGTTAACCCGCACTGTGGGTAGGTGTGTTCGCACTCATGCAATTTTGTGTTGGTTTGAATTTTTCTAAGTCCTCAGTGCGGATTGATTGACCCGCACTGCGGGTTGAATGCATCCGCATTAGGCTCGGACTTTTTCTGAAATTATGTCAAAAAATTTACTAAGTTCCCACTGCGAGTTAGGTTACCCGCACTGCGGCTTGTTTCTGTGTTAAATTTCCTGTTCTGAAAACCGACTAAGTGCTGAGTGCGGGTCAAGTAACCCGCAGTGCGAATTGGTTAATCCGCATTCAAGGTAATTTTAACCCTAAAACTAAAATGGAAGCTTCTCTCTCTCTCTCACTTCGCCATTTCCCCATTTTTAAGTGATTTTCGCCCAAGAGAGAAGAAAAAGAGCGTGTGAGTTTTCGTTTCTTTCAGACTCCCGATTATTGCGAGAAATCGAGTTTGGAACCGAGTAAGCAGCCGAGGATCTCTCCTAGCTCTCCTATTTGGTATTTCTTTCTCTTTCTATTTCTCTCGAAAAACTCAGATTTCTCTATTTCTTAGATTCTTGTCTTAAACTCGAGATTTGTATTCGAATTGCTCGAGGACTAATTCCTCTACACTCCTTGCTTATTTATTTGCCAATCTTTTCCCGATTTCCTTCCGATTTGTGAAATCTGATTTCTAGGGTTTCATGCCAAAACTAAAAGTTGGCATAATCGTGATTTGATTTGTTTAACCCGACCAATTAGACTTGTAATCGATAGGGTTGCTTCCTGATCTTGAATTTTTAAAACGTTTAACGGTTAAATTGAGGTTTTGACCAAATTAGGGTTTAAACAAATTGGTAAATTAAATTGATCCGAGAACTAGAGTAGTGAAACGGTGATTGATTTTACCAAAGTGAAATGGTATATGGCTAGAGGGCCTAGATGCAATTGTGCACGTTATATGAGATTTTTTAATAAGAAAGAAGGAACCGAAAAGAATTGATTTAGGACTGTACAAATCCTAAGTAAACGTATAGACCACTGAACCCGAATTAAACCATGTAAACATATAATATAGGTGTAGGCTCGGTTAAGCAAGACTTACCGAGGCAGTTCGAGATGCCCGATCTGTAGCTAAGCGGTACGCTCGTCTTAAACAGGTGCGGGATTCTTGGACTTGTTTGATACTTTATTTTCAGGAATTAAACTGTGTATTTGTTTGTCATGTTGAATATCATTGATTGTATCATTGAATTGTGTAAAGCATTTGCATAGCCCAATCAAATTAAACTCGAATTAATGTGACTTGAGTGATTTGCATGCTGGTATGGTTGTAGGTTGTGTCGATCTATTATGATATGATTTGATTGAAAGTCACCACGATTTGATTTGATATGTATGTGAATGGATTTACGAAGTTAAGCACTTGGATCCAACGAATTTGCCAAGTCAGGTTGTATGCTGGCTTGGATTCCCAGGATCCTAAATGGTCTTAGGTGAACGGCCCTCGATATTCCCAGTATCGGTTGGGACGAGGGAGGGTGATTATGTTATGAGATGTGTGATTTGAGATTTTGGGTGACTTGTGTAACGTCTGTGGCTCTGTGGCATTCTCCTACGTGTTAATGCATTTGAACGGTTAATTGAATATTACGACTATTGGAAATGATTCCAAAGAGGATTTTCTTTATATGATTGAAACCAGACCTTAATAACTGTTAAGCCAAGCGATTACAGATGGGCGTCAGATAAAGGGTCCAGCTTGGTTGGCCATCTGTAGGCGTCTGTAACCCTACATATGTGGGTTTGATAACGGTTCAGCTCGAAAGAACATCTGTAATTGCTACAAGCCCTAAGAATTAAGTTAAGCCAAAATATCTGTTGTGTTTGAAATTCATCTTGGAAATTCCGTAAATTGTGTTTCAGGTTGATTAATTGTTGTCGAGTAGTGGCATTCTGTTATTTATGATTTCTTATATATCTGTTTGCATTGTAATTGTTTGGGTTTCATTTTTGAACATAGAGTTTGATTGCAAGTCCAATAATTCGTATGTGGCAAATTCGCACTTAGAATTTATTCTCACTCCCACCTTCGAATTATTTTTACAAGTACGAGTGAAATTGATTCCAGAGAGGCACGCCAGTAGTAGGCCTGACCGTTTACCATTTACTTGACCCTAGTTATGTTTTGTTGCGTAGTTTTAGGGTAGGCCTCGTGGTTGGTATCCGGATGAGATACTTTTGTTGTATTATATTCTGACCAGACTGTCTACTCTGATTATATATATTAGAAACTTGTTTTATATTGCTTGTTGTTTTGTTTGAATTGTTAATTGCCTTGTAAGCATACATGACATTGTATGCTTACAGCGGGAGACTGTTACGACCCGCGGCCGCGGACTGTGACACCTACTAAGTCGAGTAACAAGCGAGCTAATTTTAAAAGTTCGAGCTGAAATCTTAGCTTCAAATTATTACAACCTGGATGGAATTAGTTCCTGATTTGATGAGCTGACTCGTTGGGTTTGACTGGATCTTGATTTAAGAAAAAAAATAAAAATTTCAAACTTTTTAGACCGAGTTAAATCGAATTGGACTGAGCTTGACAGTACAAAATGCACACAAATTTATACAAATTCATAAATTGATGCCTAGTCGAGCTAGCTCGCTAGCCCCAGCTTGAACTCGTTAATTCTGGATCGAGCTAGTGACGAGCTGACTGATAAGCCGAAATTGTATCTATTGAAACCTAGGGTTTGTTATATAAATTAAGCCAAGTTTTGATTACATTAGGTTTAATTAGGTTAGAAATATCCAAAAGTTCAAGTTACTGCCCTAGTTATGTTTGTTCTATAGGTAATCAAGTGTTTGGAGCTTAACAAAGCAAAACGGGTGAGTTAGCACGAAGATTGGAACAATTGCCAACATCCATTGCGGCCCGCAATAACTTCTCAGCACAGCATCTTCATTCCAGTACTTTCATTGCGGTCCGCAACCACCCCATTACGGTCCGCAATAAGTCAGTTTTATTCTTAAAAAAAAATTATTATTATTGCGGCCCACAAGGACTTTTATTGCGGACCGCAATGACTCTTTAGTTTTTTTTTCTGCTTAGTTTGTTAACTTCCTCCATGCACTGCGGCCCGCATTGAATGTATTGCGGCCCGCAATTAGGTCGGTTCAGAGCCCGAATTTGCTATTTTTGGTTGGTTATTTCTAAGTTTTAAAAGGGGTTATAAATAGGGACATGTAGAACAGATTAAGGACGTTTTTTAGGCAGAATTTCTAGGGTTTAAACAAGGAAGAGCAAGGAAAAGGTAGAAGAGAGAAGGAAGAAGAAGAGATCATTGATCAACCGGTTTTATTATTTTCTTTCTTTCCTTTGGAACTCTTTTATTCATTTGATTTGATTTGTATCTTAGCCATGGCTGGCTAAGGGCTTTTGTAGGGTTGATTAGGGCTGTACTTGAAACTTTTGTTATGATTTAGTTGGTTTTATTTTATATATTCTTGTTCTTTGTTACGATCTATTATTTATTTTAATTGATTGTGAGGACTTAATCGAAATCACATGAAACCCTAGGATTTGGTATTTGCAATTGAGAAATTGAATATTAGGTCCATACCATAAGGAATAGAGTATTTGATATGCTAAGTACCGAGAGGTGATGCTTGTCTTATACAGGCTTCACCTAATAGTTTAGAAAATTGTGCCAAGTACCGAGAGGTGAAAGATAGTTTTCTAGATTTATTGGGATAGTAAGAACTTAATGACTTTAGATTACAGTAGCCAAGTAACGAGAAGTGGCATTTATTCTAATTTAAAGATGGTATTAATATAGAGATATCCCTTTGTACCTACAACACCCAACTGTGCCTTCATAACTAAAAGAGCAAATTTAATAAACCAATTAGTCGTAACACTAGTGGATAGGAACCCTAAGAAATCATAATTTCTCATTCTTGTTAAAAATCTAATTTTGCTTTAAAGACTTTAGTTTAATTCATTTTAATCGAAACCAAACCACTTGAACAAACACAAAATATTTTTACTTTCTTTTACTAAATTAAATTGTTAGGTTAGAGTTAATATTCCAACTTGTCTCTGTGGAAACGATCCCTAAGTACTACTTGACAAGGTTGTACACTTGCAACCAAATTGAGTATCAACTATGATTTATTACTTGTATTATAATAATCTACATCACTGACTTGTTAACAGCTTGATTCAGTAACAAACGAGCTATTAGCGAGTGAGGCAAATACAAGCCACGATCGAGTCAGGGGCGGATCTATGAAGGCTCAGGGGTAGGCAAGTGTCTACCCCTGAATTTAAATTTTTTTTTAAAAATTAGTACTAATTGTTTCATGTGTGCTTATTCCTAATTTGATGGAGTGTCTATATCTCTGACTCAAAAATACCTTTAATTTGTTTTTACTCAATCACTATTTTAAGAAAAAAAATCTGGTTTAAACAAATTTAAGATTTAGGCGGCTGGAGAAGAGAAATTATAAAGAGAAGAAGGAGATAGTGAAGAAGACATTTCTGACTGTGGGACCTATTAATTTATTACATATGAAATTTAACTTTTCATACAATTTCAGTCCAATTAGACTCACCAAAGCTCAAAAAAGTTTTATAGATTAAACGTCACATATGACTGTTAATACACCTGTCTCAAATCTTCCCTGTAAATTTATGGAAACAACAACTGTAAGAAATTTGTGTATTATGAAAACGGCTAGAAATCTCATGTAATTAGGAAAGATCAATAAGCTATTGATCTATAAATAAACCTCCGTACATTTTGTAAATACATCTCTTTCTTATTTCTGTTTTTTTTCTTTGATTAAACACTTCTTTTCATCAATAGAATATTCAATCAATAATTAACCTCCTCTTTTCTATGATTTGTAAGAATTAATTTAACCTTTTTGCATTTTCTTTCTTCTTAATTGTTATTTTACTTAGAGAAATGTTCATGTACTCCGAGCCATCAAACCCGAGCCCGTCTCCGAACTGGTTTAACTGGGTTTAACTGTCCGCTAATAACGGTAATTTATTAATTTTTCATTAATTAACGAATTGTTGTTTTAACGCATTGCAGTTTTACATTGATTGCTTTAAATGTTAGCTTTGCATGCTTTTGTCTTGCGCTTTAATTCCGTAGACAGTCTGTTAGAAACAGTTATAATCACTAATCTCCAAATTAGTCCCCCAGATTGTTAACGGTCCTCTATTCATTAATTAACTACTTACTTGAACGTACTTTAAAGTATTTTAAAGTACTTTAAAGTACAATTTAAACCCAGTTAGCTCGAGGATGCGATGGGGGATTGGTTCTAATTTTAATTATGTAAATTAACAGCTTTTTATATTTAATAACTAAAAATGCAGTCTCCATTTTGAACAAGTAATCCATTAAATGAAAAATTTTCAATGTTTGTAAACACAGGTTTATATGCTTTAAAATATATTTGAAGAATAAGTTTTAAAATGTGTTTGTAAACACAGGTTTATATATTTGTAATACATATTTTTTAATTTTTGTAAACACTGGTTTATATGCTTTAAAATGTGTTTGTAAACACAGGTTTATATGCTTTAAAATGTTGTTTTCTTGCCAGTATATATTGGTTTACTTGCACAGGTTTATATGCTTTACACACAAGTTTATATGCTTTAAAATGTTGTTTTCTTGCCAGTATATATTGGTTTACTTGCACAGGTTTATATGCTTTACACACAGGTTTATATGCTTTAAAATGTTGTTTTCTTGCCAGTATATATTGGTTTACTTGCACAGGTTTATATGCTTTACACACAGGTTTATATGCTTTAAAATGTTGTTTTCTTGCCAATATATATTGGTTTACTTGCACAGGTTTATATGCTTTACATACATGTTTATATGTTTTACACACAGGTTTATATTGTTTTGTAAACAATTGTTGTTTCGAAGTAGTAGTTTCATTGTTATTTAATAGAGTTTTACATGCTTAGAAATTGGCATTATTGAGACAAGTTCTAAATTTATGATTGTTTCGAAGTAGTAATTTTATTGTTATTTAACAGAGGTTTGCATGCTTAGAAATTGTAATTGTTGGAGTTTTGACTAACATAAAATAATTGATGAGGCTACTAACAATTGTTGTTTCGAACCAGTAGTTTCATTGTTATTTAATAGAGGTTTGCTTGCTTAGAACTAGTAGTTTTGACTAACATAAAATTCAGAGCTGTAAACATTTTGGTGGAGGATGCGCTCGGGTATTGGTACAAATTTAGAGCTTTAAATTTTATGCTCGGGGACGAATTCGGGGATTCGTTTTTATTTTAAAAAATAAAAAATTAACTCATTTATAATGAAAGTTAAACACTTGAATGCAGTTGTTTAAACGCTTTCCTTTATATATTTAAATTATCCGATTGTTTCGCTGCATTTGGTGGTGCCTTTGTTAATTTTTTTAACAGAGCGTTTTTCTCTTCATGCAGCAAAATTATGTATAATAAAGAAAGATTGATACTGTTATTACGCTGTATAAAGTAAAACCTGATCTTTTTATCGCCGACATTCTAGAAGGTTGGGGGACGCGTGCGGATACTTTGTTTGAGGTACAATTATCAGCTTCCTTTTACTTATGATGTATAAAACATTATTTGTTATGTAATATTGGAATTTACAATTTAACTTTATTAATTATGCAAAAAACATATATTTTGCATGCTTTTATTTTATTATAAAAGTGAATCATAAATACGGATATTATATTGTACTCAATAATTTAATGGGTTTAAATCCGATCAGTACTCTATTATAACAAAAATTGTAAATCTGTCCCGGACCACGAGGTAGGAGCTTTTTTTTTTGCCAAGGAGACTGCTGAAATAAATTTTTGAAATTGATTTATGAACTCTCAGTATGGATGAGAGCGATCGTGGTCAAATTGATCGCGGGCAATTATTAAACTCTTAGACATATTGGCAACGACTTAAGAGCGATCGCGGTCGTGGATCTCGTGGTATAATATTTTAAATAAAGTGCTATACTTGTGCCAATATGTTATTCATGCTTGTCGGTTGCATGTTCTGAGCGAATTTTTTTTAAATGATTTCATACTGTAATTTGGTAGAGCAACCTTATTTATTTATTTAACAAAAAAAAAAAACACTCTTTTGTTTTTAAAGAGTTTAATTTGGAAACTCTTAGAATAATGTACTTGGCACAGTAGCCAATAGGTTTGCTTTAGGTTTGCTATTCTAACTATTCTAATTATTCTAAATTGCATTCAAACGTATCTTTAGTAATGTGTTGATTTAATTTTTTTAATACTATATCTCATTAAAATCGAAAAATATATCTTATTTGAGATCAAATCTGTTTATATCATCTTAAGTTAAATACTTATCATATTGAAATTCTACTTTCCATAAGCTAGACCTTCATTAATAATTTAATTATACACTAAATTAATCAGTTCCAAAAACTATTTGTTTTAATATTTTAGTGTATATTTAAATCATTATAAGCGAGGTTTATATTCTAATTATCTAATTTAAGATGATTTAAATAAGTCTGATCTTAAGAGATCTTTTTAGATTTTTATTTTATTTTAACGATGTATAAAGCTAAAGAAACTAAATCTACATGTTAATGGAAAGGGAAATTGTATTATTTGAGAAACAACTAAGCAGAAATATAATCATCCACCAAGCAGAAATATAATTTTTTGTAATCATTTAGAAATCAACTTTAATTTTTTGGGTATAATTTTAGTGCAAATTAAAGCTGATCAACCGGATGCTGCGTATAATTTAGTAGCTGGAGATTCACATTTTTAAAATTCAAACACAAGATCTGAATAATTTAATATAATTTATGTATAAAATGTGTTTAGAGACCAATTTTTTTTAATATTATTATTTTAGATAAATACAAAATTATTATTTTTGGATGATCCAAAATCTTTCGAAGAAAATAGTCATTAATCATTATGTACCATTCTGAAAAATAGTGAAAATAATTAAAAAAAAAGTTGGTCTTCAAATATAATTTAATACAAATCGAATTGATTATTTGAATTTTAAAAACAGAGATAAAAACAAAAAGTGTGATTAAAACACAAAATCAATAGAACATTTGAGTACTAATTTTTCTATATTAAAAAAACTTATATTGAGATATTTTACTTGTAAAAATGACTTTAAATAGTTGTTGCTTTGGTTTTCCAACTGCTTAGGTTTGCAATTTTTGGTTCCACATACTTGAGTCCACCAACTTAAAATAAGAAAATCCTTCTTGATCTATCGTCTGTCAAAAAGTCTAGATAATTATTAATTATTTGTCGTTTAGTGCATAAAAAAATCAGTGTCACTGTCGCGGTGGAGTGCGTATCCTCTGAGATATCTCAACTTTTGCGTGACCGACGTGTCCGGTGCCTATTCGGGGGTGATGTAGGGGTCAGTATTATGTGTATTTTGAGATTCGTGTAGAGCTTATTTAAACGGTTGAGATTTTCCATAAAGTCACGCAAAGTTTGAGATATCTCAGAGGATACGATTCCGTCGTGGTGTCTCCTATCTCAAATCTCACTGTACACGTGGCTGTAAATGGCGAACTTCCTTGGGACCACGGAGAAGATTCAACACTGGAATCTTATCCCCTTGGAAGTCTCTTCCAAGTTTAAAAAAAAAAAAAAACACTGGAATCTTATATTCTTCCTCAAGTCCAGAAAAAAAAAGAGAATATTCTTTTGTCGAATCTGACGAAATTATTTTAGAAACCATAAATATAAAAAATAATTATCAAACCAATTTGATTACTTTGATTTTTAAAAAAATCATAAAAATTGAGATATTATTTTGGTCCGAAATATTTTTTTCAAAACCAAGATGTCATTTCAATCAGAGCTATTTTCATAGATTAAAAAAGAATAATAATGTAACTGTTGGGATAGAACTTGTAAAAATACTTCAGACTGAAATAATATCTCAATTCTGAAAAAAAAATTTTGAATCGAAATAATATTTTGATTCTTATGATTTTTGTAAAAATCAAAACAATCAAATTGATTGGTAAAATATTTTTATTATTAATGGTTTTTAAAATAAAAATCGAATCTTACTCAAAAATGAATCTTTTGAGTTAATGAATAAGGATTATTCAATTTGCTTTAAAATTTGTGCAGACTGAACCTACACTAATATTAAAGAATTTCTTAAATTATAATACGTGGCTGAATTAATTCCATTTAAAATCAGACGTGTTACGTCAAAAGATGCTCTTTTGAATTAATGCAGACGATGAGAACTCGGAGAAAAGAAGAGAACAAGAAATCCGCATGCAAATCACGCATTCACGCTTCACAAAATTACCCTCGTCTTTTAAGTTAATTTGCACGACTAGAAAGTGGTAATTATGTAGTTAGATATTGAACATGGAAATCTTTTACTAAGCCTGATCCACATTTGCTTGTTCCGGACGGATCAAACTGAAGTTGATCTCAACGGCGTTTTCTCCATCCACATCAACCTTTTAAAAGTATCTTTTGTGCAATTACAGTCCTGTCCAAGAAGTCCAATGCGTATCCTCTGCATTAACTCAAAAGAAAATATATAGAGTTTATGAATTTTGAACCGTCTTATTTTAAACGTATGTCTATAGTATAGAAAGTCTTTGATATAAGTGTGGATCTAGTTTGTACGAACTTTAAAACATATCGAACAATTAAAAATCATTAACTCAAAAGATTCTCTTTCGAGTTAAATGAAAGGATATAAATTATATGGAGTCTGCATCGTCTGCATTAACTCAAGAGAGCATTTTTTAGTTAACACATCTTTACCGTTTTATTTTAAACGAAATCAATCCCGTTTAGTCTATAATTCAGGAGATCCTTTAATATTAATGTGGATTTAGTTTGCATGGATCTCAAGATAAATCGAATAGTTCAGATGCATTAACTCAAAAAAAAAAATTTTAGTTAATGCAAAGAGTACAAATTCCTGCTCAAATGGGCTGGGAAACTTGTCCGAATGGAATCAAATTTAGTTTGATTTCAGTCGGAAATGTTCGATTGATACGCACGGACAGTTTCATAATTTGTGTGAATTAAATGCGTGTGAAATTTAATACAGATCAAAATATTTCAGCTTGATATCAGATTGAATTTGATTGATGTCTATTAAACTGTCTCTACTTTGTTTATGATGAGTAAGTACTCAACTACGTATTAATTAATTATCTTGTTATTGTTGTATTTTTCTTATTAAAGAATTCAGTACACCACATTAACTTTTAAATATTATTTTTTAAAAATTAAACATGGGTCTCTTCATAGAGAAATTATAATTTTAAATCCATTTAATATTTTAAAGATATTTTAATTTTACATCACGCAATAAACCTTCAAAGTCAATTGTAATTAACAATTCCACAAAATTATTGAATACGCAATTAAGCTCGAATTAATAATTGATTTATATTTTTATAATAAATCTTATAATTATCATTATCAACGTTTATAGTTAATTTGTAACTAAAATGTGTATGTTCTAAGATAACAAATTGAGATCCCCCTGTTCCTCAGTCAGAGTTCTAGGAGGTTGAGATTTTATTATAAAAAACCTAATAAATACTTATTTTTCTTTATTAATATATCTGTTAGTTGGAAAGTTTCCACTAACCATAAAAATATATTAATAAACTCTAAATTTTTATTTTCAAATATTAAATAAATTTATTTTCTACCATACGAAAGTCACAAGCTCATTAGCGCGCTCAAGTTGTTTTTCTTTTTTAAGGGGAAATGTGGAGATCAAGGCTTCAGATTTAATTGATCATGACACCAGTGGTTTTTATTTTTTTACATCTGATTTGTTGTTATCACAATCCCTGTTGTAAAAAAAAAAAATTATGCTTAGCGAATCAATTTTGTCAAGTGATTATTGATATGTGACCGAAAATGAAAATTTTATAGACAATTTGGCATCCATATTTTAATATACACAAGTATTCATTTGTCAAACAAACATAAATTATTTACATACTTAAAAAATAAAATAATACATGCTTTTTTTTTATCTAAGAAATGATAAAATAGAAACTTAAACATCTGAAATAACTAATTGTAGCCATCTTGAGAAAAGAGTGTGCACCTGCTTATTTTTTGTTCTTTTTAGTCATATAATTTTTTTTTTCAAATCCATCACTCGGTTAGAGGCAACAAAAAAAAAAAAAAACTGCTCACAACACCCATAGTGTACATCACAGTGACAATATACGCATGTAATTGGCGAATAATTCACGTATTAAACGTTCTTTTGACGTTTTCGAACTAAACTCTAAATAAAACGAAAAAAATGTATAATACATTTTATTCGCGAATAAAACGCGAGCCACAAATTATTCGTGAGAAAAACGTAAAAAAAATTTTGTAGAATTTTTTTTGGGTTTGTTGTTTGTTTTTCTTTTTGTTTCTTTATTGTACTGAATTATTCCCGAATTATACTGAAATTATTTTCAAACCACAAATTTTTAACTTTACCAAACCGAACCCAAACTATTCATTTGTCACTATGGTGTACATTTGTAAAATATTTACAGTGCAAAAGACCAACCACTCGAAGAAGATCATAGAAGTTTTTGCAGAAATACAATTACCTAGAGCCCGGCTAATTTGTTGTCGACAGCATTTCTGTCCAAGATGCTGCCGGACTTTTTTTATTTTGTGATGTCCAAATAATAAATCCAAACCATTGGATGTGTAATCTATATTAAAATCTACTTGGAGACCAAATTTTACATTTTTTGAAATTTTTTTACTGTTTATTAAGCTGGTTTGAAAACCAGTGTTTTCAATGTTATAGAAATTTACTAAAAATAGCGGTTTTCAAACCAGCTTAATAAATAGTAGAAAAATTCCCAAAAAATGTAAAATTTGGTCTCCAAGTAGATTTTAATATAGATTAAATTGTTTTGACATCACAAAATAAAAAAAAAGCCTGGCAGTACGTTAGGTAGAAATGCTACCGGTAGCAAATTAGCCGAGCTCCAATTACCTAATATATTTAATTTGATAAAATATAAATTAAACTTTCAGTAAGATCGTTAAGTATAATATTTAAAGATTTAAAACTTGGCAAAATTTATTTCATTCAGGAACATATAAAAAAACCAAGCTTTCTGTAATAAAAAAAATAAAGATTAAATAAAAAACAATTTCGCAACATATAAAAAAACCAAGCTTTTTGGTTATTGAGCTACCGAATATCTTTCCGCTTATTTAATAACCGGACCTTTGGTCTATTTCCGCTTATTTAATAAGTGGACATTTTTCTCATTTCTATGCATTGGGTGAGCGGAAATAAATTGAAAATCCAGTTGTTGAGTAACCGGATTGGATAGTTTTCGAGATTCGTTCAAAAATTGAGTAGATTTTGTAATTTCATTTTGTTTTTAGGTATTTATAAAAATTTCGGTAAAGAAACATTCAGATTGGAAAAATAGTGAAATATGGATATCTAAAACTAAAAGAGTAAATACTAACATTAAATGATGCATGTGACATATAGGTTTTATAAACCTGAGATAATAAAAATGGAAGTCTAGATGAAGAGGACATGACATGAACATCAGAACATGCAACATCGTGGAAAATTAAACGCATTAGGTGGCTAATCAATAAGGTCATGTTTGGTTGTGGAGTAAAGTTAAACTGGATTAAATTTCTTACTTCAAGCTAAATCGAAATAAGTTAACCGTGTTCGGTAGAGTAAGTTAAACCACCTCTCTAAGTGGTGTAACTTACTCCAGTTTAACTCAAGTCTTACTCTATCTTAAGCCGCCTAAGTTACTCCTCATTTGACTCCTTAAACGTGGAGTAAAGAATTTACTCCACCTCTTACTTCACAACCAAACATGACCTAAGGAAATAAATCTGCTGTTTCTTTGGGATAACATGAAACTATTATTCTTCATTCAGCCATTTAAATTTTTTCATGTGTCTATCTCAATAAAAAAATACTTTATCATATACGAATCTCAATAAAATTAAATGGTCGGATGAGAAATAACAGGGTCCTATTTTATCCGAAAGGAATAACAACATATTTATTTCCGCTAATGAAACGGTTTGGAGTGCGCATCCTCTGAGCTATCTCATATTTTGCGTGACTGACTTGTCCGGTTCCTATTCGGGAGTGACGTAGAGGGTCCGAATTATTTGAGCTTTAAGATTCGCACAGAAGTGTTGCAACGGTTGAGATTTTCCAAAAAGTCACGCAAAATATGAGATATCTCAGAAGATGCCATGTTCGTTCGAATCCGTATGCTTTAACTCAAAATAAATTTTTTGAGTTAATAAATATCTTGTCTGATATGTTTTAAGATTTATACAAACTAGATTCACACTAATATTAAAACTAATACAAACAGAAGCCGAATTGACTCTGTTTAAAATCAGATTGTTAATACGATTATTAACTCAAAAATTCCCTTTTGTGTTATTGTAGAGGATACGGATTCTGTTCGTTCCACGTTGCAGGGTTATATTTGGAATTAAATATCCCTCCAATCAAGATCGCGCATCTGATAAGCGTCACCAGCTGCGTCACTCGCCAAATCGCATCTTTCACTAATAAAAGACCTAACTCAACCAATCCAACGCGAGCTCTCTCTCGGTCTTAAGTCTTACCTCCCATAGGCCATAGCTAAACTACTTGCTCCAACAAATCAGGACCATGGATCGCCTCCTCTTCCTCCTCTCCCTGGCTCTTCTCTGCTCCTCCGCCGCTTGGGCTGGATCCTCCTTCGACGAATCTAACACTATCCGCTCTGTCACCGACCGGGTTGACTCCCTCGAATCCACTCTTTTCTCCGTGCTCGGTCAAACCCGCCATGCTGTTCGCTTCACCCGCTTTGCTATCAAGTAAGAAGCGCAATCCAGTTAACCTATGTTGTGTTTATAACAAAGTTATGCAATTTTCTGGCAACGGTTTTGGTACTGTAGCGGATTAGCTATGGACCAGAACGGTAATTCTCTTCTGAAATATACGATACTATGATTTCCATTAGATATGGCAAGAGGTACGACAGCGTTGAAGAGATACAGAAGAGATTCAACATCTTTGTGGATAGTTTGAAGTTGATCAGATCAACCAATAGGAAGGGTTTATCATATAAGCTTGGGATTACCAGTAAGTATTTTTTGTACAAGTCCCAGGAAAAGTCCTTAACGGTTGATTAACTTATTGTTCTGACTGGGTTAATCATTACTGTTGGATTTGTCACACAGAGTTTGCGGATATGAGCTGGGAGGAGTTCAAAGCCAGTAAGCTTGGCGCGGCTCAGAATTGCTCAGCTACACTCAAGGGCAGTCATATAATGACTGAAGAAGCTTTACCCGAGACTGTAAGATACTTATTTGATATGATTTATTTTGAGTGAATTGAGTTCCTTTTTTGTGGAAATTGTTTTTTCCAAAAAGTGATTTCTTTTTGTTTGTTTATTTTTTCAGAAAGATTGGAGGGAGGCAGGGATTGTAAGCCCTGTGAAGAACCAGGGCAGTTGTGGATCTTGCTGGACTTTTAGGTAAGATTCTTTTCTTTGAAAGAAAAAAAAGTTGATTCTGATTTTTTTTATGTGGTTGTCAGAAGTTTCCATTTCTAAAGGGCCTTTCCCAATTAATGTCAATAATCAGTTCCTAATTAGATATTAAGTGTGCAAATTTGTCCAAATCAGTCTAAACTATTTAGTTATCTTATCGGGAATACAGCTTTTTAACTAAAAGTTCACAGAACATATGCACTTTCAAAGGATTGGATCTCCTCAAATACAGTGATGTAGTGACCTGAGATCCATTGGATTCGCCACCACATGGGCTAGACAGCTGAACCCTTTTATGTGCAGTATGTTCGAGCTAATGCGCAAGCTAATTTTGTAGCTGTATGGGAAAAAATTGGGTTCTCTAGTTACTGAGCACCTTCACAAGTGATTTCCATTCCCTTTTTAGCAAATCTGCTACATCAAGGCAAAGATGAGAAGCCCTTGCGGCTCTATTTTTGATATCTTGTCTCAGGACAGCAAAATTCTAGATACCTACTCTATTTGACTTGTGGATTTTCTATGTTCATTGAGTCTGTTATTGCATAGGTATGAGACTATTGGTTTATTTTAGAGAGGTCCTGTGAAAAAGTGCTAAACCTAGGCCTTTTCTACTGAAAAGTTACAAACAAAATCAAGAAATAATAGGAGATGAATCTTTCTGAGTATTAGTTACTACAGCAACAAGAATCTCATATTAGTCATGCTGTCACTTAAAAGGGACTACTTCCAACCAACGTATTAAAAAACAAAAAAAGAAGAAGATAAATCCCACAATAATATCCAGCGGGTATAAAGTAACAGAAGTACATTAAGAAAATGTACATTTGGATAAATGACAGACAAGTAAACTTACAACGGTGGAGTTAAGTAGAAAGGAACAAGTACACTAGAAAAGCTGGGTTATTCCTGACCACACTTGGCATTTGTAATCCCCTCCAAGATATAAGTATCAACTGAATTTTCCTTATGCCCACAGGCTTCACCTATAAAAAAAAATGTTTTTTTTTTTTTTTTTTTTGAGACTAGCCTTTTTATAACATAATTAATTACAACATAATCCTGGCAAAATGATGTTCCCATAACTGACAATCTCTCTGGCATATAACTGAATAGCACAACCGGTGCACTGGAGGCCGCATACACACAGGCAACAGGGAAGCGTGTCTCTTTGTCAGAGCAGCAGCTTGTGGATTGTGCGCAAGCCTTCAATAACTTTGGTTGCAACGGCGGTCTCCCATCTCAGGCCTTTGAGTACATCAAGTATAATGGTGGGCTCGACACTGAGGAGGCTTACCCTTACAAAGGCGTCAATGAGCTCTGCCATTTTGAGCCCAACAGTGTTGGTGTTAAAGTGGCTGATTCCGTCAACATTACCTTGGTTAGTCTTCCTGTCTTTCCGCACATCTTTTGTCTTGAACTTTTTAAGTGTAAGGTATTGTTCTTTGCAAGGAGTTAGAGATTTGGTTGTCTGTACGGGTTTCTGTTAATTTTGGTGGTCTGCACAGGTTCGGGTTCGGGTTCAGGTTAATATGGGTATGACTGATTAGTTTGGTTTGGTCTTGATGGAATTTGGGTGTAGATTTGACTCAGGGCTCTTTTTGGGTTTGGGTTTTACTCTTAAGAATATCTGTTTGGACTCTTTTCTGGTTTGGGTTGCTTTGAGTCAGATCTGAACTAGTTTCAGGTTGGGTTTAGATTTCAGTTTGCTGACTCGTTGCACCTTTTTGGGTCTTAGGAAGGTTTATGTTTTCATATGTACATACCCAGCTCCATCATTAGACAAGATTATGTCAAAATCAAGCAAATGGATGTGTTAATAGTTAATTCTCTATTTCCATGTGCCTAATTTTTTGACATGTAACAGCCCAGAATCTTCTTTGTTCTATTTGTTACTTTATTTATTCTCTTTATATTGCTTAATTTGGTTCTTTTGTGAAACTGAGTGGTGTAAATGAGATGCAATTGCACAACTGAGGTTTAATTAAAGCATAGTTCAACTTAATAGAAGCTCACTATAGTATTTTGATGGAGCCAGTACCAGATGACATGTACAGGTCAAGTATGGTACTGGTATCTATCATGGGACTTAATTGTAGTAAGTGATTCTGGATTTGAGTTTCTTTTTATCTAAAAGTGTATCATAAACTTAAAAAAAAGAAACCATAAGTCTTTGTTTGATTAAATTTATTTTTATCTATAGGGTGCTGAAGATGAACTGAAGCATGCTGTTGGGCTGGTTCGTCCAGTTAGTGTTGCATTTCAAGTTATAGATGGTTTCAGACTTTACACAAGTGGAGTTTTTACAAGTGATCATTGTGGTAGTACTCCAATGGTAAGTCATAAAAATATAAATTTAAAATAGCCTATTGTTTACACGTGATTTACACTACCCTTGCTGTACAAACAAACTAGGTCATATTAACCACAGGATCTACCTACAAGTATTGGGAATAATCTCATTAATGGAGAAGTTTCATGTTCTCACCTATAATTTTTTGAAATATTATGGGTAACCCTACAACATGAGCAATGACTCGGAAAAATCAATACCTCTTCTCTCAATCTTTCTCCCTCGGTTTATGTGGTGAATGGTGGTTGAAGAAAAAGGCAGACATGAAATTTGTTCTTCTTAGACTTTCAAAACAAGCCGTGAATTCCCAAGTAAAAATTAGATGCCAGGTCATTCATGCACATAACTTGTTGCATTTAAGATCAGAATGATGCAAACAGTTTTCATTATGTTACGGTGTGTGCCTGTAGGATGTGAATCATGCTGTGCTGGCAGTTGGATATGGGGTAGAAGACGGGATCCCTTACTGGTTGATAAAAAATTCATGGGGAGCTGATTGGGGTGCAGATGGTTACTTCAAGATGGAACTCGGGAAGAACATGTGCGGTGAGTACTCTCTTTCCTAGCTAGCTCTACCAAAATTTGATGCAAACATAGTAAACAATACACAACCATTAACAAAGTGATTCCATATATACTTATCTTTCATTTAATCAGACATTTTTTATATAGTAACTCATTTTGATTTATATAGGTGTTGCTACTTGCGCTTCCTACCCTATTGTCGAGGCATAGAGGAGGTACATGAAGGTGCATGTACATGCAAGTGTCACTTGTATTCAATAGGTGCTGGTGCGGGTTGTACCACATGTACCTGCACCACTTGGAATGTACAAATAATTTGTGTTTGTTATGTAGAAAAAATTAAATTAAAGAAGTCAGGCATTTGGACTCAGAATATATGAACAACAACAAACTACGGTGATGCATTGTGGTGTAAAATTCTAATCTATTACTCTGAATATATTGAATTGTATTTGTACTTTGATCAATTTATGTGATGTCCATGGTGATTGTTTTCAAATCATCCTTTTCTTTTTCTTTTTTTATTGACAAATAAAACCAAGGTTATTGTGACATTTTCTTAGACCTGAAAAATAACAATATCCTTTTTTCTTTTCAATTATATAATACTTTATGGATCTCTTCAAACACAATAATCTTTCGCGAACTCATTCTAGTAATTTGTGGGTTCAATTGACGATAAAAATGCTAATTATACCCATATTAATGTCGTTTTGCAAGTAAGCTAGTTAGTAATTATAACTTTAATAAAATATCATTAATGGGGATGATTCATTTTTTGTTCCTTCGTTGGTCTTCAAATTTTAATTTTACCGCTAATTGATCCTTGAAAACTTTTTTAAAAGATGAAATTTCATTTCTCCTCAATAAACGTGGTACATTTTCTGAATAAAAAAAACTCAAGTCCCTTAGCTTCTCTTAAAATAATCAAGTTAGTCCTAGTGTTAACTCCCAAATGAACTAATATTCTTCTTTGAAAAGTGAGCTGATATATATATTTTTTTAAAAGTTCAAGATCAAATTCTGAATGTTCCTTTATTAATATAATAATAATAATTACTTTTAGCTCTAAATATTGATGCGTTAATTTACAAGTAATGTCGATATATGATTATATGTTGTCAAAGTGTCAGTACCTTACCTAAAGTCATATTCATATTCAGTACATACAGCTACAGACTTCCTAATCAGCCCTTTGTTTTTAGTTTACCTTTTTACCCTTGTTTTAAGTTAAATTCATTTTCTGTTTTTAGGCTCAACTGTTTTGAGCATTCACAACCTTTCTTCTTTTGAGTTTATCTTTATTTACTTCTGTTTTTAAATTTTTAAGGATACAAACTTTATAACCCCATTTTATAAATGAAAATAAGTGCATGACCCTTGTTTTTCCTCAAAAAATAAAATAAAAACGATATATATTACTTTCCGTAAAAATTCATGTAAATTAAAGTTTATGATGTACGCTCTAATTTCTTTAAAAGATAATTTTTTGATTAAATTAATTAGAGATGTTATTTTTTAAAATATATTGGAAAGGTTTAAATACAGGACTTAGCAGTCTCTTAGATCATTAGAAGCTAAAATAATAAGCTTAATTAGTTTTTAGTGTAATACTAAAGAAAACTGAAGATGCCATCCCTAGGAGGTAAAAATAATAAGCTAAAATACCTCAATATATAGAGGGACTTTTTTTGTAAGTAGACCAAGAAGAGAGGGTAGAGAAAGAAAAACTTAACATGACATGACTAATACGTTGTGATTTGATCATGTCACGCGTAACGTAACGTGATATGACTAATATATTGTGATTTTGATGTAATTATTATTATTTTTTTTTACGTAACATGACTAAAATAGTAAATGACAATTGACAGCTACATTAAGCGAATAGTTATGTCATAGAAAATAATAACAAAATGTATAAAAAAATAAGAAATTTTAAAGAATATATTATAATTAAGAAATAATGTTAAAAATAATTGGTCGCGTGACATGATTAAGAGAGTGGTGAACAATTATATCACATGACACACGAGTCACGTCACGTGATCAACACACATACCGTAACTATACGACTAATTTCCTTTTCTAAGAGGAGGTGCCATTCTAAGCGTGGAAATTCTCAATACTTAAATGTGTTGGATTTGTTTTTTTTTTTTTAGCTGTGATTAGGGATGTCAATAAATACGATACAGGTTGAGATATTTGTATATCTATACCCGTATAAAATTAATTTTATCTATATTTTATCTCTTACTAGTTAACTATTAGTTTTACTTATAGTTTACCTTTGTCTATTAAAATAACCATTAACGAAATAATGGATAATTGTTGAATAAATTGATGGTTTATATTATTCAATTAAAAAATATAACAAATAAATAAATGTATTGAACACCTCATGTACGCAATATGATAAAATATACAACTTTTTTTTATCCCATTATTTTAAAATATATAAATTATTAATAAAATAATGTAAAATATGGTATAAATCAATTTTGTCATAAATTACTATTTAAAAAAACTATATAAAATATTTGATAAATTAATTTTATTATAAATGACTAAATAAAAAATATTTTATAAATCAATCTAATCATTATAATAAAAATTGCATTATATGTACAAACTAAAAATTATCATATATAATTTAATATTTATTAATTACTTTATAGGATAATTGTATGAAATAATTTTTATTCATATTCTTATCCAATAAACTCACATTTTTTTAGTTTTTACTCATATCCATATCTATTGAATTTCTTATCCATAAATACGATAGGAATAAAGTTTTTGTTGACACTTAGGGCCCGTTCGGCAATCCAGTAGGAAATAGAAATGGATGTGAGAATCAAAAATTTTGAACTGGATTTTACTGTTCACCGTGGAAATAAAAACTTAGTTCTGAGCAATTTTTTTTTCCCACGGTGAACAGTAATCTGCGAACGGGCCCTTAGTTGTGATTTTGCAACTTTGTTTGGTTTTAGTTGGATTGTAGAATGAACTATTTGTTTGAAACTTTTGCTATCGGCAGATGGATCAAGTCATTTTTAAGTTTAGATCTAGGAATTTTTTTTCCCAACCAGATTTGTTGAGATCTAGGGTTAAGTCAATGCAGAATGAACTATTTGTTTGAAATTTTTGGCGCCGACTTGTTCTTTGTTTTTTCCTTTTCTTTTTTTGTGGTTCTAAAAGGTCCCGTACTCCCCGTGCAGATGAGTGCCTATGCTCTGAGATATCTCAACTTTTGCGTGACCGACGTGTCCGGTGTCTATTCGGGGGTGATGTAGGGGGTCAGTATTTGTGTGCTTTGAGATTCGTGCATAACAGATTTAAACGGTTAGAATTTCCATAAAGTCACATAAAGTTTGAGATATCTCAGAGGATACGAATTCGTGGCAGATTTGATCTTCTATAAAGGAGTTTCGAAATTGTAGCTTGGGTGTGGAGCCCAAACGCTATTGGTGATGTTGGTGCTCTGAAATCTGAAGGAATGAGATCTGCTGAAATCCTTGAGGATTTTAGGACTCTGAAATTTCAAATCCAACTATCTAATTTTTTTTATAAACGAATCTCAAAGCAGACAGTTTTTTATGCACAAATCTCGAAACATATAAATAGTTGAATTCAGAATTTTAGGCTCCCTGAAATCCTTGAGAATTCCCGCAGATTTGTTTCCAAATCTGAATTACAGTGACAAATGAATAGTTTGGATTTTGATTTAGCGAGGTTAAAAGTTTGTGATTCAGAAAAAATTTGAAATGATTCGGTACAAAGGAAGAAAAAAAAATTCACATTTTTTTTTGCGTTTTTCTAATGAATAATTAATGATTTATGTTTTATTCGCAAATAAAATGATTATACGTATTTTTGCGTTTTATTCGGAATTCGCTTCAGAAACGTAAACAAAATGAATAAAATGCGAATTATTCACTAATTTATCGTGGATATTGGTACGATGCTGTGAATAGAAATTTGTTGTTTAATCAATGATAGAACTTGCATTAAATTTTATTATTCTTCAAGTATAATATATATTACATTTCACTTATCGGATTTGAAAAGTAGAAATTATTTTCAACGGTTTTCAAACTGATTGAACTATCTGTTGTCACGCATCTTAACCTTTCATTGCAATATTAAAATTAACCTCACAAATTAATATTGGCGAATTGTAGAGAAAAAAAATAGTTTAAAATTGGTGAAGACATTTAATTATATATTAGTAGAGGCTATGTCGCGATTGTTTAAAAAGTACATTTGAATTCTAAATCTTCTATTTGGTGATATGATAATTGTATTTTTGAATAATAGTGGAGAAATTCATTAATTTTTATTAAAACTATATTCTACGAGCGGATCCAGAATTTTCGTTAGGGGGCAAAAAAATATGAAATTAGATTTAAATAGCTAATTAGATACTAAATGAAAAAATAATACTTTGACTTATAATTTCTGATGCTTTAACTTATAATTATAATTACCAATTATAATACTAAATTTAACTCAAATTATAAATTAAACATTCAGAGAGAGACAAAATTTTTTCTAAAGAGAGACAAAGTCGATCAATACTAATAGATCACCACTAAAACTTAAAATTCAGGAGGAGACGACTGCCCTCTCTTTGTTACATGCTGAATCTGCCCCTGGCTATAGAAAAGTATCTGCCATAACTAGAAAGAAGCTAGTTCCAGAGGAATGTGATATGATAATTGTAAGTAACAGTTTGAGAAAAATAAATAAATTTTAAAGTAGATTTCAGAGAAGTGAAAATTCTAACGATGTAAAATTGAAAAAGAATAATATAAATAGAATATGTTACTATATTTATCGAATATCAGAACTGAAGTTGATTAAATGATTAATGTGCGAATAAATCATTTTTTACAACTATAATCAATTGTCAAAATAGAAATATTACTAAAGATAAGCAACAAATTAAACCCGTCCCATCCTAAATTTATGATCCAAATCATTCACAAATTTTGTTCATAAATCATTCATGAAGAGTACAAGTCCGGAAACACCCCCGTCCCTCACACATTTAATCAGCTTACAATTCTATTTCTCTGTTTTTTGTTTCTGCAACATTTTCGTACAGCGGGTCATTATGGCAATTTTGAATAAGGTACAGAAAATCACTACACGCTTGGCTCCCCGGGATCCATCCACAGAGTACATAAGTCTCCCTCTCTAATTATAGTTTCCGAGCAGAACTTAGGAGTAAAGATTTGAACAGAGAAGTTTTGGCTTCATGCAGCGCACATACTTTATAATCAAAACAGTTCTGCATATGGTTCGTGCGCTGCCTGAAGCTAAAACTACTCTGTTAAAATCATTACCCGAACTTAGCGGTGAACCGTGTAAGTCAGTTGACCGTACAAATCTAGTTACCAAACATTTATTCCCTCTTATGATTAAACAAAATAATAAAAATATTGGTTCCTGTGCCTGTCGAACTCCCATTAAAAAAATTGAAAGAAAAAAGAAATTTAGGAAAAAGATGCGACCGCACAAAACAAAGGCACTAAGATCTCTCTCGTCCTCGCTCTCGTCTCTCACTGTCGCTCTGAAATCGGCGTAACATAAGGTGATTCTCTTCCGATTTAAGCATTTTTTCGCTCAACACGCTTTTGTCCAGTGGTTTGGGAAATCGCCGAATTATCGTTTCGAATAGACGAATTTTCCAAACCATGGTAGCAACGCAAATGCTATGGTAGAAGGTGGTAAGTTTAAGTAAGGCACTTCACAAGGAATGCTGGCCATTAATTTCTTCATGATCCTTTAAAGAAAATTAATAATTCTGTTTGAAGATTTGTGTAATTAATTGTAAATTGGGCACCGATTTGAGTTAATTTTAAGTGAATTTGACACATTCTGTCTCAGAGCCTAGAATCTGTTGGTTGGGAGAATTTTCATGTTTGTTTTCTTTTGCCAGTAGATATTGGTAGTGGTACTTAGTTGAGCTTAAAAAAACTGAATCACACAAGTTCTCATGAAAAGCAACACAGAAATTAATAACGGAATCCAGTTGAAGTGTTACCCAATTAATGTGCCAGTTATTTATTTTTTTCTTGATTGTGCAGATCAATCCTTGCAAGTTACAACCTGACTATGTGTGCATGGTTCTAACTAGGAGTGTCTCAGGCCATAGCAGAAGCAGAACCTTGAATAGAGGGATGAAGCTCTGGAACTTAAATGGAATGAAAAGCAAACAGATCAAGCTTTTTATACTTGTTATTTTTACGGCATGCATTATCTGGGGATGGGACAAAGCCTCACGCCCTTCTGTTCTCGTTTTACATCCTGATTCTTTGTCTCTATTTCGTCCAGGTTTTTTATTTGTTTCTTGCTACTACATCTGAATAAAAAAAAAAATGTAATGCAAGACCTACACCTGATACTTGTGTTTTTTCAGAAGTTTCAGTAAAGGATGTTTTGAGAAGGGCAAAGTATAAAGAATATCTGACCATTTGTAATGCATGGCATTGTATTAAGTGCTTATTAATATTATTTCTACATTTGTGTTGGAACTTCACTTAATTTTTGTTTTATTCTTGTAGATCATACCAAGTACTTGCACCAGCATCCATCTGCAGAGGAAGATTTCCCAAGCGGAGAAAACCTTGCAGCCCCTGTAATTAGGCTGGTAGATGACGTACATGCATTGCCTCCAACTGGTTCAAATCCTGTGGCGAAACAAACTTCCGAGGCTGGTAATATTGAAGAAGGATCTGCTTTAGAAAAGAAGGGTATATTTTGTTATGTTTTACAGCAGTGAACTTTACGTGGATATACGAAATACGAATGGTCCAATAAAAGAGAAAAGGAAATAGAATCACAACAAACTTTGATACCTACTGCTGTACATGCCCAATACAAAAAAAAAAAGAAAAAGAAGAAGAAAGAAGAAGAAGAAGAAAGAAAGTATTGTTCAAATTATAAGCCCCAAACATGTGATTAGTGTAGTTTGTATGGCATGTTTTTCCTAACATGAGATTTTCTGGATCTAAATGTATGCAGAATGCAACTATGGCAAGGGGAGATGGATAGCAGATGAGAGAAGGCCCCTTTATTCAGGTTTGGGGTGCAAACGGTGGCTCTCTGAGGGTTGGGCTTGTAGGTTGACTCAGCGAAAAGAGTTCTCCTATGAGAAATTCAGGTGGCAGCCTGAGGGCTGTGATATGCCTAAGTTTGATGGGCCCAACTTCCTTAAAAGGTAGACATCTGTTTTTTTTTTTCATCAGTTCATTGCCTACAATTTTTTGTGGTGGCCTGATTAATGGTGTAAAATGGTATGCTGCACAATTCAAAAGATCTAGGAGAGATCAAAATGTTCTATTATTTCATTGAAAAAGAAAGAATATCTTTGTTTTATACAGTAACAAGGTCATGTAGGAGCCAAGTGACATGACATGATAAACAAAATTGTTTATTGGCGAATCATGATAACATAAAATAGCATCAAATTAAGGGATTGAAAGTCGGGACTGCATCTAATTTTGATGAATCGTCAGAATGCAGGACAAGGTCATTGCCTATGTCGGTGACTCTTTAGGCCGACAAATGTTTCAGTCCATGATGTGCATGGTCACAGGTGGCGATGACAAAGCTGATGTGGTAGATGTTGGTAAAAGTACCTATGGTTTCACCCAACCACGTGGTGCTAAGAGACCAAACGGGTGGGCCTATCATTTCCGTTCGACAAACACCACAATTCTCTACTACTGGTCCTCCACCTTGTGTGACTTGGAGCCGCTAGACATCTCCAACCCCCGTACACGATATGCCATGCACCTTGACCGAGCACCCTCTTTTCTAAGGGAAAATCTCCATAGATTTGATGTGCTGGTTCTCAACACAGGTCACCACTGGAATCGTGGTAAGATGAACAGCAACAAATGGGATATGTACATCAATGGGTCTCCTAACAATGACAGAAGGTTAGCTTTGATATGGAAGGCAAAGAACTTTACTATACATAGTATTGTCAAGTGGTTAGATAATGAGTTGCCACATCATCCAAAGGTGAAGGTTTTTCTGAGAACACTGTCGCCTAGGCATTTTTTTAATGGGGAATGGGATTCTGGGGGCAGGTGTGATAATAATAATCCATTGTCACGTGGTTATGCTGTCAGTAATGATTCTTCAGAGGATCCTGATGCCGAGGGGGCGATTAAGGGTACTAGGGTTAGGCTATTGGATATAACAGGACTTTCTCGGTTAAGAGATGAAGGACATATCTCAAAGTATAGTATTAATGCAGCACGAGGGGTACAGGATTGCTTGCATTGGTGTTTGCCGGGTATACCTGATACCTGGAATGAGATCCTTGCTGCTCAATTGTAGTTGGTAGGGTGTTTCTTTTGTTTTGTTTTTCTTTCTAATTTTGAAAAAAAAATTTAGTATAGTATGTTTTTTGTAATTTTTTCAACGAGTCAAGGCTTGTACGGATTTCCCTGATTCTTTGATTTTTTTTCTTCTTTCTGTCAGGCCATTTTATGATTTTATGACTACATAAGGATAGGATTCCACAGAGTTCTGATATTGATACAGTAATTTTATGGTCAGCTAATGGTTCTGATTCAAGTACTGTTTTTATGTAGATCCAAATTTTGTAGTTAATTATCATACGGATTTTCTGCTGAAGTACAGATTTTATAAGTTAGGCTTCATTTAATTTCTGCTTCAGGAGTTGAAGTATCATAGCGTGGTTCATTTTTGTTTCAAATCAGTTCGGGTCGAGTTAGGTTTCCAGGCATTCAGGTTGTTGCTTTTAAGCTTGTTCTGGGTTCTTCGTGTCATTTTGGTACTCTATAATTCAATTTCAGTTGAGAACAATCTCTGTTAATTCAACTAGTTGCTTTCTGTTGGATTTAAACAAGAAAGCAGTGGCGAACCATCTTTTGTGTAGGTGCAGGGTAACTGCTGAATTTCCTTATTACCTTCAAAATGCTTATTCAACATTTCACCTTTTTATGTTCTAAATGTATTAAAGTAGAAGAAAAGCATTGTATAGAAGGGAAAGATATTTATTCATAATAATGGAAGACAGAAAAGTAATATTGAAGAAACCGATAGAAGGCAAAAATAGGCAACAAAGTAATTAAACAAGCAGTAATTATAAGGCACAACTATATATAGAATCCCTTAAAAGAGCATGTAACATCAATTGAGAAAGTTCTCAATATCTATCGCAAACCGGTACTTGACATCACTTTTGGTGAGCCTATCAAGTGCCTGATTGATAGTCTATTTTTATGATCTCCACTTCTGGATAAATTTTATTTTTTGCACAAAAATCAATCATCTCTTCTGTCTCCTTTGTACCACCGGTCACACTTCCTGCAATGCATCTTGAACCTACCAAATTGTATCATGATTAAGCTTAGTTAAATACATTTATCAGTTCATTTAAACTTCTATTAATTTGAAAATGTTGCACACAATTTTTTTTTTGCCAGTGTTTTAGTTCTTTTGTTCGGGACTAATTGCTTACAAAGGTGAAGTGATTTATTAAAATTATCCTTTTCTTTCATAAATAAGAAAGTTTACCAAAGTTTAGAAAGAATGGACTAATTTTGATTTCACTTGGGAAGCCAACAAGAACCATAAGACCATCAATTTTAAGTAGAGAAAGGTATGGATCAAACTGGTGATCCCCTGATGCTGTGCCGATAATAAAGTCGAGAGATTTTACTGCAGACTACAACAAAGAAAAAGAAAAGAAAAGAAAGATATTTAAAAGAAGGAACTAACAACGGTGATGTAAATTTAATACCACTGTTCATTTATAAGTACATACTGTCATCTGGTCATGGTCTTTGGAAAGAATAAATTTATCTGCTCCGAGCAGATTAAGTGCCTCCTCTCTCTTCGATTCGCTTGTACTAATCACTGTAACTATCAAGCCAAATGCCTTTGCAATTTTAACAGCCATGTGGCCTAACCCGCCTAGACCAATTACTCCCAGAGATTTACCAGGTTGGTTCATGTTGTGCTTCATCATTGGAGTGTAAACTGAAGTCCTGCGCATAGTAAAGGTGCTGCTTTCTCCATGGGATATCCATCAGGTATCTTGTGACAGTATCTATGAGATACCATAACGAAAGAAGATGAATTGTGAAATTTACTTAGTGATTTTGCTTGAAGAAGCATGGATTCAGGTACTGACTGATACCAGTTACCAAAGTATAACTTGAAAGTGAATTTTGGTTGACTGGATTGAAGATAAAATCATGACAGTGTCTGTGCTCCAGACTATAAATAAACAATAATCAACATAAACTATACCAACTATGGAAAAATATGTACCTCTCATGTACCACTATATTCGAGGAGTAACCTCCTTTTGTGACTGTACCATCCTTGTCAAGGCCATTGAATGTTGGCACTAAACCTTTTTCACAATAAATCTCTCTTCTCTCATTGCAGTATTCACAGGCTCTACAAGAATCGACATACACTCCTACTCCCACGTGGTCCCCTACCTTGAATCGTGCCATGTCAGATCTGACCTCAGTGACAACACTGACAATTTCATGCCTAAAATAAATGAGAAAGTAAAGAATTTAAGAAATTTCTTTTTGAAAACCTGCAACATCAAATTTTGTCTTCTTTCTTTTCTATCCTTTATATTGAGGTAAAAAAAATATATATAGTGTTACATTAACTATATCTCTCAACAAAGCATCATACAGCTAACATAATATTTTATTATAATTTTGGAACAGCTAGCTGTACCCAGAAGTCCAGAACCTGTAAAAAAAAAAAGATGTACCTGTACTGGCACATTACTAAGAAAAAACGATGTACCAGTACTGAACCCAACTGACACATTGCTGTACCCCATGAGAAATGAGAGGTCACTTGATGGATTAACAGTCAGAATGAGCTTGTTAAAATTACAGATCGAAAATCAACATTAAGTACATAAATAATGCTAAAAGGATAAAACAAAGATAAGAAATGTTGAGTTACCCAGGCACCAAGGGATACTTGGTATCGCCCAAATTATTTCTTGTCCAGTGAATATCAGCATAGTAAACTCCACAATGAGATATCTTTATTGACACATCGTCATTTCTAGGCTCCCTGTTATGAACTTTTTATTAGAACAGTAATAAATTTGCTTATTTAAAAGCTCATGTAACTGAAGTCAATGAGGCCTGGATGTCTATTTGATTAATATATAATTTGGTTGCGAACTAGATTTGAGTCATACTGTAAATCTAATTCTAGTAGGATTGAGATAAAGAAACCCCAGAATTTTATTCTAGTTATTTGACATGCAGTTTAAATTTTTGTTTTTGTGAAATTTGTTATAAAAGAAGCTGAAAATCTAAGAACTTGCATTTAATCTAGTGACAAATGCACATGGTTTTCATACGGGAGGTTATGGTTTTCAAACCTACAAAGTAGGCAAATTCTCTATACATACGGATTTGAAAGTGTGTTAGGTGGTTTGATTTCAAACTTATGATTTAAAAGAAGAAGAAGAAGAAGCCGGAAACCTTAAATTATCCACACTTGCAAATTGGCTCTCTATTTTAAACAATTGCAAAATAACCCTCAATTGTTGGATGAATTTAAAAGGAACATGTATTGTAGACTGTAACCTACTAGTGCTATATCAACAGAGGATAAATTTTAGATTAGAGAGAAGACAATATATACTCATCTTTTGTTAGTAATGTCTCATGAATTGAAGGTTTAATCTCTATAGGTCATGTTTGGTTGTGGAGTAAAGTTAATCCGGATTAAATTTCTTACTTCGAACTAAAATAATTATGTTTGATTGGAGTTTGGTGGAGTAAACTCATGAAGAGAGAGAAAGCTATAATATAATGTTACTCTAATCATGAAACAGGTGGATTAAATTACTCTATCTTAAGAGGAGGTGGAGTAATTTAATCCGGATTAATTCGTTAACTAAAAATATTCCTTTTGAGTTAATGCAGAGGATACGCAGACTATGGTTGCCGTTTCCGAACTAATTGATGTTTCCATTTGGGCCTTATTTTCGGGTCCAGCTCAGCCCATAATTAATTTTTGACAGAACGATAGCCCAATTTAGCTCAATTGGAGCGTTAGAAAACTAATAAGAAAGAGAACATAGAGGCTGGAACCAATTTTTTCGGAACTTCCACAATATAATATGAAAGGCCGCTTTTACAACCACAATATGAGAAAAAGGAAAAATATATGACTATTTTGTCCACAGTATATTTGTAGTAATGTAGCTGTATATTTTAATTGTTCTCTTTAGTTACTCCAAAGTATTCTTTAATCATAAACTATTCAGTGATTGATTATTGATTATATTAGATAAAATAAATTAACATCAAAGAAACCATTGAAAAAAAAATTGAGTCTTGTGTCTGTCATATGATATAACAATTGATTATTGATATTGACATAAAAGTTGCAATTACTTAAATATAGCATATTGATAATTTGAAATGAAAATTTCAATTAAATTGATTATTGATATAATAATTGCTCTTACTTAACCATATCATATTGAAAATTTATAATATATTTTAGTAATGATAAGCGTCACGATTTTCTACCGGTCAAAAATTTTAATATAGTTTTCTAGAAGTGCTTGAATAAAAACATACAAACACAAAAAAATAGCATATTTTAAATTCTTGTGTGTTTTCTATTTTGCACAATAAATTACATATTTTGCAATACTTGTATCTTTTTATTTTTTATCTCACTGTAATTTATTTCCTTCTGTGTAGTGTTATTTATTGGTTAAGATATGAGATGAAACAAGTTGAAGGATATAGGTATAAATTGAGATTAGTTTATCTTAGCTCTATTTGGAAAGTCATAGATTCGATTTCAATAGCTCTTTGTAAAATTGGCGATGCCAGATTTAATCGACCAGTTATAATAAATCCAATCAGAGGTGGCTTGCGAAACAAGCAAGGTGTTAAAATTAGGGAACTACTGTTATTGAGTCTCTTGTCAAGTAAGGAAAAGATCTTTTGAAGGAAAGATAAAGTCAGAATAGGTTTGAGAAGGGTAGACATATTGACACTACACACGTTTATATTAGCACAATAATTTTATAAAAAATTAATGTATGGACAATTTTAACCCTCATTAAATGCTTCTCTAACTACCATTTTGTTCATAATGTAATTAATATAGTGATCATTAAATTATTTAGTTTCCATAATTATATTACTAGATTTTTTTTTTCCTTTTTTATATTTTGCATTCATGTAAAATTAAAAGCTACATAAATTTGTTGATCTTTCCTTTTTTTCATGACTCATGGTATGCATTTAATTTTTTTTGTAATTTTTTTTATATTAAGATACACTTGCTTTAATATATGATATATTCAAATTCAAATATATTTTTTAATTTTTTATATTTTTTTTCTTCTTTATTTTGATACTTATAATCTATTAGTCTAGTTTAATTAAAATTGTTAGCAATTTTTTTATTGATGTTTTGTAATTAATTTATATTTGTTACTTGAATAGATCTATCAATCCCCTAACTTATCAGAAGAAAACCTTGAAAACCAAGTTTTGAATTATGCAAATGAAAGCAATCAACTTCTTAATTTGAAGTTTGAAAATTGTGATGATATACTTCTTGTTGTTCGTAATTTATATGGTGCTAAAGGCTATGTATGCTAATAATTTGTGGATTGCGACCAAATACATTTGTTAGTTTGTATACTTTTTTTGTACTTTTAATTTATTATTTTAATTATAAGTTGAATGTCAAATTATTCATGATAATTTGCATTCAATATATTTTTTATATAAATAATAATGTTGTTTTCTTAGTGTTATTGTGTAAAAAAGAAGATAAAATGTTAATAGACAATTTTTTTTATAGTAGATTGTTAATTATTTTTTTGTGAAGTCGTATAAAATAAATTGATATATACAATGTTGATAAATTTTAATAATATAATAAAATTTTAAACATTTGATTAAAATAAATAATGAATACTTATTATACAAGGACATAAAGTTTATAAACATATTTTATTATAACTTTTAAGGAACATATTTTAAAATAATATATGATAAAAAAAACATATTTTTTATGAAGTAACATACTTTATAAAACATAACTTTTAAGAAAAAACAATTATGTGCTACTATATGAGAGAATTAGTTTTTAAAGGAAACACTTAATGAAGGATAAAATTGTCTATATAGTAAAATATTTTGATGATATTGTGTCAATATAAAATTAAGTTGTTTTAATATCATCACCCGTTTGAGAAAGCGCCCTTTAACAAAAATTCCTTTAATAAAAAAATAAATAAAATAAAACTATTACGCCGACTTAAGGGGTAAATATTTTAACAGAGTAGTTTTCACTTCAAGCAGCGCAAGGACTATAAAATCAAGACAAATTTTCATATTGTTTGTGCGCTGCATGAAGTCAAAAGTACACTGTTAAAATCTTAAGCCGACTTGAGCCCTTCTAGTCAAAACCTTCCTAAAATACTTGGATTATGACTTTATATGAGCTTCTACCATTTTTGCATTAATTAAAGGCGCCCCTCTGTACCACCTCGCGCGCGTCCCCAACTTAATTACACTCTTGTGTATATAAATAGCAATTGAAGCTATGAATTGCAATTCTGCTGAGGCGTTTGCTTGAAGGAATTCCAGAGGGCGTCGCCAACTAAAGGTTCTATCCCCTAGTTTCTAGTTTCTACTTTCTAGTAATATTATGGTGATTTTGTTGATCTCCAATCGGCCAACTTGATAATATTGGCTGTAGCGTTGAATTAGTTGCTGACAGAACCTGGTAAAAGTGGCTTTTGTTATCTATTACTATTGTTTTGAGAAGAGAAGAGAATAGAAGGGAACAAAATTATCATCAAACCTTCTAGCTTGATTTTTTTTATCCATCCCCTGCTTTTAACAGGATTTTAATTTTTAAGTCAGAATACTAAATTTTGCCATCTTTGTTTGTTTGTTAAGCAATTCTACTGAACCTAGCTGTAACCAACCTTTTCTATTTATGTACAATAAATTTTGATGAACCAGTATTAAACAGTTTATTTTATCATAAAAAAAAAAAATAAGGCATCACCTTTTTCCTTATCTTTGTCGGTACGCTGGGATCATTATAAATGTTGGTTTCTATGAGTTACAGTTATTTTAAGTCAATTTTCTGTACATGGTGATATTTATTAGTAGAATAATTTGTCTCAATTTCTAACTAAGTTGATTGTTGGTTTGTTATCAGGTTATTCCTCAACTAGATGCACAATTAGCTTTACTGCATATATATAGTATTTTCTCTGTATTATTAATTGAGTATCTTTTTGAAAGTGATATATGAATTAATGTATCAAAATAAAATCTCTGAACTTAACAATTTTCTCACATACTGTTTCATGCATTATGTAGGTTAAGACACTTAATATGGCAAATGTAAAGTTGTTTCTTCTGTTATTGGTCTCTGTCTCGTTATACACCCAAAGCGAAAGCTTATGGGGCTTCTCTTCAAAAAATGCTTTGCCCTCAGAAAAGGAAAGAAAGGGCATGATAGACGATTTCAAGAAGAGATCACAAAACAATGGAGGAAAAGAACTGGTAGAAATGGAAAGTCGAATTCTGGGGCCCACATCCAGTGATTGCTGGCATGAGGCATATTGGAGACTATACACTAGCTGCAATGATATTATGGGAGACACAGAGAAGCGATATCGACTGGCATGGCACTTGAGCAGTTGCTTCGTGCAGGATTCAGGAAAGGCCCCTTTACCTTTTTGTGATGATAATATGCCTATGGTTGCTTGCCGCAAGAAGTTGACTGATTTTCATGAGGGGACTTTTCGTGATTTTTTCAATCAGGCCAATCATCTCTGCCACCAGCTGCAGTAAGTTTTTGAAACCAAGTTATAGCATATATACTTTCTTAAATCCTGTATTTTTGTTTTTGTTTTTGTTTTTGTTTTTTTACATTTTTGATGGGTTAGTTACTTGCAAATAGATTCGCAAAATTTTTCAACATGTTTACTATATTCAGTTCATTTTAGTAACCAATTAAGTTGATTCAGTATTGTTTATTGTGAATCCTTCAAATGGTTTGTCAAATCATTCTGCAATTCATTAAATGAAAAATACGCAACATCGTGCTTAAAGTTGGTCACTGTAAATTATAAACAAAATGACAAATAAATACTTGTGATCATTTGTGTAGGGCTGAAACATTCCAGCATCGTACTGACAGACTGATGAATGGTCTATTAAGACTAGTTGACTCTGCAGTGAACAAGCTAGGAACGATAATAGATCTCACATACCAAATTTTCCAAGAAACCAATGAAGTCCATGATTCACTAGCCTCAATAGAGCATCAGACCCAGCAACTCAAGGAAAAGTCAGGAGATATAGACATTAAAATGAACAATATCTTAGACCATGCACAAGGAATAGAGAATTCTCAAATTGAGCTGAAAGAAGGTCAGTTGAATATAAAGGAAAAGATAGAGTCTGGTATTGATCTAATAGAAGAAGCTTATGAGAAATTGGGAGATGGCATGGAGAGGTTAAGCAATGAGACTGCTGGTTTAGAGAAAGAGATCAAGTCAGTCGGCGAAAATATGAGCTCAATGATGCAAAACATTCAGAGTACAACTAACGATATTGGGTTAATTGCCAATGAATCGTTAGAGAGACAGAGCAAAGTTTTGGATGGTCAAGAGGCAGCACTTGAAAGTCTGGAATACCTCAGAAGAAGTCAATCTCAAGCTCTCAAAGAAAGCAGGTAATCAAGTAAACAATTTATTCATTTCACGTGAAATTTTGGGTGCTATGAAATTTTTTTTTTGGTTCTGTTTTAGTTCCTAATTTGCTATAATTCAATTAAAAATCTATCCAGGGAAACTGTAGAGAGGCTAGCAGAGCTGGGCAAGAAGCAACAAGAGGATCTGCTGAAGCGACAAGAACTAATAAAACAAAATCATGATCGAATGGTACAAAACTTGAATGCAATATTAGCAGCTCAGGTATTTTTCAATTTCTTTTGCTATATAAATGTATAATGAGTCATTATCATGCAACATAATGACATATACTGCATTTCCCTATATATTGGTGTTGGTTTGGCTATTTTAAAAAAAATATCCTTTGTGTTTCTTTCTTTTGCATTTTCTTCCCTTTTCATCCTTAATCCTATATATTGGTGCTGGTTGGCTATTTTTTATTATTATTTTTTTATATCTCCTTTGTACTTATTTCTTTTGCATAGTCGTCCCTTTTCATCCTTAAATTTTATAACTGGAGCAAGTTTTGGCTTTAATTTAAGTGTATTATTTGGAGGCAATTGAGCAATTTGAAATTCAAGCAATCATAAAATAATTATTCGAGGGTTTACAGCACTATGTTCCATAGCTAAGTTTCTTTCCCATGTCACAAGTGAGCTATGAGGATTTTAATCAGTAAGCTATTTCTCGCAGGAGGAATTCGGACAGAACCAGGCACTTATTTTCTCGAATGTAGATAAGTTGCTTAAAGTGTTGAATGCCATCTTGGTGGAGTCTCGGTTCATCAAGTCATTCTTCTACTATTCCTGCGTCATTTATTTTCTCTACATGCTAACAAGTGCAAAGCAAACGTATGCAATTCGAGGCCAACTCTACTTTGGTAAGCTTTTGGTATATGATACTAGTCACAATTGAGTTTATGGTGCATTTCTTTATTAAGAAGCATTTGCGCCAACAAATAATATTCGAAGGTTTTGGGGTCATGTTAGTAAAATAAGTGGTATTTACCAGATAATTTGTTTGGCCCTTGTTGAACCATTTGATATGGCCAGTTTTAAAAACTGTAATATAGTTGTATGTATTTGCTGAACTTTGGGTTTACTGGATTGGAAATTTATAAATTATAGTCTTGCTTTGAAGAATTATGTACTATGTAACTAAATTGATTCTTTTCTTGTAGAGCTCTGTATTGCTCTTGTATTTGAGTTGGGAATTAAATTTGGAGAGAGCTACTTGGACAAACAATTTTGGATAGTGTCAGATATTTTCTGGGTGAGATCAACATTTTTGTTAGCTGCCAGCATTCAGATCTTATATTCTGTATTTACATTCAGGTAATTATGTTCCTAATCACTCTACCCTTTGAATTTGTAAAAATATCTTTTGAAAAATCATGGTACAGCATTCAAGTTACTTAATATATATTTGTTACAGGGATTATGACATATTGAATCATCAATTGCTTCAGACCTTGGTTAACAAAGTTGGAGTCATTGAAGGATCATCAGGTATAAATTACTTGCCTTTTGATGGTTTTCTAACTTGTTGTCTGTTTTATCAACAATTAATTGAGTTGATTGTTGTGATTTATCATTTGTAGAAGAGAGTGATGATAGCCTGAGTGGTTATTCATGGCTATGCGAGGAGTTGCCAGATGAAGTAGACAGCAAACTGGATCCAGACTATGCCTTTCCGGAGCAAGTTGGAGAAAATTTTACAACTTCGGCTTCGCTTAATAGAAGATACAACCTTAGGCCCCGATAATGATGTTATATTAGTACGTACGTACTTTATGTTAGCTGAGAATGTTTAGTATTCGGATATTGCTGTGTGTGTATATATATATTGTGAGTTTTGAGATTGGAATATTTCATCTTAATTTCCTATTAAATTAGTTTTTCTGCTGCTGACAGAGATTTGTTACTAAGCTAGTTTTGTTTTTTATTTATTTTACATCTCTGATGATGTTATTGTTCTGCAATATAACAAGTTAATATTAAATAATTCAACATGAAAATTAAAATAAAGAAACAGTGTCAATAAAAGTATACAATCCAAGACATTGACAAGGTCTGTATGTGATAGGAAATTGATTCAGAAAACATCAATATGACAAATTTGATTGGCTGTCGAGAGCAGTTCTATTTTAAATGCAATCTTTTGTTCAATCAAATCCCGATAATAGAATTTATACTAGTGTTATTTTAGAAATCTAATCATTCACTAGAATAACACTAAATTAGCATATTATGTCATTTAGTTATTCTCTCCCTATTTTAAGTATACCATGAAAACATCGCTTGCACTAGAATACTCTTCTCACACTATTCTACCACAAACCCAAATCCGGGCGCTATTCCTTTCCCGGTCCAGACAAAATTCAACTTCAGGCGAGAAGTTGAGTCCCTTTCCAGCCAGAAGATTCTACTAAAAACCCTTCCCAAACATGTGAAGTATACAAACAAATATTATGATGTCATTGCTTCCCTCACCATAGTAACAAACCAACCAAGCATAAGCAAGCTCAAACTTGTCCGGTCAAACAATTAAAAAGTAATATATAGAAGAAACGTTGAATCAAAAATAAACTCCACATTAAATTTTTACAATAGACATTGAGTGCCTCTCATATTCATTCCTTGAGCAATCAAATGTTCCCAAATTGTAAAAAGTTGAGAGGCCTACTGTACAATTCATACATATATACAATGAATCAAATGTATATTACAGTATTTAGCACATCCACCTAACTAGATAAAGAACGGTATACAGTGTTAGTTTCCCCAACCACGGCCCGGGGTCATGAGGTTTCCATCATACATGCGCTGCATTTCCCCCCTGTACTCCGGCAGTGATTTGTGGGGTAGGTTAGGTGTAAGTTCAATCATATCCCCCATATTAAGTTTTTGGCCTGGGTCACTAACGGGTTGGTTATTTACCCGAGGCCTCAACTCTTCTTTAATTTCAAAGCAGTAGGTGCTCCAAATGGACCTTGCTTCTCCAACTCTCTCCAGCAAATCATTAACTGTGGAGTTTGCTGGGAACTCATGCACTGACATCTGAATCAATAAAGAACAAAATTATCAATTCTGGTTTGACTTTGGGAGTACAAAATAATTATGCATAAGACAAACCAACATCCAAATTTCTAAATCAAAATTGAGTGAAGGAAAATTGGAAAATAATTCATGTTTGGGGTAAAATGTAATATAGTCATATTTTAATGAAAAGACTGAGGTTCAATTCCAAAGTATATACCAACAATAGGGAGTATTGGTTGGAGAATATATGCACAACCTGCCTTGTTAGGTACAAAGCAGACATCAACTAAGTAGCTTACAAACAATTTGTACGTTCCAAATCAAACTATTGTCATAAGAAATGATGCCAAATAAGTAAAAATAAACACACCTTGTCATTTTCAAGTATAATCACAAAAATGGGTCCGTCATGCTGGCGATGACGCGTGTACGAGTAGGGACAATCATCAGAATGTGAAGGGAAAGGGCATGGTGGCCTGACATTATTGTAAGGTGATACGATGGAAGATGCACGATCAGCGATCATGGATTCACACAGCCAGGTCACAACCCACTGGACCCACTCCACCATATCAGGAATCCATGCGTACTTGCAACTGCCTTCTTTGTACCTCCAGTGCGCTGCAATCCCGTACTCTGCCCTGAAGTTCATCTCTCTTGTGCGGATCTGCACTTCCAGTGGGTGGCCCTCACTCATCACCACTGTGTGTAGAGATTGATATCTGGCCAAAATATAGGAAGGAAAAAAATGAGATAATTCAAGTCCTGAGTAAATTAAGGTAGTTATATATTGCTACCAAGGCAAACATTTCAATGTGACCCAATAGTAACAGAAACATGTATTGCCACTAAAGGGAAAGTATTTATCAAGAATGCAAATTCTTCAAGGTGGCATCAATTACTGTTCAGAATAACTTGTTCACAGAACTTACCCATTTGACTTGGGATGAGAGATGTAGTCCTTGAATCTACCAGAGGTTTGCGGCCACAAATGGTGAACGATGTCAAGTGCCTTGTAGCAATCTTCCTCCTCCTCAACAATCAGGCGCAGCCCATGAATATCATGTATCTTATCAACACTTAGTTTTTTTCTGAAGCCAAACGAAAGAAAAATATAATTATTGTTAACTTCATAATGTAGTCAGGTTACTCAACAAGAGTGAGACATTCAAAATAACAAACAACACAAACATTTTTTCATGTGCAAAGCCCAAAAACAAAATGTAGTAACTTAAAAAGATAGTATGATTGCACATGAACCAGATCCTCATTCGTCACTATGGCATACAAAGAAAAAAAAAGAAAAGAAAAGGAGAGGAAACTAACTCACTTCATCATCTTGCAATTGATACTATAAAGGCTTTTATCCCTCCCAGAGAGGCTGCAAAATGCTAGTTCCTCATCCTTCAGATTCTTCTCGAGTTTATTTATGGCAGACAGAATAAGATTTTTGTCGAAGGACTTCTCCAGCTTGGATGAAATCTCCTTGTATTGCTCTGGCTCTAAAAATCTAAAACAGAGATTCTCCAGCTGTTCACTCCAGCTTGAGATCCTCAGTCGGTGTGCCAGGGGCACAAATATTTCTCGTGTTTCCTTGGCAAATCTCTGCTGTTTTTCAAGGGGTAGTGCATCTAGAGTCATCATGTTGTGCAGACGGTCTGCTAGTTTAATCAGCACAGCCCGAGCATCAGCCATGGCCAGATACATTGTGTGCAAACGGTCAGCTTCTGCAGTTCGGCTGGCTGTGTCATTATCTCTAGCACGCTTGCTCAAATAGCTTAGCTTTGATACCTAAACAAATTGCAAAACATACACTGAATACAAATGCTCCTAAGCTTACTAGCTGTTAAAATTTAGGATCACTCGATGATATGTACTGAGGAAATTTGGAATTGAATTATAGCAAAGTAGCCCAAGCTTGCACCAAACATATGTTTTCTGTTCCCTTTTTTTTTTTTTTACTGAAATTATGCCTAAACCAAAAGAACAAAAAAAAATATACTCGTATAAACCAAACCAAAAGAACAAAAAAGGAGAAGAAAATGTACCCCTTCAACTAAATCAGCAACCTTGGCTCCAAACGCATCATAGATATCCCCATAGTCCATCCAAGAATCATCAGTTGTGTCATGCAAAAGCCCAGCTGCGACCACCTCCCTGTTAACCCCAACTTTTGCAAGCAGCATCGCAGTCTCTACACAATGCTCTAAGTACGGAGCTCCACTTACTCGTGTCTAAACAATTAAATAGAGCACAAATCTAAGAAAACTTTCAAACAATTAATATAGCACGCATTATCAAATTTGTGCAATTAAGTATCAACTGTTTTTGGAAATAAAAATTAAGTATTAACTAAGCCTCAAATCAGCCTCAGATTTGCAATTGAAGACAAACAATCAAGAATAAAATAATATTAAGGAAGTTTAAGACATGAAATACCCAAAAAGGAGCAGCCCAAATCATTATATAAGTTTGCTGGTCAACACCACAGATAATTGTGATACAGTCAGGACTTCATGTATGGCATGCTAGTGTTTTTTTTCAACACAAATACAAGGGGAAAAAAAATGAGAACAATACCTGGCCTCTGTGCGCTCTCTCAGCTTCAAAGAAAGCCTTAGCAACCAACTCATCATGAAAGATCTTATGCCTAGATTGGGCACCAGCTAACATCTCCTTGGCGTAAGGTTCACAATCTGCCTCAATCTCAGCAGAACCCATGTCCATTTCAAGCCCCAACTCTTGATTCCATCCTTGTTCTTGGTAACTCGGGCTCAGCGGAGGCATATAGTCCAAGCACGATCCAAGCGCATGCCTTACTAAGCTGTTGAAAGTCCGTTCCCGACCGTGACGACTGCTCTGTGGGGCCCACAAGACAGGGGGACTTCTAGAAGTAGAAGCTGCATACTGAAACACTGACACGGGGCTGTGATGCTCACGCGACTTGGAGAAGGAGGAAGGGTTGGAGAAGGAAGACGTGAAGGAGTAGGACGAGCAGCCAATGTCGTCAGATCGGGATAACTCATCAGCGACATGGTGAGAGATGGTGGGGGGAGACAAGGAAGGAGAGGACGAGAAGAGCAGGGAGAGGCCACCGGGCATTGGCTTAGAGGCGGAGGTGGAGGCAGTGGAAGATGGTTCCGACGGGAGTTGAGAGACGCCGCCAGGTGGGCTCGTGTAGATCGCGATGGCAGCAGCTGACATGGCTGGTTGAATTACACAATTGAAGAATCAATTCGAGGGGTAGATGAAAGATCGAGTAGAATTTTGGTTGGGAAGGTAGGATCTGGAAGGCGAGATAAAAAGGGGGAAAGTAAGGGAAAGACACGAGAGCAGTCAGCTTTGGTTTTTCTCTTGTGGTCCGGAATCTAGCGAGCGGGGGGAAGAATCTCGTATCTGGAGATCGTAAAACACTCGGTTGGTTAAAAGCCAGCGGAAGATATTGTGAAATCTCGAAATTACCCCTTGGAAATCAGAATAAGATCCTACTTTTTTTTTTTTTTTTTTTTATGAAGAAAAATCTTAGCTAGAATTTCTCTCTAATCTCTATTCATAGAAAACTAAAGTGTTTGTTTTTTTCTCCTGTCCATATCTACTTTTGATTTGAAGTAGCCATAAATTACGTATAAATCTTAAAGGAAAAGGTTTAAATGTCTTTATTTTGAATCATTCAGATAATCAATCAATCTCTTTGTTACAGTTTTTTTGAATCCGCGAGAAATTATGAATTTTCACGTTTCTTTATTGAAGTGAATAAATGATATGCATTTTTTAGTTCAAATTTTGAAATATTAGGAATATCAAAAGTATCTTTTTAACGACCTATTTTTATTTTTAAAAATATTAATAACTCAAAATTAAAAGTATAAATGTCAAAATAAAATCGTTAGATGTGATCTACATTATTTTTTCTATGTACTCATAAAAATTTATTATATTTTAATTGTATTTATATGTGAACCAATAAATTGAAAAATCAACGTTCATAAATTATCCACATTAATACATTTTTACAACCTTCCGATGACAAACAAAATAAAGTTAAAATGTTATAATTTTTTACAGGTGCATAGATAAAATGATGTTGATCATATCTAACATTTATATTTTGACTTTTAAGTTTTAAATTTTAAATTATTAAAGTTTAAAAAAATAAAACCATAAAAACACAATAAATAAAGACATTTGAACCATCTCAATTTTAAATATAATAGTCTAGTAATTATGAATCGCATTGAGAATCAACAAAACCGGAACAATCTGATGCATTATCTTATGTGAACTTATTCCAATGTAATATACATGGAATTTGAATTTGGTGTGTCATTTCCATATAAGATTTACACTTCAATATTCCTGCACGGACTTCAAAACCGCCCGTTTGTAAGATAATTTTTCGAACGAGATAAAAGGTGTCATTTATTGATGTGGATGAAACATGTCAAAATAAGGGAACAATATCGCTTACTATCTTTTTAAATTTAGCAAGATGCTATTGATCTCGTCTTTGCATAAACAAGAATATGTTTTTTTTTTAGGTTTATTTTGTTAGTTTGTAATAATCTAAAAGTCAATAATACGATAAATTATCATAAAACTTTGTTCATGAATTAAATGTTTATTTATATACCATTTTGTTGCCTTGAGTATTATTGAATTTATGGATCATTTCGAATTCATGATTGAAATTGTGAAACTCCATAATATAGATGATATATACTCTTAAAAAGTCACTGACCAAAGTAATTAGCAGGAACACTAATTACTGCGATAAGGTTAGTATGTGGATTGAAAAATTGTTAAGTTTTACAAACCACCTGACACGAGATGTCATTTTAATCACATAGATACATGTTCTAGGAACATGGTATTTGACAGACCCCGAATGAAACATTAAATAGAATTGTGTTCGTGTCATTTATGTTTTCATTCAGTGTCACGTTCTACAGTATGAGGTATTTATCGTTCCCACTGATAAATATGTATGTGTAATTGTTATCCACTGCTGTCCGTAAAAAACAGCCATAACGGTAGCATTCTCATATATATAGCTTAGCTGAGGAAGTGATAATCTACCAAAAGTACTATTTGTCCCTCGTATTTTATACGAGCTATAGCATCACTGGGCCCCTTGATAGAGTAAGATTATCTGCTAGCAGTATAATTACAAGAGTAATTATATTTGATAATCTGCTCAAGATTAAGAAAAGATTCAGTTAGCAAGGATGACACACATCTATCTTGAAACTAATCTGATAGCTATGAGACAGAAAAACAGACACAAGTAAATTGTTTACTAGATCATGATATTGTACAGTATAGCATCATCTGTGTAATTGGATGGTCATGATGTGTTGCCAGACGCCACCCATGATTATAGAAGTTAAAACAGTTTTAACTCTATTTACCAACATAACATAGATCCTATTGGGTCACACCATATATGAGTTAATCGGAGAATCTTATTGTGATTGATTATAAATTGGTTATGATCAATAGTAAGATGGTTATAATTAATTATATGTGTTATAATTAAATTATAAATGTTATCTAAAAATAACAAGCAAAAACATTGGTTAATTTATAAACATGTGTGACACGTTGTATAAAAGTTAACCGGTTAATTTATAAATGTGCAGGACACGTTGTATAAATTACCGAAACAACAACCGCAAGAAAAATATATATAATTGTTCAGAATAATTATACGAATATTATTTGTATTCGAGCCGAGGGCATTCGGGTCTTTTCAGATTAGTCCTTATCCGCATGACATGTCATCGATCCTATCCAGATGACACGTCATCGATACTGAAACAAACAACCGCAGAAAAAATATATATAATTGTTCATAATAATTATATGAACATTATTTGTGTTTGGGTCGAGGGCATTCGGGTCTTTTCAGATTCGTCCTTATCCGCATGACATGTCATCGATCATATCCAGATGACACGTCATCGATCTTATCCACATGACATGTCATCCTTATCCATTCAATGACATATATTGTAAATAGGCCGAACTTGGAGGGCATTTTGGTCTTTTGGCAACTAACCCTAAACCCTATAAATAGGGGTGGAGGGGTAGAGAGAAAAATCACTAATTCACTTGTATCGTTTCGTGCAGAATCGAATCGGTTTTTCTCTCTTTCTTGGTTTCTCTCCCAAATAGTGTTTCAGTTGAGAAAAGAAAGTTATACGTAGTTGACGTATAATCTTGCGAGTTGTTGTGGAGTATATTTACGGGATTGATGAATAGTTTTTTTCCGAATTTCACGGTATGTCAGTTTTGCTTATTGATGAAACTGAGCAACTGACAATTCGTGTTTACCCGTTTTCGTCTTTTTCCCCATGAATAGTGTTTTTGCAGAATTCCGCGGTTTACTATATTTCTGGCAAAAGAAATAAACCGCTCTCTGGTTAGTCCTGGTGGATAACCAATAGAGGCATCAGACGTCTGATGCTCCGAGGAGAATCATTTCCGTGATGTAGCTCTACTCTCTCGGTCTGCATTCAAACTGTGATTTGAAAACAAGGTATAAATATGTTATATTAATCTATTTAATTGGTAAGTAGATTAAAGTTTTAGAAATCAATCATGGAGTAGATCTGTAAAATGATTAAATTGGGTTTTGATGCCAAAGGAATACTGAAGGTGGACCGCCTTGGAAAGTTTCCTGACATACCCCGTTTAATCCTGAGCTTAAGTTGGCCGTAGAAAATTTTGTTCTACGATCATTCCGCAACTTAAACCTAAACGGGTTTTGGTTAGCACCGTGAAACCCCAACATATTTATCATTCCAAATTGTCATACATGCAATACATGCAATAGAGTGAAAAAAAATGTATCGTGCCGTGACGTGACTAACACGCCGTGATTTTAGTCTTATATTGCACTGTGATCAAGTGAACAATGTCTCATGCTATGCTGTGCTGTGACCAAAATATCGAGGGGTGGTCACCACACGCAAGTCATGCTGTGACTCGTGTGCTGTGACCATTCGTGTGCCGTGTCCAAATGTAACTAGTCATGTTTCTCACATTTAACTATTTTTTTTCATAATTTAAGTTACTTTATTCAAGATTCAACATTTGATTAAGACCTAACGGTCCTAATTATACGTGACTCGTGTGATTACGTGCCGTGTTGTGATCGGATCTTTCGCATGACCTGCTGTGCAAAATTTTCTACAAGTTGGTCACGGTACACGAATGGTCACAACACAGGACATGCAAGTCACAGCACGGAACAGTAACATATGTCATGGTGTAATTGTGCTGTTCCGTGACCGAGCCGGCTCCGCCATGCTATTTTTCCCACTCTACATCCAATGAATAAACAAATAAATTAATAAAATCAAAGATGTAGCTTGTGCTATTATAGTAACAATATTCATGAATAATTTGTGAATATTTTTTTTATAAATTTCTAAATCAAATGATGAATTATTTGTGAATAAAATGCGAGAAAGTTGATTTTTTTTTTTTTTTTGCACTTCTTTAAAACCGAATTATTTTCAAATTATACTCAAATTATTTCCAAATCACATTTATAATCTCACCAAATCAAATTTGAACAATTTATTTGTCACTGTAAGTGTTATCACACACGACACATTGCAAGCAATAGAACTTTATGATTTTGTAGATTTATCTTGAGGATGCGGCCCTGAGAAAGGTGGACCGTATTTCATAGATGAAGCCATGGCAAGTTTCAAATTTTCAGGGTTTTTTGGTTTATCTTTTTTATTGTGATATTTTTTAAAAAATTTCGGCGTGTTTATACATATTTGCATGTTTTGCCTTAGGAAAGCAGCAAGCCAGCAACTATGTTAAAAAGTTGTCAGTTGTTCTCGCATAGTCAGATCTTCCGTATGCAAGCCACAAGCCAAATAAAATAATTATGGTGCTGTTAAAGCTTTTTCAAATAATTGGTTTATTTGATGCTAAGTGCTAACTTTAGACTTTAGAGAGCTTCAAAAGTATTAATAAATAAAAATGATGGAATTTCCTACAATCGGCCGGATATTTTTCATCTATTATAACGTCCTTTTCAACTACTACAAATGTAAATAATATATATAAATATTGTGAAAACTTAATTATTATTTACATTAAATATCAATTAAAATTTTTTTTTGTGTGTCAATAATAATCAATTATAAAAAGAGGAGAACAATTGCCTTTATATTTTGTCTCAGCAATTATTATTATTATTTTTTTATACTCATATGTTAAAATAAAATTATAACTAAAGAACAAATGCTTTAATTGTCTTGGTTTATTTTGTCTCGATTTTATATTTTATATTTTATTTTTCTAAACTCATATGTCAAAATATAACTGTTAAATATTTTTTCTACGTGCTTATAAAAAAATATCAAAACATAAAAATATGTGCTATATTATTTTTCTACATATTTATAGAAAATATCAAAATTATCATGTCTTAGTTTTTATTTATTTTTTAATTTTTTAAACTCATGTATCAAAATAAAACTCGATGCTTGATATATATTATTTTTTTACACACATATATAAAAGTTATTGAAATGATCAGTGTATTTTTATGTTCTTCATAATTATTAAAATTAAAATATCACATGTATTGAAAAAATGATATATATAAATTATATTTAATGATTTGATTTGATATTTATTTTTTTAATTTTAAGTCATTTAAAAATAAAATAAAAATATAATAGAGATTAAATACTATATTTAACCATCCTCTTATAAATAAATCCTGCATACATTTTAGTTTAGATATCATTTATGATGTGAATTTTAATGTAGCTAGGTCTTCATCAAGGGTTTTTCGTCAATACTATTAATTGGAAATTTTAATGATCAATACAATAACAGCTTCGAAAACATAAAGACCAAAAGAAGCTAAAAATTACGTCCTTCCAAGTAAAACAAATAATATTCTAAAACACCATTTGTGTAATTTACTTTACATTTTGACTTTGAAAAAAAAAATAAATAAATAAACAGAAATATTGTGAGCTTCCTCCTCCTACTTACTAACCCATTGCGTCCTTCCAAGTAAAACTCGAGTTTTCGAAATTTCAACGATGTATCCGTACAAGGTTCGACCAGCGGAGATGACGACAAATCGTGATAGGAAAAATCACGTTTTCTATTTTCACAAACGCAAAGTCAAAATTGCTTAACAGAGAGAAATTACGCACTACGGAGTTGAGATCGGAGATCTAAAAGTTTCTAATAGCGATACCAAGGTGAGGTGTGGAGGCTTGTACGCTTAGTAAAAACAGAGAGAGCCAAAACAGTGATCTCTCGCCACCCGGAGACCGCGAGAGCAAAGCACGTGGAAGCTGTAGCGACAGCAACAGCCTCCGCCGCCGCACACGTGTCTTTCGTCTCTTTGCATATGCTTCCACGCGGCTCCTCCTGCGTCGGCCTTCTTCCTTCCACGGTTCATACCAAGCCTTGGAGGGAGTCCCAATCCTCTGTGGCGGTAATGCTCAGCTTCATGTGGCGGGTCAAAAAATGTGGCATGCCCCACAAGTTATTTTGCAGTTAGACCTCATCAGTGATTTCTTACATACGCACCTTTAGTAACATGGATACTATAAATCTGAGATCGAAAGGAATCTATCACCTACCTTTTTGAGAGTGCGTATCCTTTGAGATATCTCAACTTTTGCGTGACCGACGTGTCCGGTGCCTATTCGGGGGTGATGTAGGGGTCAGCTTCATGTGGACTTTGAGATTCGTGTAGAAAGTCTTTAAACGGTTAGGATTTTCCATAAAGTCACGCAAAGTTTGAGATATCTCAAAGGATACGAATTCCCTTTTTGAGGGGTGCGTTAAAAAAAAGCTGTACAAACATCATCCACTACAGGCTGTGTTCTTACTCCAGTTAATACAACTGAACTTCAGCCACGCACCAAGCACTACATCTACTAGTCTCCAAGGGTAGAAAAAAAGGAGAAACAAAGCTACTAGTCTACAAGGGTAGAAAAAAAAGGAGAAACAAAGCAACAAAAGGACACAGCAAATTAAGAACTGACACTAGCAATGACTAAGCCATATCTCCATGTGTTGAATTAGGGCTGCAAACGAATCAAACCAAATCAATCTTATTTCAGTTTGAATTTGAGTTTGAGTTTGATTCAAACATAACTGATTTGATTTGTTTCAGAATGAATTTTAATTGAACGAGTTAATAATTATGAAAATAGTTCGAATCAAAATTAATCGAATCACAAATTATGAGTTTTTTTTGTCAGCCCTACCATTCTTAATTGTTTTTTGAAAATTAGATAGGTTAAACTAAGTATTACATTAGATCTTATCTGATCATATCAGATACCTATTTGTATCTATTTGAATTGCACTGAGTCACTGACGTTGCTCTAATTTGAACGGTATATGTTAATTTGAAATTTGAACCTAAATAATCCACGAACCAATTTCGAACGAATTATATCCAGTTTGAGTTTGAATATATAAGATTCGAACCAAAGTTGTTTGAATTGTTTCATAACAAACTTCAATCAAACAAATTAACTACGATTTTTTTTTTTGAATCAAAGTCAATCGAATAACAAATTACGAACTTTTTTTGGCATCCCTAGTTGTATACTTCTGTAGGCTACTGTTAGAAAAAATCGAAAATCTGAGCCGGATAATACTGTTAGGAAAATTAATCCCACAAAATATTAAACAACAGTTTGTAAAAGCTTGTTGGCCATATTAGATGTCTAAATTGTCGTAGAAGTTCGTCGATTGTACAAAGCTAAAGTATTTATTAATTATTAATGGTCCCAAACAGCACTGCACTTTTATAATTTGGCACCGGCTGCACAATCAAATAAAATTTGGATGATACAAGGCTCGTTAATGATGGATTTAATTTTATATTTTATTTAATAAAAATTATACTTAGCAACCACTGCTAAGATTTTTTTTTAAAAAAAAAAAAAGAAAAAGACGAGGCTTGTTCTTTTGGTTACAGCTTTTGAAAATCAGATCAATTTTTGATTAGTGTGTTACATGGAGTATCGCTCGGGGCACATCTATTTCTTACTGGTTTGATTCCTGGACGAAAGCTTCTGAAGCTTCTGCAGTAACACCTGACCATTCTACTAGGAAAATTTCACTCGAAATGGCAATTGAAAGGGGATTCTGTCAAGTACTTCGGGTACAAGAACAAACTCAGGATCAAATTAATCAAATGGTTATGGACCAATGATAATGAGTATTCACTAATTCATATTATAAGTTAGTTGTTGCTGCAGGTAAAATCAAATGGTGATATCGGTTCATTTGAGAACTCAAGATATCCCCTACTGTACATGTAGGTATTTGTTTTTCTATTATTACAACATATGATGTTATGATTATTAGAGGTTTGCAATGTGAAACATGCTGTGTTGTTTGTCAACATTGCTCAATGGAAATGGCGCTACACCTATTCGAGAAGAGCATGAGCAAACCTGTATCCAATACGCTGGGATTTAGCAGTTTGCACATGAAGGATACAATTGAGGATACAATAGACAAATCATGGAGGGTATGCCTTAATCGAATCTCAAGAAGCTAAGTGGGGAGCCTATATTTTTGTAGTATATATGTTGGTTCATATGAAGGGCACGAAACAAACTTATATTTGAAGGGGTCCAGACTAGTCCAGAATTAATGGATTGTGCAGGGGCAGAACTAGAAAATTAAGATGGAGGGGGCTAAATAAATTATTGTAGTGTAATTTTCTTTTATAACGGGGCTAATATGCATAGGTACTTATATAAATTATTAAATATAAAGGACTAAAGTGTTAATTTCTAATTTATGGGGGGTGACTAAGCTACCCTTTAACTATACTGTGTTCTGTGTTCTGCCACTGGGATTGGATACCATGCCAGAAGGGAGGCTGAGGCCGAGCTGTGGTTGAACTTATGCTAAGATGTGTAGCCTTTATTTTATTATTTTGGATTTTTGAAGTTTTATTATGATGTATGTTTGTAAAGACTCTGGATGTATACTCCTCTGATAGTCACTATCAGATTTAAAAATAAAATAAAAATAAAGTATTCATTAATTACGAATACTTATTTAAATTTCAGAAAAGCATTCATCCCACATAAATAAACGAATTACTGTTGGAAATTGATTAATAATTCCAATGACCCAGAAAGAAACGGTCTAAAGCCGATCAATTGTCCAATAGCTAGATCAATGACAATTCAATATAGAAAATGGTAAATAATCAATCTCATAATTGATCCAGAAATTTTAATATTATTAGGCCAATCGGTCCCACATCTGTAATAAAATCTCAGGAGCGAAATTTATCAAAATATTTATAGTTAATTTTTTTTAAATCATAAGAGTGGCTGACCGTCTCTTAATTTGCATTTAGATCCCCTTCTGTGCATATTGATAGAGTTACAGAGTTAACAAATTATAAGTATGTTGGCAGAAAATACAAACAGTTTTTGTATGAATCAATTCCCTGTTTGTTCATGGACAAACTTGTTCAATTAGCAGCTCTGCTGGTTATTTTATAGATGTTGCAAAAATGTCTAGGACTTGATATTATATATTTTGGGAACTTTGTGCAAAGCGAGGAAGGGTTTTATTATTATAACTTGCAATATCTGGCCCTCTAAGCAAAATGTCCAAGACTTGATATTATATATTTTAGGAACTTAATTTGTGCTAAGCGAGGAAGGGTTTTATTATTATAACTTGTAATATCTTGCCCTCTAAGAAAAAATGTCCAAGACTTAATATTATATATTTTGGGAACTTTGTGCTAAGCGAGGAAGGGTTTTATTTTTTGTTTAGCAATCTGGTGAATTATATTTCTTATAACACTATCAAAACCCACAAAAATCTTTAAAGTAAATAGTTGATCGAAGGAATTTGTCTTACAAAGTTTTTATATTGGCAATTGTTGAATTATGTTCATGAGCCAAATTGATTGGCTTCTTTGCCTTTTTTTCTCAATGCAAAGCTTTGAAATTTATTATCTTTGTTATATATGTGAACGGTAGATGCATCATAATAATTGTATTAGACTGTAACTTTATTCAGTGCATGTTATTTCAAATTTTTTTTATTGAAAATGAATAAAAGTTTCAACCTAAGAAACTAAAAAAGATAACCAAAAAAATAGGAAGTGATGGCATCTTAATTTTCATCCATTGAAAATTTACAATAATGTAATACTACCAATGAAATAAAATGAAATGTCTAGATTGAAATTGAATCGATCAAAATATAATTTTTAATCTTCACGCGTTGTTGGGTACTTGTTCAATAAAATGACCGAACCAATATGCAACTTCTTCATTATTAGTGTAAAATGCATTATGATTTTTATTTTTCTGTAAAGTGCATAATAATTTTATTCAACAATTATGCCACATCACAACTCACCATGTAGCCCATTTCTCTCTCAGAAGTTACTTAACGCACTGTAATGCTTCAACAAATCATAATGCGAACAATTTCAGATCAAATGAAGAAAAATAAATCAAAGATATTTTCATATTTTGGAGAAAAATGTTGGCATAACATGACCCAATAAGTTCTCATATGATCAATTAAACAAAAAGGGGAACAGTGAAGTTGCACTGCACCCAAAACAAAATCCCTATTACAGGTAAATGCAAATACTACTGAAAGAACAGTACACAATTTTTTAACCTATAAAAATCTAGCTTATTAGAGATAGACAGCTTTACTGAATAAAATTAAACATAACCAAAAATTGACTAATGCATCATAAATTAACCCTACCTGCCCTTTTTTGTTTTACTTAATCTCCGTCTTCAAATTTTGAAAAGCTGCACCAAGTTGAACTTCACAAAGCGCACAAGCTTCAGGCTTCAATGCTTCAACAAACTTTTTATTTAGATTTAGTCCAGATATTACATTTAATACTCTTGTACAAAATCGCTGCACATCAGCTCTCCTGGACTGCCGCTGGGGCAAATTTGTCAGAAGGTCTCCAATCAATCTGCAGATAACTTTGAGGTGTTTGTTGACCAGCTTGGAAGAACTGGAGGTGTCTTTTTCATGTGATTTCATGATGAAGTCCAGAAAATCTAGAGTTTCAATCTGCCTAAACTCAGCATTGGCCCAGCCACACTTTTCTAATAGAACGCCGAAAAGGGGCATGCCCATCCAAGGATACATCCTAAACACCTCTTTCACAAATCCTAGTTTTAGCCGGGACTTCTTTTTATTTAAATAGTCCACCAATGTGTTCTGAAAGACTTCAACCACACTCTCCAGTTCGGAGTTTGGGCAATTCATGGAGGTGGTGATTTTAAGTAGCCAAAAGGTTGCATTTTGAGCCGGGCTGGAGACATCTTTGAATCGGGAACAAGAAACCAATTTAAGACTTTTCTCAATTAGGGTTTTGAGAGTTTTAATCTGATTTTATTGTTTTGTTAAGCTAACGATGGGTGCTGATTTTACTGTTTTGTAAAGTCATCATTGAATTAACAATTTTGTAAAATACTTAATAAATAATAAAAAAATTCAGAAAAATGTAAAATTTGGTCTCCAAGCACATATTAATATGGAGAACAAGATAAACGGTTCGGATCAACCGTTTAAATTTTGAAAAATTAAATTTGAATCGTATGTATTTCGAATCATATACATTCGAATGCACATTAATTAGTCACTCTCTATGTATATATATGTAAAAAATGGGTAAAAATAAAAATGTCGGTTTGTTCTGTGAAAGCATTTCCACTTATTTTAACTCTAATGTTTGTTGTTACAAAATTAAATGTCTACGCCTTGTGCTTTTCTCACATTTGCTAAATTATCTTAAAATATTCGCGTACATCAACATATTGAAATCGATCCCCGTGATTTATTTAAGAGAGTGTGTTGAAATCAATGTTCAGTTTTACTGTGTAATTGGTTTTGAAAATATTTTTTTTTCTTAAAATGTTTAATATTATATAGTTACTTTGAATAATAAAATGATTAATAATGTAATTAAGTAAGATAGATTCAATAATAACATAATATGACTTATTCATTATTATTTTATAAGAAATAAAACAATACAAATTAAATGGAGAGAAAGAGTATGAGGTAAAAGAAATAAACATTGATAAACAAACAAAAAAGAAAAGAAAACATAAACATGTATAACTAAGTAAATATTTGAAACATGTGGTGTAAAAAAAACTGTCCAAATTTGTCCGATTGCTTAGTCCAACAATGGAAAATTAAGGTGGGAACCACATCGTTATATATAGGGGTGTGTGTGTGTGTGTGTGTGTGTGAAGAGAAAAAAGAAAATGAAAAAGAGAGAGAAATGTGTCCCCGTGTGAGGGAAGAGAAAGAAAGAGCCGTGTGTTCGAATTTCAGAAAGGAGTCTCTCAAGACGGAGAGGATTAGGAACAAATATTAATTGAATTTGAATCTAATTTTGAAACCTAAAAAATTACAATATTGGAAAGAAAACATAGATAAGGTTGAGAAAGAATTGACAGAATTTGGAAAATATTGAGAAATTCAACTCAAATATCCCATCTAAATTCAATGAATTAGAGAGCATCCAAATAGGACCTAAACATGTAATTAATGGACACAAATAGAAAGCTAAAATCAGGAGGAGCCACTCTGATGTAATTTTTTTTTTTGCTGAACAACTAACAACGATCTCAATATTAATATGTAACATTTTTTAATTATAACACAAACGTTATTTTAAATTTCAAAAATTATAAGTATAAAATTCAGAGTTCACCCCTGAGCTAAGTATGAAGTTTTTTTTTCTCAAATGCAGGCCACTTTTTAAAAGGTTTATGACCCAAGAGGTTTCAAATATATATTGCATGTCTTATTCGATCCTCTTTAACGTGCTTCGGAGCATAGTGACAAGATTCACGGATTATTCATGAATAATTCGTATTTAAACCTGAGACGAATGAATCAGCATATTAATCGGCTAAATGAATTTTTTCCAAACTATTCACAAATAATTCGTCAAATTCGTGAATTTTACAAATTAATCGCGTATTATCCGCTTGATGCTACAGAAAAAGCAAATAAATTGACACACGACACAACAAGGAAAAGCAAAAAAAACCGAAAAAGCAGGGTCTACCCAACTCCCTAGGAATTCAGATCTAGTGAAGTAACCGAAAAGTTGTGTTTTAAATTGGAACTGTCTAATTCAAATCCATGATAATCTATCTAAAGTGAAAGCGCACACATCTCGAGCAGCAAATTTGAATTCCCAGACAATTTTGAGCAACAGGTTCTAATCAGACGGTCTCAATCCAAAACTCAAAAATTGAATTACTTTAGGGGATCTGAACCCACTCCCCAGGCATTAATTCCCGTCTTTTATTTATAAGTTTGCTCTTAATATTTAATCAAATTACTATAAAACAATCAAGCCAGCAACATCTTTTGAATTCCTTGTCCACGCCTCCAAAATGAACAATCAATATTAATCCAACAATAGATGAAATATGAATGATTAATCTGTAATTAGCGTGTCATTGAATTACTAGCGGCTCTTATATAAGTTAAGTTAGTTTGATATATATATACACTTTTTTTTTATTATATTTTGAGACTAAGATTTCTGATCCGGACTCAAAATATATAATTCTGAATTATTCCTAAATTATATCCGAATTATTGCCAAACTACGAATTTTTGATCGTGTCAAACCTTTCCTGAATTATTGAGTTGTTATTATGCTTTAGAGTAACCTCTTCTTGGTTGACATTTTGAGCAAGTTGTTATGAATATAAAGGCTGATTAGTGATTTCGTTACGGTAGATTAATGCGATTTTGAGAAAGCCAAAAAGAAATAATTGCGAAGAAGAAAGAAGAGAAGCCAGGCTAGGAAAACAGTCATAAGAGCTACTAAAATAGTATCACTGAATTAAGGGACCCACGACTTAAAAGACTTGACCGCAGGAAATGGAAGAAACAATCCGTAGGGAAACTAGAGAACATTATAAAGGGGATTGTTAAGATCGACACATTAGCTGAATTAGGCATTGACGTGTCGTATTGTTGTAAATACTAGACTTTTACTTAATGAATTAGACGCTGACGTGTCGTCTATTTAAAGCGAACATAACTAATTGTATGGATTGAGATTATGAAATAAAAATAAGAAAAGTTTTTGCTTGCTTCTCCTCTCAATTACCTTTGCCATTAATGAAGAATTAATGGATCGAACTATTCTCAAACTGTCTATTTGGCACAGGTATACTTATTTGCGGATTTATATTGTTTTCGAAATAATTTATGAGTATTATCTAATTTGTTTTCGTGTCATAATTATGTTTCACTTACTTATCTCCGTTTTCAAAGTCTCACCTACTAATTAGTTCTGTTTACAAAATTCAAATAGTAAATCCAAACCGTTCAACATGATTTTCATATTAAAATGTGCTTGAAGAAAAAAATTTATATACATTTTCTGAAATTTCTTAAAAAAAAATTTTTAATAGGGATAAAATTATATTTTTGGATGGTCCAGAAAACATATTTAACATATAGCGACACATGATTAAAATTACAAAAAATAATTATGGCATATGAATAATCACGAAATGTTAATCACATAAGGATCAAAAGTGGTGTAATTTGGCACCGTTGCGGTAAGTCTTAGTTGAACATGTGATCTCATAGAATAATTTGGGTCCGACGCTCATTAGACTCAAATTTTAGTTTGATAGGTTTAGCGTGTGTCCAAATCGTCTTAGGATCTATGCGTGCCGTTTCAATATTCGTGTGTCTGCTTTAGTATTTGTGCACACAAATCATAAAATAAAACAGACGGACGCAGAATCCATCTGACTCAAATTGAATCCATCAAACTAAAATTTGAGTTTGATTGATGTCGAACCCAAAATTGTTCTCATAATCTCAATCCTAAGTCCGCCGCTACGAGTTTCAACTTAAATTATATATCTTTTCGTTCAAATTTAAAATTTTGTGATTATTAATTTTGTTTTTCACCATCTTATTTCCAACGGTCCTACCATTACTTCATAAAAAATATGAAAAAAAAAATTATTGTATTAATGTTATATTTATCGTCTAGTTTTCAACTATATTCAATTCCTTAAAAAAAAAATGGTCATAAAATTATTTTTATCAGTGTTTTCTACACTCCATTTTTTTTTGACATAAAATAAGAATCAATCCAAATTAGAGATAATTATGGAAGGTACCGTACGTAATTAATCCTTGACTAGCTCCGTATAAACCTAAGTTCAGTTTATTTTAATCATTAATTTTTGTCAGTGTTTTCGACGACGCTTCATTTTATTTTTTCACATAAAATTATAATCAATTCAAATTAGATATAATTATGGAAGTTACGGTATTGACTTATAAACCTAAGTTCCGTTGTAGATACATATATTGTACGTAGGCTCATCTTATTTCAGGAAATTTCTAAAATAAGAATTATATTGTCAATGTCGGTGCGAGTGTTTTTAAATATAGAGGTTACCGTTAATTCATCCCTTGCAAATTCATTTACATTTATTTGACAGCAAAATCCAAGAAAGAAATTAAAGGAACATCTGCCTACAACTCACAAGAAAGATACAATGGAAGCGAATTCTGCAATGAAGTAAAAGAAACATAGATTTATTCTAAAACCATTAATTATTAAATTTATCTTTTTCAGTGGCGATTGAAGGGATTGCTTGAAAATCGTTATTTTGAAATATATGATTAAATTTAATTACAAATATGGGATATGACATATTTTGTACATGTCTAGGGTTTTTAGAGACCTACAACGGTAGACCCGTTATGACCTCAGTCCTCAACTGCATGCTAATTAGTAAACAATGTTGACTATTTTGACTCTAACACTAATAACTTTCTCTCTTAATTTTCTCTCCTAAACTCCTTTTTCCTTTTCCTCTTGCCACCAAAACAAAACATGGAAATTCATATATTTAACTTGAAATGGGAAATGCTATTTTCAGATGCTTTAATGGAGACCATGACAACCTCCCAGTTCCACCTCATTGGCCCAGCATTGTTTCAAGGCACCAATTTGCACATCCAGCCGTTGCTTATCCGGTACCCTAGCTTTTACTGTTGTTTTTCTTTATCTTTTTTATTTTAATAATTTATCTTGAAATTAATATATAATCATCAAGATTCAAGAAAAGAACAATCTTTTTGGTTAAGTTTTAGGGATCTTAATGTAACAATTAACTCCGCAGAATATTAACCTGGTAAATTCACATTGCCCTTTTGAGAATTTTGTGTTCGGCAATTAATTATATTATATTTTTGTCTTGACATAGAAATTAGTACATCACTACTTTATTTTCCAGCCCCAGCCCCCCCAAAAAATACTAGATCCCTACTGGTATCAGATTTGGCTGTCATTGTTTTCAAATCTTAGACAACAATACTTGATCTTATATATGCACATTCATGTGAGAATGCTTACTTTGTTATACATGAAAATTTCATATACTATCACCCCTCTAATATTTGTTTTTGAATGAAACCATTCAATTTCTTTAATCATTTTATATTCTTTTTCATTATTTCAGGTTTTTTTCCCCTTTTATAGCCTTCCATTCTCACCTATTCAAAGTCAAGTGTCCAGACCTTCCTACTATGATGGTCATAGGTCTAACGGAGTAAAGTTTGTGTTGCAAACATTACCGGTGAGTCACTTTGCAGTATTTGGTGTTATACGAGTACTAAATAACGGTTACTTATTAATAAATGTACTAATAAACTATAATGGTCATAGGTAAAATCTAAACTGGTGGGCGATGGTGATGGAATGACAGTGCATGTCAACGCTGCAGATCCAAGAGAGTCTGCTGCTGTACCAATAGTGGTACAGGAAGCCGTATTTGAGAGAAATCAAGCCCGAGCTATTAAAGATTATGCACGGGCAGATGCGCTTTATAACTTCATCGTCAATTGTGGATATAGGTAATTCATTTAAATGTTTTTAGTATGTTCAGCAAGGCTCTTTGTACCAATATGAAACAGTTTATTGTGGTACAGTACAATTCAAATACGAACAAGAAGTTAATGAAAATAGGATGATTATGCAAATCAAACTGTTGTGATTAAATCAAACAGTTCATATCCGGTATTCACCTTTTATAAACAAGTGATAGTGCATTTCCAAAATTATAGTAACTAGCTAATTATTATTTTATCATCATTCTTTTAATTTATCTATTGAAAATACAGGGTTGTCATCATTAATGATAAACAAATTCTCGCCCGGGAGTATCGTATCCGACTACGGTATGTGATTTCTTACTTTATAATATTTTCATTCATCTCATCTTTATTTACATTGTATCTCGTTTCATTTATTCAATAAAATTCAGCTTTTTTTAATTACTATGCTAATCACATGTTATTTCTTCATGCCATTCGTCTTCATACATGTCTCAATTTTTTGCATAATTATCTAGGAATAGTTTTCCTTAACCTTTTCATGTTTTGTGGACAAAAATTTCATATGTCGTTCATCTACGCAAAGTTTCAATATTGATTAGGGTTATACCTGAGAAAATAATAAAAAGATAAAAGAAACAAATATTTTATAAGGATAGCATTTGATTTACACCAATAATATATATATGTGGGTTAATTAATTTATTGGGATCAATAAATCAGGGGGAATTCTGTTTCTAAAGCCCAGTAAGTACTTGGCGTAGCTGAGTGATTTTGTATTTAAAATGGATGCCTATTTTGTAGAGGAGGGTTCCAATGCCACAATTTTTTTATATCTCATCATACCTCATATTTTATATCTTCATTTTTTTCATGTTCAAAGTCTAAATTGTTGATCCGAACCGTTCAACATAATATACATACTAAAATATGGTTAGGGATGAAATTTTATAATTTTTAGAATTTTTTTACTATTTTTTAAGATGGGTAGAAAATCACTATTTTTTAAACAATTCAAAAACAGTGATTTTGTACCTATCTTAAAAAATACCAAAAAAATACCAAAATGTATAAAATTTCATCTTTAAGCATATTTTAGTATAAATATTTTGTTGAATAGTTCGGATCGACAATTTGAACTTTGGAAACGAAAATATAAAATATAAGGTATGATAAAATATGAAAAAAATGAGGCATTGGAACCCTCCTCCTATTTTGTATATATTTCTAAATAGCTGGTATTGTTATTTGCAAAAATCAAATAAATAGAAGTATAATTTTATAAAGAAGAAAATTTTGAAACAAATTGTATTTACAGTCTTCATACCAATACGAAGTAATATATATGTGCTTCTTTTATGTGATAGTGTATAAATAGTTGTTATTTTTAAGGCATTAAGTACATATAAAATTTTGTACTAATAAATGTGCAGAGGAATAGATGCACCGGAAATAAATATGGAGTATGGGCAAGAGGCGAAGAATGCCTTGACAAAACTAATTGAGCAAAAGTCTGTAACGATATATGTCTACAACAAGGACCCATATGGTAGACTAGTTGGAGATGTTTATGCTGAGGGCATCTTTGTACAGGTACGTACAACTGGTTAATTCAATTCAGAAACTTTTATGTGTACCAATGTTTGATGTGAGAAACAATCATGCCGAAGCATGACCTTAACATTAATGTTTGATGAGAGAAACAATCAAGTTGAAGCATGAAATTGGTATTGTATATTTGTATTGTTTGCCCTTGCTTAGGAAGTAGTTGGTATCATTATTGTACACCACTAGTTAAAAAAATCCTTTTAACTATATATTTTTAATGAAATCAAATGCGGATTTGACCCACATTATTTTCTCAAAAGAAAAAGTAGTAGTTGCTATCCTATTTGAAAATGGTATGAAACCATTCTTGAGTTAAAGGAAGCTTGTATTTGCCGTTATGGTTACTGGAAATGAGCAACACATGAGTTAGAAATGATTTATAGTATTTGAAGCCCTATGGATAGAGTTCTTATTGTCTATCTTATTTATTATTGATCACTGAATAAATAGGTCAAAGTTATTATAGAATTTGATGTACTACAAAGTAAATTTACGCCTTTGTATATAAATGCCAATTCTTGTTTTTGTTTTGTATAAAAAGGAATCCAGGAATATGTGCATATGTACATGCAAATCATTCATGATAGACAGGTTTCAAGGAGTGTGCACATAAATGCACACTTTTGAGCTCTTGAAAAATATTTACTTGTTGATATAAAATGTAAATGACAGGAGAGATTGCTAAGGGAAGGTTGTGCCTGGCACTACGAAGCCTATGATACACGCCCTGCATTCGCACAGGTTTATTCTATTATCTGAATAATTTTTCTTCTACTATCATTTCTTTTTGTTCGGTTTATGTTTAATTTATTATTATTATTATATATATAATTTTTTTAGTTCACCCGGTTAAAGAATGGATAGGTGCAATAGTAACATATGCTGATCCTTTGATATATCAAAAAATCCAAGTCCCTGGATCAGAACTAAACTGTAAAAAATTTATATATATTTTTCTTTCCAAATTTTGTTTAGTGGCAGAAAGAGGCTCAATATGCAAGGAGAGGTCTATGGGCCAATCCGAATCCTATTGAACCTTGGGAGTTTAAGAAAATGGAAAGGATCAAAAAGAAAGCAGAGAGACCGTATCAGAACAACAGAAATGCATTAAGAGAGTGCCGGTCCATCCCAAACCACTAGGCTTTCTTCGCAGACATCATCAAGGGCAAGAAGGAATGTTTTCTCTTGAACAAGCCTCTCAAGTAAAGACTCCAGTTCGGCAGTTCCAATCCTTCCTTGGCAGCACCATGCTCACCACATGCCTCCCGGATCACACACTTCAACAGTTCTACTCATTTCTCGTCCTGTCAGATGCCTACCAGATGTGTTACTCGAATTCCCTCCAAATTCTCAAATCACTGAATATCATCTTCGTTAGTTCTCCTCTTGCTCTGCTTTCTCTCCATAGCACTGCTCTGCTCAGCTTCCTCTTGGCATAGGCAAGGACGCATTGGATGTTACAAATGGTATTGTCGAGCTTCTCACTCTGGACAGGAGCTTCCTCATCCTGCACTATTTGCATCAAGTATCATCATCATCATCATCATCATCTTTGTTTAGAAAGAGAATTGCAGCTAGTGCTATAAAGAAAAAGAGATTGTAATTTGGATAGTTGGAGTATGGTTTTGGATTACTGAGATCTTAGATCTTAGTAGGTTTTTCCCATAATAGTCTAAAAAAATATCGTATAAAAAATTGGAGAGCGATAGGACATTGCCCAGCTCTAATATAAAGGCACATGCAGCTCTACTAATATTGGAGATCTTAGTAGCTAGGTTTGGATCAGATCTTAATTGAGTGGTGTAATTAATTTTTGCTTTCATCGATCTTAAATAGTATCTTAATTAGAATGTTTTGTTTAATTGGATGTAATGATGAATGATTGTTCGTGTCGGTATCTTTTATATCTTATATGTATTACGTACTGATTCTGTTTAGTGTTGGTTCATAGCTAGTTGACTGGTTTTAAGATTATTGTTTTAGTTTATTCTTTGATATCGGATTGTGATATTATAATGGACAATTCTTTTTAATGAAAATGGTCGATTTTCACTATTTCAAAAAATAAAAAAGATTTAACTTTTACACAAATCTCATGACGCCGATGTGGTGCCCAAAATATAATCCGAATAAGTCCAAATTCATCATCAGATGTTTTATTGCTTTAATATTGGTACACTGCAGTTTTTCATAACAAAAAATTATACAAAAAAAAGCACATAAAAAATCCTCAGGCATCAATTTTTTTTAACTAGCATTAGTTATTACTAACAAGCACAACGCTAGATTTAAATAAGCCATAGCAACTGAACGTTTGCTTACAAATTCTTCATTTCTGAAAACCAAGCAATTAATTATTCATTTGGAAAGTAAAAGTATGCATAGAGTTGTTCAACTTGATAAATGAAATATATATATATATATATATATATATATATATATATATATTATTGTGAAAAGTTATAGTTAAAATAAATAAAAGGAGAATTTGAGAGATGATTAAGGTTTACCTTCATCTACATTTTAGTTGCATAAAAAACTGATAACAATTAATCGTTCATTCATTTGTTCTGTTAAAGCATTGTCACCTATTTTAACTCCAATGTTTGTTGTTACAAAATTAAATGTCTACGTCTTGCGCTTATCTCACATTTGCTAAATTATCTTAAAATGTATCACTCGCGTACATCAGCATACTGAAATCGATCCCCATGATTTATTTAAGAGAAATAAATTAGTTTTAAAAACATTTATTTTCCTTTTTAAACTGTTTAATATTATATAGTTTCTTTTAATAATAAAATTATTAATAATGTAATTAAATAAGATAGATTCAAAAATAACATAATATGACTTATTCATTATTATTTTATAAGAAATAAAACAATACAAATTAAATGGAGATAAAGAGTATGAAGTAAAAAAAATAAACATGCATTGATAAACAAGCAAAAAAATAAGAAAACATGTATTATTTGAGAATGACATTTAATTGAATAATTTATGTCATGCAAACGTGAATGGTCAGAGAGATGGACTTTAATCAGCTTAATTTTCTCCTACACTTGCTGGAACCCGTTCAGCTACATCTTAATTACTTCCTACACACTAACACACCCTTCTTGCTCTCTTTCAAACCATACAACGGCCAACAATAACATTACAATGCAAGGCAGCTCAAGATTCATAACATACTGAATGCGCCAGGAATTAAGACCTCCTCCTCCTCCATGGGTATTGCACTAATTAAACTTCAACACCAAACAAAAAACAATAAACTTCCACTGGCTGAATAACTCAGCATTTTTGACGGATTAGTAATATGTCAGAAAACCAAAACTGTCCAAGAGGAAAATGGAATTTTGAGCAAAAATGAACCAATTAGCACAATCTCACAGTTGTACAAGTGCATTTGATTGAAACAGACAGAAAGAGAAGAGAAGGAACATATCAACCACAAACAGCTAAAAAATTAATAACATGGAAATTTGGCTTCAAACACGCGTAATTTGCTTTCCACATCTAGTATAATCGAGGCCTTCAGATCCAATATAGCACGCTGCTTCTGCCACATGTCAATAGGATCAACGTCACAAACCTTGAAAGTCATTTTTTGATCCATGATAAAATAATCTGACTCCCAATTTGATGATGCAACCATTTTCAGAGAGGCATTAACTGTCCTCATGCACCCTCCGAAATACATCTCCCCTGAGATTTACAGAATTAAGCAACAAAAATAAACATACAAACAAGTATTAAGTTATAACAAAAATCATATTTCATATGACAGAACATCTTTAACAGGCATAAGAAAAATAAAAAAATGGAAAATAACCCACCATTAAATTTCCAAGACATCCCAACATAAGCTAATCCAAACCGTCCACCATGCTCCATAAGTTTGATAACCACCTGCTAATATTATTTATTAACATACGAAAACTAGGACGAGCATTGTTAATACAAATGCATTAGCTTAGCAGAGCAATGCTGACTAATTAATCTCTTTGTTTCTTTGGGTCTACATGCAACAAGGTTTCATAAATTTAAAGTAATGAGAAATAACACAAACACACAAATTTATAGAGGTTCGGCAAATCAATCGGCCTACTTCCTCTCATCTCATTCTATTAATTCTCTTGTTCTTACACAATTTCTGGATACTAAAAAACAGAGGAGAAGCTAGTACATATAGAGTTTCAAGGAGAAGATTTACAGCTCTTTTCTTTCCAAATATATCTATCTATTACATGGAATAATATCAAATAGAATGAGGCAGCTGTCCCTTGGTTATATTTAGCAAATAGTCTGGCTTGTTGCACACCATATCAGATTATTTGCCTAATAATCTTCTTGCCTGTTGTAGCCGGCTATTCTTCAACACAAGGAACAGGTTGCAAACTACAGGAATACTAATATGTGTGTGCGCATGTGTGTGTTTTTCTTGGGTCGGTCATGTGCTGAAAATTTTTCTGACCTTGCCATGTGATTGTAACTCCAACTTGACGGAGGGAAGGTCTACACATGTAACAGAACAAAGCAATGCCTGAAAATCAATTAACCGTACAATAATTTAGCAAACAAAAGGGCATCAGATGGCAGTCTGCATACACAATCCATGCAGCACGACAACTAGAGAAGAAGTGGCAGTCTGCGTACCTCAAAATTCTGACGTGCTGATGATTCAAACAGATCAACAGAGTCAATGCCAAATGCAGCTTGCATACACAAAACTGAATTGTGTATCCAAGAAAAAATGCTATTGACAAGGCCAGACTGGTTTATAAATTATAACACACACCTGTATGAAGGATCCAATGGGAGATAAGATGTTGTATTCAGAAAGGCAGCATTCAGAGAGGTCCTGCTTTAGGTTGTCAATTTGAGCACAACATTGCACAAGTTCCAACTTGAGCTGCAAACAGACCATGGGTACATGAGAGAGGGAGAGGAAGAGGGAGAGAGAGATGGAGGGATATTTAACAGAAAAAGCAAACCTTCTGTCTGAAGAAAGCAGAACGATATGCGGGAGGAAAAGAGTCCAACGTCCTCACAAGTTCGTATTTCTCACCAAAAAGTTGCCTCAAGATAGAGAGCTGATCCTTTATATGCTGAATTTTATCACTTAATGATGTATCCTTACAAAATTTCCCACCGTTATTGGAGGTGGGTATGGGACATAGCTTGGTAGCATCCACAAGAAAGCAATTGAAGTTGTGGTCGAAAGTGACAGAGCCACCCAAGGTAACAGGACTTCCCGAGAGAACCTCCTCCTCCGGTTCAGAACCTAGCTCACCCTTGACCTCATCTTGTTTGTGTGGCACGGGCATCGACCAGTATGCATTATGAGGAAAGCCAAGCTGGTGCTCGCACTCCATATGCTCCATATGACGCTCCCGACATGGAAAATGTGAGTCACAGCAGCAGCAACACCAATACTTCAATGACTTGTAGGTTTTCCGTTCCCAAATTTCGAGTGCATCATCCTGGCAGCCTATCTGGACACAATGCTTAATGACATCAGTGATTGACCCCCAGACGAAAAGACCAGTGACTTCAGTCTCCAAAAGCCCGCTCTCTATCAGGAAGAGATACAAGCTATGGTTAAGAGGATCTTCCACCCAGCTGGGAACTGATGCTGATTCATCCTCATATTCAGTATTGGACGCATCACTCCAAATGTCACTCCAAAAGTCAAAGACTTGGGCTCTATAACCTGTTGGCTCTTCCAAACCAGTTTCACCTCCAGATTTCGGTATGGCCATGCCTACGCCTGTTCTGCTCTCTGGGAGAGCTGCCTCTGTATTTGCAGCCTTATATTCGGTACTGGGAACTGATGCTGGTTCATCCTCATATTCGGTATTGGAAACTGACAGGGCGCTCCAATTGTCAAAGACTTGGGCTCCAGAATCTGTTGGCGCTACCAAACCAGTTTCACCTCCAGTTTCAGCATTAGGTGTTACATCACTGCTATCAGTCTGTCCAATCAGTACATTCCTGCAATAACATACTAGCTGACATGAGGCCCTTTAGCCCAGCACTGGAGCATCAAGTTAGGTTTTTTTTGAAAACACTAGAAAGGTTTGTATGTCAAGTTTCAATTCGTGTCATGTATGGACCTCCCCATCCAGAGAAAGAGATATGATAATACTAGGAACTGGCCAAATGCTTATATCTTGAGTATGTAATATGAATCCGCTTGACTCACTAGCACCGTGTTTAGCAAAACATACCACGTTTAGGATTGAGACATGACCTTCTTACCTTTTCTGCGCTCTTTTCAACATCTGTATCCTCTACAGGTCGGTAGAGCACCTCCACTAACACATACAACTTCATCTGCAAATGAATAAGCAGAAAGTAAGTCCTGTCTGCTATCTTTTGGCTGAAAAGAATATGCATACCTGCAAATGATGCTGCCAAACAAATTGCATACGCGCAAATACGATCTTATGAGAGGCAAAATACACTTGCGCAGGTCAATAGTACAAAACTCCTGGATTTGAGGCTTCAAGCACTGTAGCTCAAAAGATAATTTGATGAGTTCAAGATAGCCTGACTTGATCTGCAATTCAAAAGTTATAATACTGGATCAACATTAAAGAATAAGGAACAAAAATACAAGGGTACGGGGAAAAACAGCTGTGTGGTGATCTCATTAAATCACTGACCTTAGACAAAAATGCAGTGCTCCGGAATTGAACTAGTTCTTCAGAAGAACAGAAAGACAAAAAACTGTGGTTAAAGGAACCACGGGGTGATTCACCATTCCATAAGTTCTATTCCTCAGCTGACAACGAAGAAGGTGGGGAGTCGACAAGTGACCCATAAGTTCTATTTCTAAGCCCACACATCGCACTCCACAATTCAAAGTAGACAACCTCAACAGGCACAGACTGCATGTTGGGGATGGTGAGGCAGTTCACAAAGGACTTTACCTTGCTCTCCACCTGATGAAACATTTCAGAGGCTTTGGTAGGGAGTAGTTCAATTGAGGGGATACATGGCGCTTCAAAAACCCAATGCAGTACACCGTCTGGGTCCCTAAGCTGACATGTAATCTTGTCTTCATTCAAAACAAAATAATCGCAGCTGCCATTACTCTGGGGTGCGGAAAGCGCATCCAGGCATTCACTGTTCTCGCTCCAATTTTCATCACATTTATAGTCCCTGCTTAGATCCATTATCCCATTTGGTGGTGCGACTATAATTTGGTTGACAAAATGAACCATGTCATCTACAAGTTGAACAAAACAGGAGAGGGGCTCCTCCTCCAGAAAACAGAAGCAGATAGGCGCTTGCTCCAAAGGCTTATACTGCCAGTTGGGTGACGGATGTGATTGGCTGCCAGGTGAATAAGTGCCCTCAGGCGGCTATTAGAGAGCATTGAAAAGAAAGACTTCTCTTGGTGATCTATCAACTTTTGGAATCCCTTGCCCAATTTTTCAAGGAGTTTTGAGTTTTGACCTCCTGGAATCCTTTGAAAATGGGAAATTATTAAACAAGCTGCCACCATCATGACTATCCCCACATGCATCACACATTAAGCAAAATGTCCACTCAACATCAATGGGTTTCCAGACAGTATTGCGAAGAGTCTCGGCGCACCACTTCTCCTCCGTCCAATCATGTAGTAACGGCCATGCATTAGTTTGATGAATATCTGGTAAGTGCTCACAGGCCAGGTGACTAATGAGCAAATCGCCACTAGAAAACCATTGGAGGCACTTGGGGCTTGGGCAGATGTAGATGTCCCATCGTTTGTAAAGTTCATAAAACGTGACCACATCCGCAAGTAAATCTCTCAGTCATGGAATTTTGAGATATTCAAATGAGAAAGATATTCAAATGAGAAATAGTCCAGACAAGAGTTATATGCCAACAACAAGCAGCTCTCCTTCTCTGCAGAAATAGTCCAGATCAGAGGTGAATTTATGAGAAATATTCACATGAGAAATAGTCCAGATCAGAAGCGCTTCAAGAAACTTGTGTTAGAGGGTTTAATTGAAAACAACAGTCAGGCTTAAAGACAATAACAGCTGCAATAATTTTGATCCTATTGAGGCAAAAATTAGGGATCTGACCAACACTCTGGAATGGTTTGAATTGATACGCGTACTACATATGCACTACAATTGCTTCAGTCAAGATTATGATATAAAAAAGTAACATTCACTCTTCTGTATCAAATAAAATGGATAGACTTCATGCCAATTACTGACAACTATGCAATCACAGCAATACCAGAAGAGAAAAGATTGTGTTTTAAAGTTGATTATGTACAATTGACAGAATATAAGGAGGTCAACTGAACAGAAAGATTACATTTTCTTGAGAGTTCCTTCAAAGTTTAATTTAATAGCTCTGCCAGTGCATATAGCGCTAAAGTCAGATTAAATTGGTGTATATTTCAGTGTGGACTGTCTGGTTACTGGTCAAAAGGAAATTCTACACTTGCTAAAAACAGGGAATGAGCAATAGAACCTTCTAATTGATCTGTTTGTATCAAACATGTTTGCTTTTCTACTTTTTCACACAAAATTAGTGATACCTGTCCCAGTAAGCTTAATGTCAGTATATATAAGACTGAGTTAACAGTATCACCATTTTGTAGAATCAATTATATATATGCTGGCCCCATGTGCCTTGGCACACAGACTGAATACAAGTATAATGTAAGAGTTTGATGGAATATAAGAGAGCAGAGCAAATATGAAAGGCCCACGAATGTTGTTTTCAATTGACAAATTAGGTTCGACTTTTATTAGATGCAATGCTAGCATGCAAGATAAAAAAGTAAGTAAATAATTCATGGGAAAAAAAAGGAACCTGTCCTGTCAAGAGATTTCCAATAGCCAATGGCGTTATGAATCCAGCCTTGCGGTTTTTCATCTTCATCTGATTTTATTGATTGGATGTATGCGATCTCACGGTGGTGCAACTTATCTAGGAGAAAGCGCCTCACAGGCGATAGAACTTGATCCTCCTCCATACCGTACTCACTCCTCTTAGTTTAGAGACTTTACTATTCATAGAATCAGGGTTTTAAAGTTTAGACTAGATGGATGCCTCGCATTGCTTCAGCAATTACTTTCAAGGTGGATGAGAAAGTGCACATAATGTTTACATATGATAGTTCCATACACCAAAATTAAAAAGTTCTATGTTTAAACAGTATTTTTTTTCTAAAACTTGTTTTGTGGTTTTTTAGTAAAAATCAGTTAATTTAATTGTTTATTCAGTTCAATTGCAAAAGCGATCCTTCAAGCAAACCGAATCAGACAGGTAACCGGATCCGATCCGATTATGATAACACTGATTAAACCTAAAGAGCCGAAAGGCCTAGTTTCAAGCAACCAATTGAAAGGCAACTATCTGCAGCCGATGGCCCAACACTTGGCCCAACACTCGGCCCAATATTTTCTGGGCCACCATCATCTTAGCAGGTAGCTGTAGCCCGTAGGACTAACAGTAACCTGATTCTCTTGAAAAAAAAAAGGGTAATTGTTGTCAAATAGAAAATAGGTCAGAACAGGTTTTCTCTTGCACGGGCAGTGTCAATATTGATAGGTCATTCTAAGGTTAAGAGACAGAGACATTTCAGGTGGGCCCCGTTATAAGAGAAATCTCGCACCTGGACAAATAAGGGGGTTTACATCATGTTCGATTAGAAGGTGAAGAAAAAAGAGATTTAAATATAGGCAGGAATTGAATGGATATTATTCAACCTCTTCTTATTCGGTAATGAACATGATGGAACAAAAATTTTCCTTTTTCTTTTTATTGTTGGATGATCAAATTTAAAAATGGTAAAGAAAATGCTTTTGAGTTGTGCACATTTGACCCGGGACCCATACATGATTCTTAGTGGATCCTTTGGGCCACAACGATAGCGGGCCTTAGACTCATGATCCTTCAGCCTCTCTTTACGTTGAAGAAAACAAAGGGGGATCCGACTCTGACGTTCTCTATATGGGATAACAAACTCTGTTAGTTCAAATTTAACCATTAAATTTTTTTATGTGCGAATCTCAATACAGATAAACGGTTAGATTTAGAATAACATAGTCCTGTTATCTCATTTGGAGAACACCAAAGTCGGATTCAACAAGGGTATCAAAGAATTCACCGCCATGTCAACATCGCTGAATTAATAAAGTGCAAAGTCATCTTCTCAAATCAAAAATTTAAATAACTTTTATCGCGTCATAATGGAACGGTTAAAAAAAAGACAGTATTATTATATTGCATCGTTATAGTACGTTATTTAGAATCCTGATTCAAATATTAACGTCAAATTACCATGTTAAAAAACACCATTAGCATCTCATTTTTCTTTTCTTTAGAGGAAATATAAGGGTCAAACACCTATCTGATCTTATTGACATTGGTCATTAGCACCTAATTTACAAATGAACATAATTATGATATCCGTGGTTCCTCGATATATATATATACCTTTTTTTTTTTAAATAAAAGGAAAGGTCTTGCCTACAAGTTTTTTTCAAACCCCTGTTTATATTACAGATGATTTTTCCACTTTGTAAGTTTCGAACTCATAATCTTCTACATAGGAGCCGTGTTTATTTGCCACTACATCAAAGACTGATTCTTGTGATTCCTCAATATACGAGATGAACAGAATCTAGATTTAAACGGTATTAGGTGCCCTGATTAGGAAATTGGAAAACAAAATATGATGATATATAATTGTGGTAATTTTAATATGATTCTACAGTTAATAGAAAACTAGTTTTGAGTTTTGACCCATGATGCATGGCCACTTGACTCGCTAAGAAACGAATTCAGTGTCCCCATCCGCCAAAAGCATTGTTAATAAATGCTGCCTGTAGTTCATTTGGACATAAATTAAAGCTTGGTAAGCTGATCCAATTTTAAAAGACGCCATCACTTTCCCCAAAAAGTAATGATGATTCTGTGTAGAAATGCGAACAAGGCAGCTGGAACCTTATTTTTTGTGGTCTATTTGCTATTTGGTGCTCCGAGTTCATAGACAATATCCTTTTTTTAATACCCCTTCAGGATTTTCTTCTGCTACCCCAAAAAGTCAAAAACAAAAAGATACTGTGGACCCAATTTGTTTTTCAGAAATTTTTTTTTTTTTTTCCAAACACCAGTCTTCATATTCATCTTCATACTTCTATTGGCAATTATTTCCATACATTTTCTTAACGAGAGCTTAATACAAAACCTAGACAAATTTAATTTTTTGAGAAAAAAAATTAAAATCTAATCCTATTGTATTTTAATTTTACTAAATAAATGGCAAATAATTCAAATTTTGAACTAAAGCTTGGATTACAAGTTCTGTAATGGACTCAAAATTGATCGAGTCAAAAGTAATTAAAAATAAAGAAAGGATAAAAGTGAAGAATTACAAAATAAGTATGGCTAGTACGACACCAGTGTCATTTTAGCTTATATGAAATTAACTCCAACACCTATCGAATTTCAAACGACAAATTCAAGTCAATCAAATCGACCTACTTCATTAATTGTGTGTTTTCATGTAAAATATATAATTTTCTAATTTATTTAGTATCAAGTCAAGCAGTAAAATGTGAGAATTTTTAAGTTAATTTTAAAGCATTTATTTTTCAATATTTTTGACCTTTTGACTTGGTACTACAGTAATTAAAAAAATATATAAACTTTACATGTAAAGTTGTAAAAGCATCATTCATAGAGTAAATCGGTTTGAGCAATATGAATTCAGTATTTGAAGTTTATTCAGTTAGTTTGGAGTTGATACCATATGACACCAATGTCATACTAGTCTGACACGTTCAAATGTTTTTTTCAATTCCTAAATGTTCTTACACATATATATTTTCCTCCATATCACAAACTTTGTGGTTAATTAGGATCAACTCCCTTAAATTTTGTTATTGTTTTCTTTACCAATTAAAGTGAGGTTATGAACTACAATGCGCGGATCATTCCGTGCATTCGATTCATATTTTTATCTTTAAAGTCTAAATAGTTGATTCGAACTGCTCAACATTATTATCATATAAAAATATACTTTGAGACTAAATTTTACTATTTTTTTTGTAGGTAGAAAATCACTACTTTCGGATGGTCAATAATTTTTAGATCAAGTGATTCTCTAATTGTCTCAAAAATAGTAAAAAGTTTTTAAAAAATATAAGTTTTGATCTATATTTTCATATGATAATGATTTTGAACGTTTTGAATCGATTATTTAAACTTTAAAATTAAAGATATTAATCTAATGCACTCAAGGATGCGCAACTACCATACTGTACCAATTATTAGTAGAATAGCGTTATCTTGTTCCTGTTGTATAGCGTATTAGCGTCATGCATGTTGAATTGACAATCTCTTCTGGCAAAATTGAACCAAGACCAAATCTATATATATATAACGAACAAACCCATTAATTTCCCAACAAATTTTGGACTTACATATATAATATGCAGATTGGATTCGATCGACGAGAAGGGTTTTTTATGAATAATTGGCAGAGGCTGCCAAGAAAAATTTTATTGAACAGAAAAAACAAAATTTACAGCATCGACACTTAAAAAGGTGGTCCAAAGGTTAATTACAGCAAAAAATCCACCTTCTAACTAACAAAAACTCAAAACTATTCTACTTGCCACAGTTCTGTGACCACATCCTTCCCACCTCCAGAATTTGCACCGCTGCAACATGGGGATGAATTTTCCGATCTCTGAAAATCAAGTTGTTCCGCAGCAACCAAATATGCCTTAATTTTATATACATACACCTTAATTTTATCGTATTCCTTACTAGACACTAGTTGAGTACAGGAATGCACAATTAATTAATCCTGTAAAATTATGAAAAATTAATTGGTTGAAGGAAAAGTTTAATTGATCACTAGTTTTTGTGAAAAGATATTGAAAAGACTCACAAATTTGGTGTTAAAATTGACATTCCAGCTGTTTTAATAGAGACAATTTTTGAGTTGCTTTCGACTAAAAGTTGAGAGATGATCAAAACCCTTTTGGGGGAAGCTAAAGAGGGCACTTGTAATCAGTTTAAGTTGTTAACTGGGGAAGCATCGACATCTCGTGTCTTTAAAGTTTAAAATAACGAAATCATTTATGTTGAAGAAATATAATTATTTTAGACAGATTGACTGTACAAATCAAGAGCAGTGACGGAAGGAGAGGATTTTTTTTTTTGGAAGGCTTGGCAAGCACTAGTCAATTAAAAAAAAATATTTAGGGGAGTCGCTTAAACTATAAGGGTGATTATAGGAATGAATATTTGATATTTGAATATGGATATTCGAAATTTGAATATTTGTGTGAATATGGATATAGTTTTAAATTTTAATTATGTATGAGAATAGTAGTATATACTATATATTTTAATATATATTATAAAAAAATATTATTCACAATTATAATTAAATAAACATTATAAATTTTGGTATTCTTTAATAATATTAATATTATTTTTAGTAAATATCTGATAAATATGTATCCATATATATCTAATATATGATTTGTATTTGTAATTTGAAAAATAAAAATAGATACAGATATGAAAATACCACTATTCAAATTACAAATTATAAATACAAATCATATATTAGATATATATCTATCCATATATATCTAATATGTACGTTTTCACCCCTAGGGGTGAACCCAGTAAAATAGACACAAGATTTTGAAAAAAAAATACATATATATTAGTTGTTGTATTTTTAAATTATTATTTATTACTGATGAACAAGTTTGTTTACTTCTGAAATAAATTTTTTTAACTCATTTTTTTCCATGTCCAATTTATTCTCTTCTCACTTCGATTCCTGAATTGCCACTTTGGAGCTATATATAATTAGTAGCAGATAATTGTCTCTAAATTTTGAGGAACACGTGCTGAAATAAAAAAAAATGCATTAAATTAAATATATCAAAGTATTATTTTGGTATTATAATCATATCATATTTATACAATTTATATTAATATTTTTTCATTTTTTTTAAAAGGAAGCTGATAATTGTACCCCAAACAAAGTACCCGCACGCGTCCCCCAACCTTCTAGAATGTCGGCGATAAAAATATCAGGTTTTACTTTATACAGCGCAATAATAGTATCAATCTTTCTTTATTATACATAATTTTGCTGCATGAAGAGAAAAACGCTCTGTTAAAAAAATTAACAAAGACACCACCAAATGCAGCGAAACAATCGGATAATTTAAACATATAAAGGAAAGCATTTAAACAACTGCGTTCAAGTGTTTAACTTTCATTATAAATGAGTTAATTTTTTATTTTTTAAAATAAAAACGAATCCCCGAATTCATCCCCGAGCATAAAATTTAAAGCTCTAAATTTGTACCAATACCCGAGCACGTCCCCCACCAAAATGTTTACAGCCCTGAATTTTATGTTAGTCAAAACTACTAGTTCTAAGCATGCAAAGCTCTATTAAATAACAATAAAACTACTGGTTCGAAACAACAATTGTTAGCAGCCTCATCAATTATTTTATGTTAGTCAAAACTCCAACAATTACAATTTCTAAGCATGCAAACCTCTGTTAAATAACAATAAAATTACTACTTCGAAACAATCATAAATTTAGAACTTGTCCCAACAATGCCAATTTCTAAGCATGTAAAACTCTATTAAATAACAATGAAACTACTACTTCAAAACAACAATTGTTTACAAAACAATATAAACATGTGTGTAAAGCATATAAACATGTGTGTAAAGCATATAAACCTGTGCAAGTAAACCAATATATACTGGCAAGAAAACAACATTTTAAAGCATATAAACCTATGTGTAAAGCATATAAACCTGTGCAAGTAAACCAATATATACTGGCAAGAAAACAACATTTTAAAGCATATAAACCTGTGTGTAAAGCATATAAACCTGTGCAAGTAAACCAATATATACTGGCAAGAAAACAACATTTTAAAGCATATAAACCTGTGTGGAAAGCATATGAACCTGTGCAAGTAAACCAATATATACTGGCAAGAAAACAACATTTTAAAGCATATAAATCTGTCTGTAAAGCATATAAACCTGTGCAAGTAAACCAATATATACTGGCAAGAAAACAACATTTTAAAGCATATAAACCTGTGTAAGTAAACCAATATATACTGGCAAGAAAACAACATTTTAAAGCATATAAACCTGTGTGTAAAGCATATAAACCTGTGTTTACAAACACATTTTAAAGCATATAAACCAGTGTTTACAAAAATTAAAAAATCTGTATTACAAATATATAAACCTATGTTTACAAACACATTTTAAAACTTATTCTTCAAATATATTTTAAAGCATATAAACCTGTGTTTACAAACATTGAAAAATCTTCATTTAATGGATTACTTGTTCAAAATGGAGACTGTATTTTTAGTTATTAAATATAAAAAACTGTTAATTTGCATAATTAAAATTAGAACCAATCCCCCATCGCATTCCCGAGCTAACTGGGTTTAAATTGTACTTTAAAGTACTTTAAAGTACATTCAAGTAAGTAGTTAATTAATGAATAGAGGACCGTTAACAATCTAGGGGACTAATTTGGGAATTGGTGATTACATCTGTTTCTAACAAACTGTCCACAAAATTAAAGCGCAAGATAAAAGCATGCAAAGCTAACATTTAAAGCAATCAATGTAAAACTACAATACGTTAAAACAGCAATTCGTTAATTAATGAAAAATTAATAAATTACCGTTATTAGCGGACAGTTAAACCCAGTTAAACCAGTTGGGAGACGGACTCAGATTTGGTGGCTCGGGATACAAGAACATTTCTCTTTTTAAAATCTACTGGACTAATAGACATCATCCTGTCTAGACGATTAACTCAATAACTGTTAGCTATACTTAAGCTACCAATTTAAACTAACTAACAAATACATAAATGAAAATTTGTTTCAAGCGGAGTGACCGGAATTAATTTAACGGAACTCCCCTTCATAGAGATATGTAAAAAATGCGGTAAATTAATTCTTATTGTTAAATTTTTTTATATTCATGTATAATTTTTTATATAATTTACAGTAAAATATCATTGATACCATACAATTGACTTCCATTCTATGTCTGTTCATTTGCTTTGTCTTTTTTTTTTTTTATACAGCATATTAGTTTATTCTTTGTATATATGTTTTGATTACCTGTCATTACAAGTTTAAAAAAATTTATGTCTATGTCCACGTGTGTGCCTTTTTAATTTATCAACGTTTATTGCTCCTAATTTATCTTACAACTTGATTTAGTTTCTTATTTAAAAATAAACAAAACTTATTTTAATTGATTGCGTGGAATTGAAAAACAATTTGAAATTGAACCGGTGTTGTGAGCACTTAAAATAAGAATTCTCAACTAAAAAGATTACTAATAAAGCAGAGACATTATTCAAGTGAAACAAGTGATTAAATTAATCAACTCTCCGTTAGTGTGACTTATTGCAATATATTATGTTGTATTATTGTTTCTCTCTTCACCTTTGAAACAAAACGAGGAAGGTGCTAAATTTTGAATATAACTAAATGTGATATAAATTTTGTAAAATAATTTTAATATTATATTTGATTTTCTCTAATATTTTGTTGGCATAAAACTATATAACTTTTACTCATTTATTTTTATGATATGAACATAAGAGCTTGTTATATATAATTATTTATCTATTTGAGGCACAAGCTTGGTCACACTGTTTTTAATTTTTTTCATATGGAAGTTGTGCATGTTAGATTAATCATGCTAAAGACATTCAAATAAGTTGCAAAAAGTATGAATAAGAAGCAATATTTGTTGTAGCCATAATATATCAATTAACAGTGCACGAAAATAATTATGGAGCTATAAAATATTTAGTCATAATTATTGGATGGCAATGTTTGTTGTAGATAACAACCATTAATAAATTTAAAAAATACAAGGAAAATAAAGATAATAACCCTTTAGGGGAAAAAAAACTAGGAAAACCGAATTAAATCAGTCACTCACCATGAATTCAATCTATATATGTAAATTTAGTATATATCCTCTATACACTATTAAAAATAAATCTACAATTTTAATAATGAATAACTTTGTGGTTTATCACATTTCTTCAATAAGTTTGAGTTCACCCCTGTAAATAAACATATTCATCTATACCATTGATTTCCTCAAAATAAATGAAAAAAAAAAAATGTGTCAAACTCGCATGACCAGACGCGGTCATTTAAATTTATATTTTTCTCAAAAAAAATATTATGTTTATATGATTAAACATTTTAGACTATATTTTATAGAAAAATAAAATCGGAAATAAAAGGTATCGTGTCTGTTGGAGGAATAAGGTGAAGAGATAAAGTGATAAAATTCATCTTCTTTTCCCTCTATCCTTCTATACATGATTCTAGAATAAAGGAGTAACGAACAAGTGATAATTTTATTCTTACTTTTTATCCTCTTACCTAACATGTTAATTATCTTTTTATGCTCACAATTTTATTTTTGTATCAAACATAATTTATAGCTAGTATTCTATTTTTTTACTAGAGATTTGACTATTTTTTGAAGAAAAATATTTTCTCTTTTTTCCTTTAGTAACATTTCTAGTTTTGAAGGTTGTATAGAGAGAGAGTAAGGCTACCATGCTTTGCAAATTAAAGTTGGTGTTTTAATTTGCACTCATATCTCTAGTTTTAAAATTCAAAACGTCGATCTGAACTGTTCAAGTTGATATCCATATTAAATTGTGCTTAGAGACCAAATTTTATATTTTTTGAAAATTTTTTACTATTTTTTTAGAATTTTTGAAAATCACTGTTTTTGATGGTCTAGAATTTTCTGAAAAACACTGATTTTGAAAAATTCTAAAAAAAATAGTAAAAAGTTTCCAAAAAGTATAAAATTTGGTCTCCAAGCACAATTTAATATGGATATCAACTTGAATGGTTTGGATCAATGTTTTGAACTTTAAAACTATAGATATGAGTACAAATTAAAACACCAACTTTAATTTGCAAAGCATGGTAGCCTTACTCTATATATATTTCATTTTGACCATTATCAATAACAAGCTAAATATTGCGTTTTCTGAGTTATAAAATGAGGAGAAATATAATGATTATTAGGTGGAAAAATACGAAGGAATTTAGTTAATGTTAACAAAATAAAATTATTAATTTACAAAAAAATAATTTATTATCGGTATAATTCAGATTAAATTTCACACAAGCAATCTCTTCTTAATTAATCTTAATTTACCGTACCCCATTTGAATAAACTGCGCATGATTAACATTGCGAATTCAATTTCATAATATTAATGTCTCATTATATTTTAATTTACACAAAAAATATTTTAATAAAATAGATGCCGAAATTTACAAAATTTCTTATTTACAAAAAACTCTCACTATATACATTTATTATATTTAATTTTCTTCATATTACACAAAAACGAACGAAAGGTCCAAAATTCATTCCTTTATATGAATTTCATCTGTCAAAGTTACCTAATATAAATAGCAAAATATAATCTACCAATAAAATAGAGCGGGAAAAATGGCACAGCGAAGCTAGCTTTGTTACAGAACAGCACAGTTACGGTACAGAACGGCACGGTATGCGTGTTGGTTATATTCGTGATTCGTGTGTCCCGTACCGTGACTATTTGCATGCCATGATTATCTTTTAAAAACTTAGCACGGCATGACACACAAAAGATATAGTCATGACACGTGGTCACGTATAATTAGAACCATTATATCTTAACTAAATAGTGAATCTTAAATAAACTAATATAAATTATGATTAAATGATCATGCGAGTCACGTTTGGTCACAATACGTTTATACACAACGTGATCAAAGATGTACCAAAATCACGATACAACACAATACATAAAAAATTAACTTGATCACGTTATGAAATCAAAATCCCTTTAGTCATGACACAACACATCACATTTCTTTCCACTACCAATAAATATGGTCTACGGTAAACATAACGGACCGAGAGCAGGTAGATATTGGCGCTCCTAATCCTCCCTCGTGTCTTTCTCTGTTAATATTATAATCCAATTATTTCTATCCCTTTCATTTCCCACACTCAAACTAATTAACAACTGCAATCAACCTGCCAGCCATACCTCCAGCCTCAACCACTCTCCTATTCGTCTTTTTCTTTTTCCTTTTTTTCTTTTTCCTTTTTACATTGTTATCTGCTTATCTAGTTATCTTCTCTCTATTATATAAATCCAGCTCTCATTTCGTTCTGCTCCATTGATCTCTCCGGGCCGTACGGATGTCGATCGTTGCGCTGCAGAGAGGTGTCGGAGGAGAGAACAGGATCGGATGCAGCGCGGCTGTTGTGGCTCGTGGTGTGGTAGCTGGCGACGATGACAAGAGTACCTCCTCGTCTATTGGGAACGAGAGCGAGAGCGAGAGCACCTCGGCTGTGGGATCGGGATCTCAGTGTCAAGAGGAGTCCGACGAGGTTCAGAGCTCGTATAAGGAACCGCTTTCTTCTTTGAATGCGTTGGAGGAGTTTCTCCCTATCAGGTATTATTTTTCTGTTGCTAGCTGTTTCAATTTACTATCAGGGCATAAACTGGAGAAATGCAACTTGATTTTCTTGATTTTACTTTTGGCAACTTTTCTCAGCTTATTAAAAAAGTTTTGTTTTACAGTATATAATTTTGACATAAAATGGAAAAAGAGAACCCAAAGATTTTTTTGATCAAACATGGGAATAAAGCACACCCCTCCTTCGGCATAGCCATCAGAGAAGTATACCTCCCATTTTATTAAGCATAATTAAACATATTGTTACAACTTGCACCTAATACATCCGCACAATACAAATTATTTATAAAATGTGGAATAAAACTTAAGGATTTAAAAATAATGCCACTTGAAAGTGCATTTTTTGCTAATAGATCAGCACAACCGTTCCATTTTCTCTCGGTTCGCATGATCTTCACCTCCCAATCTTTGGCTAGCAGCACCCGTATTTGCTCCAAAGTGCTGTTTTCAGTTTCTTCTCTTTCACTTTGTAAAAGCTGGAAAATTTCTGCAGAATCAGTCTCCACAATCATCTTGCCAAACCCCTTTTCCCATGCCATTTGAAGCCCGAGTTGGACAGCTTTGAGCTCAGCATTTAGAGTTGAAATCGAACCTAAAGATGCTTGGAATCCTCCCAACCAGAAGCCGTGCTCATCTCGTATTAGACCTCCAGCAGCAGCATTACCTATTGGTCTATTTTGTGCCCCATCCGTGTTCAGTTTATACCAACCTTTTTCCGGCTTCCTCCACCCTGTTGGTTGTGTTTCTGAAGAGAACCCAAAGATTAATGCTTTGACTAATCAATTTGATTGGATTTGCTAAAAGGTCCTATAGAGAAAAGGATTAATTAAAAAATAAAATATGGAGAATCACTGTACAGTTTATGCTAAAAAAATTACAGAGGTTCTATATTCCATTAAAATAAGGGCCCCAATATGGCCATCCAACGGTCAAAACATTGGATTAGTTATGTTTAAGTTAATACAATTATAGGAAACTTTTCTCAAATTTTCAACCAACCCAACATAGCCATCCATAAATGTGTGTGTATGGATATTAGGATTCAATAAATAGAGAAGTCTGTTAGTTTCCAACAAAATGTACGTTGAGCCGTCAGTATATTTATAAAAAATGCTATCCCAGCATTCCTTGCTCAATTAGATATAGCATTATGGATGAAACTAGAATTTTTATCATTGCGGGGCACCAGCATAAATATTGCACTGATAAATAGCTAATTCTACAAAACTATAGAGCATTTCCTTGGAGATAATTTATGGTAGATAAAATCCAAATTAAAATTGTTTGTTAAACCTAATTATAATTGATGTACACTTGCAAACTGATAATATTACAGACATTGTTAAATTAATACCAAATTTTTATACTTAATTATAACTTTTAGTCTATTATTCTGATTTGTAAAGGAAAAAAATACTAATATTAAAAATAATTATGAACTTCAAACCTCGTAGTTTTTGTAATATCCTTTTATGCAATTGAGTTAAAAATAAATAAATAGTGTCACAAACAAAAATGATGATAAAGACTTGCTGTTTCCTATCATACAGAGAGGACAGGCAATTCAAATACAGTTTCTAGGATTAAAATGTTTCAAAGCAGAAAAAAAAAAAAGACAATTAACTGGTCCTCTTTGTTGAAAAGGTGCTGAAACTGCAGTAGAAGAGGGTCAATTTTAGGAACAAGGAACAATGTTCTTGTCCATTCCTGATTTATATCAAGTAATTGTGATATCTATCCTTTGTGAGGTCATAACTTTAACATTTTAGCTTTTTATCCCACACAGGATCTTTCCTTGCATCTGACATCCTCCTTTTTTATTTATTTTTTTCTTTCAGACGTGGCATCTCAAGATTTTACAAAGGCAAATCAAAATCTTTCTCCAACCTTCGAGGTTCTTTGTCTCCATCTGACTCTTGTAAGGATCTTGCAAAAGCAGACAACCCCTACGCCAAAAAACGAAAGAATGCACTTGCCTTCAGTTTAATGTACCAACAGACATCCTACCAAAACCCAACAAGCTTTGCACAGAGCCTGCTGAGTAATTTTGATTCAGAAAGCAATGGTGATGTTTTGGAATCAAAGCGGCAGAAGCAGTCAGATGAGCCTACAATGAATAACCAAACTGGTGAGAAATGGGAAGATTGCTTGGTTCGGTCAACAGATGGTTGATAAATTTGTCAACAAATGATTGGTTTTCTTGATCAAAAGGGGATAAAACAATAATTACTTTGCCCTTTTGTATTATTTCAATCAGGAGATGGTGGTCAGAGAAGTGATTGGACCAGGATTTTTTTAAATGGTCTTGTGTGCAGTAGATTTCTGGATCTGTTTTGCACGTCTGGCTCAGAGAAATATACTCCTTGATCTGAGCAGACAGCTGAAAGTGGAGGAAGGTAAAGATTTATAAGGAAGTGCTGACCTTCAATTGTGTAGGAACAGCATCTTCCTTCATCAGGCAGCAACTGGGGCAGTATGTTACAGGTTAAGGTGGCTAGCACATTTGATCCTTGTGCATAAATTTAATACTCAATTCAGAGGAGAAGACGCATTCTTCCCTTGAATTCTTGTAGGCAACTGGATAGGAGCTATTATTAGGAGGTCTGCACTTCTTTATATATAACTGTGGTGGCTAGGGTTTTCTAGCTTTGAATAGAGCTAGTGATGGTTTTTTGCCAGGTTAGAGGACCAACAAACTTGGTTAATTTAGTCAGGAAGAAACAAAGAACCTTACTTTTTTTTTTCTTTTCCATTTTTTAGGCTTCAGATGTAACAGATGTAAAGGATTAGGGCTGAATAGAAATTTTGGGTGTCTTGTCATGGGCAAAGACAAGCCTATAGAAAATTAAAACAGAATTGTATTATATTATAATAATAAATCGGAGATTTAAGGGGCGTGTTCGAAAATTGTAGTATTATAAGGATAAAATTTTATGGATATGAAATTCTAAAATCAAATTTGTGAAATTTCACTGTCACGAAAATGGCAGGGAAATCTGGAAGAAGATAAAAAAGTGGAAATTGTAATGGGGAAAATATTCGGATTTAAAAAAAAAAAACTTATCATTTTCAATATCAAAATGATGTTTGTTGAATTGCATAAAAGATTAATATATTATTCTAAAGGTTGAATGAAAAAGTTAAAATTAACATTGAATTTATTTGAATCAAAATTTATTAAAAAAAATGTTTATAGTAGAGATAAAAAAATGTCAGAAAAATGAAAAATTCATATTAAATATCAAGAAAAGTTTTGACCATAAAAAATGACGAGCTGGTATAGCGATATGTGCCAATTTAGTATGGTAACCGTCAATCATCAATTTTAAATTCCAATTAATGGTTTTAGTAGCGTCCTCCTATCACCTATGATAACTATGAAGGAACGGAATAAATCTCAGATTCCAATTTTAAATTTTTCACAAAGCAAAAGAGTTTCCTTCAGATTATAAGTGAAGAATTCACCACAAATTGTGGGCTTGGTCTCAACTGTACGAGAAAAAATAGTTATCAGAGATGAATTTGAGGCGACAATATCTCTAGCCTCCAAGCTTTGTACCTTCTTTGACCAGCCCCGTGGGACCAGGGATGTTTATTGGGGCCAGTTTAGTTAGTTTTGAATTAAATTGAATTAGATTGGATAAAATCATTCGGCTTTTTCTGTTTAATGGTTTGGTTCTAGAAGTGAAAATCCAATCCGAATTTGCTCTGTATCCGGATATCAGGTTACTCTCTAGAAGGAGGCTCCAATTTTTAAGACACTATTTCTTTTTAAATTAAACTTCCTTAACATCTTTTTTGTTTACTTATAAAGTTTTTCTTAATCCGATTTGGTTAGTTCCATTTAAAATTTAATCCTCGATGCCGAACACTCTCTAAAAGCTTATATATTCTCTTTCTCTGTTTCATTACCTTTACCCAGTATTTTAAATAGCGTGCTATAACGTCGTTATAGCATTTTCCGATCAAAAAAATTATGATGTTATGTTCAAATAGCGCTGCTATAACGCGCTATTCTGCACTATAGCGCCGCTATTTGAGCATAGCGCAATTTTTTTAACCCGATAGCGATAAACGCTATTTAAATCAGTGTTTAAATCATTGCCTTTACCTATTGTGGCCTTGTGGGACTTCACTTCGTATCCGGAATAAAGTGTTTTTTTTTTATAAAAAGCACGCCTCAGAAGCTGGAGCATTCTCACCCTGGGACCCGTTCCTGTCATTAAAATAAAGGGAGATGATATGAGTACCCGCACTCTCATCCCCCCATTATACCTCCAATTTTATTTGTTCAATCTCGTCCACATTTCTCATGATCTATAAGGAATTTTGCAAATTTAAAATCACAAACATCTTCTACACAATTTTATCTTTCAAATGAGATCCATGATGACATACTTTCGAACTCGTCATCATACAAGTATTTATACCTCGTCATTTAAGTATTTATATATAGTATTTTTCACATATGACACTGCTGACATTTAAAAGTATTAATATCAAGTATTACAAGTATTTACATCTATGCACTGAAGTATTTATACTTATGTGGTCAACTATTTTTGTTAGATAAAGGTTGAGGCAGGGACGATTAGGGAAATGTGATGCGGAGATGCGGGGTCCACGATTGGGGATAAATACTTACAAGTATAGGTATAAATACTTGTATGATGCGGTATAAATACTTGCACAATGAGGTATAAATACTTGTGTGACGATGAATCCGAAAGTACGTCATCATGGATCTCATTTGAAAGATAAAATTGTGTAAAATACATTCGTGGTTTTAGATTTGCAAAATTTCTCATAGAACGTGAAAAATGTGGAAGATATTGAAAAAAAAAAAAACCCACCTCTAAAAACATGTATGATTCTTCTCCTCATGTAGTTTGAGTGGTCTCTCATATAGTTATACATGCAAGTATTAATATCGTAATTTGCAAGTATTAATTTATTATCTTCCAAGTATTTATACTAGTGTTTTGAATAAATTTAATTAAATTAGTTAGTTAAGTTAGTTTATGGGAAGTTAAAATCTGTTTAAGAAATGGGGGTATAATGCGGGTACTGGAGTGTGGGGATTGAAATAATTATTCTAAAATAAAATAAAATAAAAAGTAATTTGGCATGTGGGGTTGTGGGCCCTGTCATTTAATTCACAAAGAATTTGATGAAACTCATTAAGATATAAAAATTAAACAAAAGACACCTTAAATAAGCAACATTAATCAGAAGAAATCGTATATGCTCATTGGCGGTGAGAGTCTATTGTAAGAAGTGACCTTTAACTACCAAAGCAAATTGGCTTTTACATCATTTTACAAATTACTACTTGAATTTAATTTAAATAAATTACCTTAAATTATTCAATCATTTTTATATTTAAAGTTTGTTAATTAGTATTTGTATCTTAAAGTTTAGATAATTCAATTATCCAACCATTATTCGTTTTATTTCTGTATTCGAATTCATATCCGTGGACTATCCGTTTCGTATCCGTATTCATTTAAGGCAGATTTGATTTTAAATTTTGATATCCGTTTACTATCTGTGTTCATATTCACTCATTATCCAATGGATGCGGATATGGTATCAGCATTATCCGCTCCATACCCATTCCATTTTCACCCCTAATTGGTTCAATTTGTTTTACAAAACTAAATTATAACTTCGGTTCGCTTTGGTTTGAGAATTTTCAAAACCAAAATAATCAAACCTACCGAACTTTTATATATTATGAATTTGGTCCAGAATGCCTCAGTTTATTTCTTAATTAATTACTTTAAATACTTCGATTTATTTATTAATACCTGATTTATTTCTTAATATACTTCATTTTATTATAAATCAATTACTTTGAATAAAATAATTAATATACTTCGGTTTGAACTAAACAAACCGAAATAAAATTTTTGTTTGGTTCAATTCGGTTGCAATACTAAACTGGTTTCGGTTCAACTATATCTTGAAACCGAATTATAACAAGTGTTTTAAAATGCGGTTTTGTTCATGTATGCGGAAGGCCACTGCATACCACATATGTAGTATGTGGATGCATATGCATATGCAGATTTTAATGCAGATTTTAAAATAAAAATTAGTTGGTTCTCATCCTTCAGAGACTACGAGTGTAATAGTATTGTCATTTAAGGAAGGTCAGGCTAATATATTAGGTACCACCATACGAAGGGTTCTACTTGCAGAAATAAAAGAAATACGTATAACACATGCTACATTTCAATTGAAAGAAAAACAAGAAATTTTTTTTCATCAATATAGTACTATACCGGATGTAAGAGAATCTATAGGTGAAATATTACAAAATCTCAAGACAATTGTCTTGAAAAGCCTCACCAATCAAGTTATCAAAGTATCAATATCGATTTCAGAGAGTAGTCCAATGCTTTTTACGGCCAAAAATATAAACCTACCGGATTTTGTTCACATAGTTAATGAAGACCAAACCTATTGCATATATAACAAGACCAATAGATTTATCAATTGAATTGATATTAAAACAAGATAGAGGGTATCCCCCTCGACACAGTGTCTTCACGTGTGTGTATTCATATTCATATATTTGAATTGATTTTTACATAACCAACAATAATTTTTTTCACATAAATTCTAATTAAAATACAATCAAATTATCAAATTCGGATTGCATATGTCCATTTTCAGTCCGCATGTCCGTATATTCAGACCGCATATGTGACCACATGCTCAAAATCACATGGGAGGATCGTATGATCATTATGAGCACAACTGCTGACTGGGCATATGCCGTCCATGCGACTGTATTTTAAAACACTGATTATAACTTTGGATTGCTAGTTCAATTGGGTTTGTATTTTAACCGAACCAAATTGAACCGAACCGATGAGCACTCCAGACTAATGAAACCGAAGCGAACCAATGAACACTCCTAGGCTCAGCTATTGATATCCTCGTCTCCAATCATCAAACCAGAAAAGAAAAAAAAAATAAGAAAGAGGAATAGGAGTTGATGCCATAGGTTAAGTTTTAATCACATGGATCTGTTTTCGAGACTCAGGCCACAATTTAAAAAGGGTGTTAATTGGAAGTGTCAACTGTCAAGTGCGGGGTGATCCGAACTGGAAGCGTATCTTCTGCGAAGTTGCGTAAAGTTTTTAATCTGGTCCGTTTGTTTCAGATCGGACAGATTATATCAGATGTTGTCCGAATTAAGAAAAGAAAAAAATATTTTCAAAATTTGTAAGATCTGATCTTATTCGTTCGATCCGAACGAACGGACCAGATTAAAACTCCGCACAGCTGCGCAGGGAGTGGCTCCTCAGAGAGGATAAGCTTCCGATCCGAACTCGGACCAAGGGCTCTGCGGATTTCAACAAAATAGGTGGCGAAGGTCGATGTCCAGCGGCCAGCCAACAAATAGCGGGGGTGGATTTCACGCGAGAGAGGGGACCCACCGCTCTCAGTTGGAGTGTCCACCTCCGGCTACACCTCTTAGTCTCATACATCCCGCCTCCTCGCCTTGGACCGTCTCTCCGCCTCTTCTCTCGCAGCACCATCGCTTCGCCCCCCCCGCCCCCCGTCTGCCTCCTAGCCCGCTTATCGCTTCCTGCACCCTTTCCACTGCCTACTAAAGCCAACACACAGTGAGCGGTGATTTGGTGTACATGGAAGATTACGGAACAACTTAGGCGGGGGAAGACTACTAGCTGGCCTCCCTCCTGCTGAACACTGTAAGTCGTCGATTATTTATTAATTATTCTGGTTCTCTTTGGTTATATTAGTTTCTTTTCTTTATTTCCTTAATATCTCGTCATTGTAAAATCTGAATCACGTTAAACTGAGTAGTTCGCGTGCTTTGGGATGCTCTATACAATTATTACTTAGTGAATTGTGGTTTGGCGCGGGGGGGTAATCAATTTCTCTGCTTTTGTTTATAATATTGACATTTGCTGTTTCACTTTTGGTTAGACTACTATTAGAAGTCCCAGTCAGATTGTCATGTTGATAATATGTATTCCCACATTATTACTTGGCTTTGCTGATATTATAAGAGAAGTCACAGTCGAGTGATCCTCGAGGTTGTGGTCATTTGGACACTATAACCCACTTTCTACATTTTATTATAACACAAAATTGTGTACTCTTTTTATTGAAGCTGAGCAGATGATGGCGATTTACGTTTTGTTAATGGTTTGGACAGTAGTGACTGCTATTTAGACACTAATTTTGTTGAAGCAAAGAAGTAAAGTGATATTATTTTAGAGCAGAACTGGGGGCTCTTAAGCTCACCAAGTTTGCTTAACTCCAAAACCTATCAGAATGAATTCAAATGACGAATCCAACCACTGAAACCAATTTATTTCACGAGTGATGTGTTTACATGTCAAATTTATAATTTTTCAAATTAATTTAGTATAAAGTCAAGTGGAAAAAAAAAGCGTACAAGTTAATTTTACTACTTTCGTTTCTCATTGTTTTTTACCACTTGACTTTATAATAAATTAATTCAAAAGTTTATAAATTTGATATGTAAACGAGTACATTGGTTTCAACTGTTTGGATTCATTGTTTTTTCAGGTTATTTCAATATGTTTTGGAGTTAAGCTCACCAAAGAGCTTGGTGAGCTTAAGAACGCCCTAGTGCTACTCATTATTTTGCATGTTGATGAGATATTTACTTCAGGTCAAAACTTATCATCATTGCTATATCACTAGTTATAATAAAAAAAAAAAAAAAAAAACTATTTAACTCTTGGAGAAAGCTTAACACAAGTTTATGGCCGCAAACATGTGAATAGAATTGGTAATCCCTGTGGTTTGGTACTCCAAGATTGCAGAATTGTGTAATTGAATCTGAGACAGGAATAGCATTAGTGGGCAGCTACCGCCTTTTGCTTCCAAGAGATGAATACATTTAGTTGCAATATGACCTTCTAATTACTGTAAAGCATCTAATGTAGAAATTCTAACACTTGGAACTCAAGCTGCTACCCCTCAACACTGTCTATCATTTATCCTATTTTCATGTCTGGTTTATCATACATATTTTACAATTAGCTTAGCTGGAGTAAGCTTTAAGCAATGTAAGTACAACTTCAATTTCACTACTTCTAATAGATTTCTTATCACAACAAAAAACTCTTTTGCTCTATTAGGGACAATGCATCTCCGACACTATGAAGGGAATTACTCCAGAAACGTACAGCTGTCATCTGGTGATTTTGAAAGGAAGAGGAGGAGGAGGGAGCCCATTTGGTTCTTCTATATATGGTTATGTAATTTAATTCTTCTTTGAATTTACCAGATTTATGATAATTATTTTCATTTGCTTGGAGGCTTCTGTTAACTTTTATGGGGAGTTGGTTGGCAATAGTTTTCTTTTCTTTTTTTAATTTCCCTTTACCAGCATTTTGTCATTTTACCTACCTATCAGGTGTCCTATTATCTTTAGCCTGTTGTGCTAACTATTTGTTAGTTATGGTTAATGCCAAACTGTATTTTATTTTATTTTGTTGGGCCCATCATTTCCATTAATAATTTGTAGTATATAGGTTCTTATTGACGCAAAAATCCTTTGCGATGATCCTTTTTGAAAAGCTTCGCACAAGCTGCGAAGTCGATCCGTTGCGATAAGAAATTATGAATACTAAAGAGAAGCAATTTAGGTAGCATGACTTGTCTGTTTTAAACCCTTCTCCTCTTTTAAACGAGATAAACAGGGCTTGTTGCATTCCTGTAGCACTAACCTCACAAGATCCATCCTTTCTATCCTAAAATATGGCAATACTGGCATAATTATGTAGATGGCTCACCTAAGAATAAGAAGTGGTCAGGCCTAGTGCCTCACCTGTTAGTAACAAGCCACCTGCAGTCTAAGCCTCAGCCTAAGCTTACAAATTCAGAAATATGTATTATGTATCCAAGTTCCCTTATCCTTGACCACCTATTCTTCACATGGCTGCTACTTGATCTGTCTACTACAAAAATAATATTTTTCTAAATTTATCCTAAATCAACTGTAAAAGAAGGGGCCATAAAACAAAAGCAGGCATTGCTCTTGCCATTTCATGTCTTTAATTTCACAGAGAAATTGAGAATATATACATTTGAAACATTAATTATCTTTGTTGGTTCTGGTTTTTAAGCATCAATTAAATTTTTTTTTTTTTTTGTGTTGCCTCAGCAATCAATCTTGGATCCTTTTTTCTTAATTAGACTTGGCTATTTCTCAGTAATATCTTTCATCTTATGATCATTAAAGTAACTGCCTTAAAGAAAGGAGCTTATCCAATTGAGATGTAGTTGTACTCATTTGGGGTTCTCCAATTGCAGTATTGTCATCAACTTGTCATGCATAGCATAACATACTGAGTTTCAGAAGATCTATTGAAAGTTTTATTTTTTGATGATTTTAAAAAGTGTCTAGTATCTGAGAAAAGAGCCCTTGTCTAAGCAGACATAATAATGAACTATTTTTAATTCATACAATGCGGATTGGCTCCTGTTCCTGTGGGGCATCTCATAGTGATTGGATATATACATGGGACAATAGTTGCTGGATACTCCCTGAAAGTTACTAGATATAGGGAACAACACTTATGAAAAGAAACTCTCTCCTGCAGTATCAAGGAATACTCTTGTGCAAAAAAGGATCTGTATTAGTCAATTAGACTGACTTGCACATTTGTATTTTCAGTGAACTTACTGAAACTTTGAATCATGGTTCTCCTACAGAGGAGGTGCTTTTATTCAAGATGTCGTGCTTGTATTTGTAAATTTATACTTTTTATAATTCAAGCTGCTTTTTATATTGTATAGGGTCTCTGTATCATTAAAGACAGAACATAATACCACTTGTTTCTAAATAGGATGTCTGTTAGCAAGTTTTTTGCTTGGAGTATTTAATATTAATCAAAACGATCCTGTATTGTTTTCTTCAGGAACATAAAGCACCTTGTGGAGTTGCTTGACCTGATACAAATACAGAAGCCAGTGAGTTTGACAAAAGAGAAGTGAGTAACAGTCACTTTTTTTTGGGTTGTTTTATCTTCCATGAAATTTCCTTTATGAATAACTGTTTCTATTCAATCTTTCCTTCTGTATTACAGAGTCCTATGGCTGCTTAGAGAAGGGAGAAGCCACTGAGCACACATACAACAAGATATATGCATCACCATTTGGAAGGTTTCGATCCTTTTATTGAACGTACATTTTTTGTGTATCTGGATGCTTTTGTTTTCCATTTTTTATTCTAGAGGTACTATGATTTTCCATTTTAACATAGTATGTCCAAATATATAATAATTTATTTTTCCTTTCCATTTAGCAAGCTTATCCTTAGTCCATAGTTTTAGCATTGTCTCATGTCCACACATAATTTCTCTTTGATCATCATTCTTCATTTTGTTTCTTTACTATAAAATATGGCTATGTTTTATCACCATTTGTGTCTGCATGTACATACCCAAGCATTCACATTGCAAGATAAAATATCAGTTAAGCTATCATTAACATAAAAATTAATGGATACGATACACTGACGATGGATTTATTAGACCACTGTGACAAGTTGACAACCGACAATAAAACTCATCAGAATCAAGCAAAATTCAGATATGTTCTCCATCAGGTATGTTGTGTATCAAAATTTTGTGCACTTTCAAAACTAATCAATCAAATGATTAAAAAAATAACAGTTTTGGTTTTGTTGGGTTTTGATTTGGCAACCAAAGATTTTATTTGCATTTCAGCAAATTTGATACACGGCTTATCTAAGTGATAAAGATATTTATAGTTTTAATTTTTCAATTATGGTGAGTTTCGATTTCAGTTAATAAGGTTTCCTAATAAATTTGTTGTCAGTATATCCCATCTCATTTGTAAAATGGACCAACTTTACTTATTACGGGCTAATTCAAAATGCATAGTCAGTTAAAAGAACAACATTGATAATTAACACTGGATATATTCCATGAAAATAAACACTGTGAACATAGTTAGCAAAAGACTTGAGGAAGATACACTTGGTAATGAATAAATTTTATGTATTAGGAGTTACTCTATGCCGACGTCCGAGTTTGGAGAACCAAGCGATAGGTACTGGTTGGAGTAAGGAAACATTTCCTCTGCAAATTGAAACGGCTCTTGTATTCTTATTTCCACTGGTGGCAGATTCAAAGAAGAGGGATCGTCTCAAGGTGGTGGAGTAGGCCCAAAAGGTTATTGGATTACTCCTCCATCCATAGAAAGCATTGCACCGTTGGATTTAGAACAATAATGCTTCTTACAAAATCCAACGGTGGGCATGTTATTTGGATGAAGGGGCCTTGTAGAACCCCTCGGACTTCCTATGTTCACCTCGCCTAATGACCTTATGCATTTACAGAAATAATACATTCCCTCTGCACCTACCTTGCGCTACCTTTCCTTAGATATGTCTACAATTAATTTTACAGGCCACCAAAATTGGAAACAAAGAATGCATAAGTTGCTTATTTGATGCTAATTTTTTTGGTCTTTGTCTTTTTTGTTTGGTTTGAGAGAGGAGAGAGCAAGTGGATTTCCTTCCTTTTCCTTTCGTGAGCGAGAGAAATTATGGCATCACCGTATCAGACTCAAAGTTCAACTCAAAACAAAAGAAAATATACCATGTTGGATGATTATAGAAATGCAATTGAAAGGGGGAACTTGTAAGTGGTGTTGTTTCTCTGATGAAGTTTTATTTTGTTTTTAGATCTATTTCAAATTCTGTGAATTGTTCCGATTATTTTCTCTGCACAGTATTTCTGCAGAAATTGACAGATTTACCTATAAAAAATCTATTTGTGTTGTAGCACTGATGTTTCCGCAGCCCGTCACTTGGAGACAGCTCCTCCGATTTCTCATCAAGAAAGGGGGAACTTCTCTGGAGAAAGGTAAAATAATATATATATGAATACTTAATAAAAAATAAAAATTCTATATGCATCCATTTTTTTGTCAGGAATAAATACCTTGTAGATCTACCCTAGCTTTTTCTTCCAATGTGATTTTGGACGCATGAATGTAATTTTGTTTGGGAGGCTTTTAAATGTTTTAGAGATCCTCTATGTTCTGTTTTCTATAAATTAATGTTTTTAGGTGGAAAAATCAACAAACAATAGAAAAATAAATTAATGCAAGTTTATTTGGTATGCAAATGAATATTTTGTAGATCTACTTTAACTTTTCCCTCCAAATGTATATTTTGAGGTGAAAAAAATAAGTTGGTCAAAATAATAATACAAGAAAATGCAATGTTGTTTTATATATTATATGTGGATCTGCTCTAATTTTTTTATTCTCCAAATAATTTGTCTTTACTAGTTCCTTTTGAATTATGAAAGGGAAATTTGGGATAATGCTAATCTTGTATTAATTCAACATGCAGATCTCAGTTTTCATCCTTCTCCCCGTTAACAATGCCGCGCGAGCACCGTGTTTCTCTGTTCTCACTGTTGGGACTCAATTCACCAGAAAGGTACAAAATGGTTTTGTTTTGGATTGGTAGATAATAGAATTGTTGACAAATTACTGCTAGTGTTTTCAATTCTTCAATACTTGTATTCAAGTATCCAGTTAAAGACTTTCTAATCATGTGGTAGGTTTTGCTTGCCAAGCGTTTTAAACCACTCTAAAAGTCTTTGATTATCAGTTGCAGTGCTCCAATGTTCCATTCCTCAGGAACAAGGGTTGCCCACAGTGATCCAGTGTTCCCCTCTTCAGGAATAAATGATCCTTTTAGTGCTCCAATGCTCCCTTTGTCAGGAATGAGGGTTCCTCGTGGTGATGCAATGGCCTCTTCGTCAGAAGCAAGGGTTCCTTACAGTGATCCAATGTTCCCTTTGTCAGGAATAAGTGTTCCTTCCAGTAGTCCAATGTTCTCTTCATCAGGATTAAGGGTACCTTGTAGTGCTCCAATGTACCCTCCATCAGAAACAAGTGTTCCTTATAGTGCTTCACTGCTACCTTCGTCAGGAACAAGGTTTCCCAGCAATGATCCAATGTTCCTTTCACCAGGAATGAGTTTTCCTTACAGTAGTCCAATGTTCTCTTCATCAGAGATAAGTGCTCCAATGTTCCCTTCGTCAGGAAGAAGTGTTCCTTACAATAGTCCGATGTTCTCTTCATCAGAGTTAAACACTCCGATGTTCCCTTCATCAGGAGTAAGTGTACCTTACAGTGCTCCAATGTTCTCTTCATCAGGAATAAGGGTTCCCCACAGTTCTCGAGTTTTCCCTTCCTCGGGAATAAGGAACCTTCCACCTTATCAGTCAAGTCGACAGAGCAGTCTGCTCCATGTAAGGTAAGGAAATAGTCTTAAATTTATTTACTTGTTAATGTATTCAATGTTTGTGTATTTTGTTCAAATGTTCTAGAAAATTGAAATCTCATTGAATTTTTTCTAACAAAATAAATTGTAGACCAGAAAACCCTTGTGCTGCACCAAGGATGATGTCTTTACTACCCCAGCATGAAAGGTAGATGAATTGAAGCTTGAATTTTAGGAAGATTCGAAGTTTTCTAAGGGTTTGATATATATTTCTTGAATTTCTTTTTGTCTAAATTGTAGCCCAGAAGTGTCTTATCCTTTATCAAGAATGGTGTCTTTACTGCCCCAGCTTGGAAGGTAAATTGAAGTATAAAATTTAGGAGGCCTAGACATTTTATTATTGATTAATATATTCCTCAAAAATGTTTCCTTTTTGTCTAAATTGTAGCCCAGAAGTGTCTTACCCTGCACCGAGTATGTCTTTAGCACCCCAGCATGGAAGGTATATAAGTTGAAGTTTGATATTTAGGAAGCGTAAACATTTGTCCTGAGGATTCGATATATTCCTTGAATTTTTTATTTTTTATGTAAAACATAGAAAATAGTAACAATAACTGAATACTTCTTTAATAAATTTAGGTCCTACTCACTGTGGCCCTACTTTTCTTCAAAGGGATGATAAGGAAATTCAATGGAATATATCAACCCTGAATTTTTTTTTTTTTCTTGAGAAGTCGTGTTTGGCATTGCTATTTTGTATGAAACACTCCCAAGGAATAAGCAATTTTTGGGGGAGAAGTCTTTTTCAAACCTTAATTATAATTGTCAATTGTCATTTGGTTGATGCATCTCTATTTCGGCCTATCCATGTAAGAAAGAAGAGAGCACAACAAGTAACTTTCCATATCAGGTTATTGTCCTTGTAGTACAGCTTTTCAAATGCCAATATCCTTTACAGATATTTTATAGCCTCCTTACAGTTAAAATCGACTCCTTTAGTGATGCTTGAGGCAACTGATAAGTCAATTATGCAGGGTTCAGAACATTCCTGGATCTAGCTTCACCCCTGCTGGGATAAACATTGAGAACCCTCAGAAGAAGGTGAGATAAAATGTTCTCTCTACATTTTGCATGGTCGGTCTGTCTTTTATTGTGTTATGTTTTGTAACAACTTTGTGGATACCAAGTTAGTTGAGTAAAACAACAATTAGAAATAGGGAGGGATCACTTGACCGCAAGGTAATATGCAGCTTATTAGTGATGCAAATATACCATTCAGGATTTTGTTATGCATTCATCCTAACATAACCTATTTACGTCGAAACGTAGCCACTTTATCAGGTTAAGTCAATCCAAATCAACTCCATGCAGGAATTATATATCATGAGATCAAGCAAACATAAGATGTTTTCATGTTATTATTTCATAAATGCCTTTTATGTTCCATATGAGTTTCCCAATAAACTAATTAGTGAAATAAGTACAACCAGTTAATAAAAAATATATCTCCATCTTGAATAAGTGAATGTTTAAAGTAAGTTCCCTTTCAAAACAGTTTAAATCAACTGTTGCCTAGTGACAATATCTTCTTGTAACACTGAATTAGCAAATTATTTATTTTTTCTGTTAATTGGCAGCCTCTGTCAATCATTCAAAAAATACACTGAATTAGCAAATTAAAATATATAATCAATTGGTACTACTATAATATATGAGATGAGGCTTTTTGATGCTGGGGATTCCATTATCTGAGAGCCAACTTACCTTTTCCATCAATTTTCTAATTGTAGAAGTTTTTATTAAGATTGTCTGATTAGGAATCATGTCAATTGCTTATTGAACTATGTAGTATTCCCTTTAAAATTACATTCAGACATAGGCTTAAATTGGATCCAATTCAATTCTATGCAACAGTAAATATTGTAACTTCTCAAGCACAAGCTTGCTCTTGTTATGATTTTGAGAAAACATTTCCTCTATATGATATTTGTTCTTGATTTAAAAAAACTAACTAATAACTGTAATTAACACCAGAAAGATTAAAATCTCCACCTGGAAAATGTTAATGGTAAAAGTAATTCTCTTTTAGAACTGTTCGAATAAATTAGTTAACTCATTTTGTAGAGAACGGTAATGGTGAAGTAAATAGTAGCTACTTAAAGGTGAAATTGAGTGTATATTTAACTCATATTTTTTATATGACAGGTAAGGTTTTTTGAGATTGGATCATCGAGCAACACAGGGGCAAGTTTTCTTTTTCCAATATTTTCTTAATTGTAGAAATTATTTGTTTGGATTATCAGGGTAGGAACCTTCTAGATTAGATTCAGGCATAGGGTTCAACTGGATCAAACTCAACTCCATGCAAGAGTATAAATTATATTTTAAGCAAGCATAAGCTGTGCTTATGAATGAGTAAACCAAAAATTTAAAATATGCTTCTTCTGGAAAATGTTGACGTTTACAGTACCTGCAAATCTTATTAAACAATTATTGATTGAATGGCAATGATTTCTTGTACTAAATGATCAAATTAACTCTATAATCAACTTGTCCTTTTATATTATAGGCTAGTCTATTTGAGGATAGAGGTTTTCTTAATTTTGAAAATTCTTCATTAGGACTGTCAAAATTGGGAAGCATCTAAGTTGCATACTAATTTTTTGGTGGGACTCTGTTGATCTCTTGAAAATTACATCATTACAGGCATCAATTTCTCCCATTGCTGAACAACTGAAGACTGTTACCGAGTTCTCTCAGCTTCTCAATGAGTATGTACCAAGATAATGTTTACTTCTTTTATACCAATTTTTTTTTTAAGAAATAAGAAGAAATAGAAACAATACATATAAATAAAGATAATTTCTAAAGAGAGCTCTATATGCTCACCATGTATCAGAAAAGAAGTAACAAAAGAAGTTTTGCCTCAATATAATTTTGTTCTGCTGGTATTGGTAAAGGAAAACATACTACATATTCCTTTTAGACGGTGAAAACTGAAATCAATTACTGAATTCAAAGTATAAACTGAAATTGGCAAATCAAATTTCCGAACAAGGGCTGAACATTAGAAAACTCTGGGATTGATCCTTTATGTACAACTGTGGTTAACATATGGGTTGTTTACTACTCTTGGCATGGTTTATATAACTTGATATAATTGAAACCATCTGCATTTCTTCCATATAATGTAGGACCTCTGTTCCAAATAGCATGGCAGATGATCTGAGTGAGGATTTGCTTTTAGTGAACTCTTACACACCGATTGACCCCATAACAGATGTATACTCTCTTTCTTAAAAAAATAAAAGCGAGAAATTTTTTCGTAGTTGTTTTTCATAATCTTTATCAAACATTGTTAACATTAATCAGGTTTGGAACACTGTCAACCGTAACACCACCAATGATAACTCTGGGGTTGATGAAATGAACAATTGGTGGGACAAGGTTTATGGCGAAGATCCCAAAGAGTAGTCTGTGTGTAAACTTTCGGCAATTTTTGGGTACTTTAAATAAATCAGATGCTGAATGTTAGAAACCAACATTGAACTGGCAGAGTTTAAATGGTTGCTGTCTTAAATTGGCAGAGTTTAAATTGGTTGCTGCATTGAATTGTATTTGGTCATTGTAACAATTTTTGATCTCTCATTTCACTCTATATGCCGTTGCTTTTGGGAGTACTCTGTCTGCAAATGCTTTTGAAATTTTAGTTCTAGTATACTTTGGAAATACAAGTTGGTCTTTTAATTTGGACTCGTTCAAAACTTCAAATCGTTGCTAGATTAACGGCTAAGGTCACAGTGTTTTTATATTTTTTTTATTTAATTAGGGCTTATTTGAATTTTATGAAAATGAGAATTTTTAATTTGGGAGTGAGAATTTTAATTTGTCAAAACTAAAGTCATTTAACTTGTGAGAAATTTTAGAATATAAGTGTTCGGAAAATGTGAGATGAAATTGCTAGACTTATTTGAGGTGATTATGTTAGATGTTAGAATAAGAAATTAACTTAAAATTAAGTGTTGTTATAATTATGCTTGTTTAATAATTTATTGTATTATTAAATTGTGTTTGTTTAATTAATTTTAGCCTTTGTATTATTAAATCGTATTTGTTTAATTGAGTGCTTGTTTGTACTAGTTAATTTCAGTTTAGTTAATTAAACAAGTATTTATTAGTATAATTTCTCTTTTAATTAATTAAACAATTAAATATATATTTTAATTAATGAATAAAAGTTACTATCTAAATTTTAAACAACTTTGAACGGCGGCCTTGGAACAAAAGTTATTATATATTTCAATTATTTTAATACTTCACAAGAGGTGCACCATCCGGTTTTTTTATTAATAGAAATAAAATAAATTAAATATTTAGAAACAACACTACTTTTGAGTTTCTGTGAAAACTAAGTAGATCGGGCCCTATAAACCTGTCCCACCGGACGGGTCCAATTGACCCGTCCTGGTTAATCTCATTAGGGTTTAATCATGGAAAAAAAAAAGAAATTCCCGGACGGGTTTAAGCATTCTGTCTCGAGCCTGAAAAAAAAAATTTTCAGGGTCGGGTTTAGTAAGTCCGTCCCATCCCCGTAAAAAAAAAGAAAAAAATTTCTGGACGGGTCGTCTTAACCCGTCCCGTCCACTTATTACCTTCCCCCGCTTAGAGATCTCCCATTTTTAGTCCATTTCAGTCAGAGAGCAATTGTCGCTCATTTTCATTCTCCTCCACGCAACGTAGAAAGCTATAGCAGAAGACGTTCAGACAGAGACAGAAAGAAGTTGTTAATTGCAAAATCAAATTTCAAACAGGTAACTCAATTATATTTGATGCTATATCATTCAATAATTTTTATAAAATAATTTAATTAATATTAGTTTTTATTAACATAATAATAATAATATGTAATTTATTCATTATTGTGTAGGTTATGTAATTTTTATTTAATTAATATTAGTCACGAATATATTTCAATAGGTAAATTTTGTAATGGTATCACTAAAATGTTATAAACTTAATTTGTTTTTACGTAACTATTGAACTTTATATTTGTTCAATTAAATGATTTTGTTATTTTCTGCTATGTCATTCAGTAATTTTTGTAAAATAATTTAATTAATATTAATTTTTATTAATGTAATAATAACATGTAATTTATTAATTATTGTGTAGGTTAATTTATAAAAAAATTAATCATGTTGATGCTGAGAATTTATTTTGGTGGTGAAATACAACACAGTCGTAAAGGAGTAGAGTATAGTATTAGTCCTCGATTCTCATTGAGTGTGACTGATGAATACGGTTGGTATGATGTGAAAGGTGAAATTTATCGCCAACTTGGATATTCTGAGAATGAGTATAACCTAAAAGCACATGCACGGGTTAATGTTGGTACAACAGCCCGACGTTATTATGAGAAAATTGAAATCGTGTGTGATCAGAGTTGGAGAGGTATTTATATCCAAAGTATGCGTGTCCAAACCCAGTATACTTTTCTCGATTTATACATTGAGTTGGTTCCAATCATCGGTGAAATACAACTGCAGTTATTCGTTAATAGTATGGTGCCGGAAACAAATCCAGAACCTCGACAGACCCATTATAGTGATAACTATGCAGGTCCCAGTTTCTTCGAACCCTATTAGACATAACAAACACCGAGGCAAAACCCTCGACATACCCAATATAGTGGTAACTATGCGGATCCCAGTTTCTTTGAACCCTATCCGACACAACAAACACCGAGGTGAGACCTTTATCTGCATCCTTATCCCAATATGAATGAGTTGTCACCGTCTGTTCAGACAGAATACAATAATTAGAATAGCCCATGGATCGATCCACCAGAGGCAGCTGATCCTAATATTGATTTTGATGATGTGCCGCAAAGTGATGATGAAGAGGACGCTGACTCATGTGAGGATGACGCTGATTGGGATAATGAAGATGATTAAGAAGGGGATGTCCAGGATGATACCTCAACACAATCACACCAAACACCATGCATTCAGGCTGAACATTTTCCCATAAGTGACCGCGGTGTAAGTCACCCTGTGGTAAGCTTCAATGACACCTCAGCATTTCAACCCGCAGATGTCAACTTCTTCAGTAGGCCGAAACATGTTCATGATACACTTGCTGTAGGTAATGAGTTCTATTCAAAAGAGGCTATACAATTGAAAATAAATAGTTATCACATCAAAAAGAATATTGAAGTAAAAATTACGGGGAGCAATAGAACTAGCATGGTAGTCAATTGCAAGGACAGGTGTGCGTGGCGTTTGTATGCTAAGTCTGGATTATTTTCATCTAAGTGGAAAATTAGAACAGTTTCAGGACCACATACATGCCATGCCGATGCTTCTCGTACCGATCATGCACAATTAACTGCAAAAATAGTCGCTGATGTTATACAAGAATATATTAGGAAAAATATTGCCTTAACCATTAAAAGCGTTAAAGGGCTAGTCCGTAAAAAATACAAGGGAATCATTCCCAAATATAACAAGTTGTGGCGTGGCCGAGAGCTGGCAATCGCACAACTATTCGGTAGTTGGAAAAAATCTTACGACCTTCTCACTCCATTGTTGGAAACAATTAAAAAAGACAATTCAGGAACAAAATTCGGAGTTGCGCACGAACCCACAGGAGATCCAACAGAAAGGTTGTTTAAGGCAGCTGCGTGGGCTTACGGTCCGTGCATTGATGCAGTGCCTCATCTCAGGCCAATCATTAGTATTGATGCATGCTTCCTTTCTGGTAGGTATCAAGGGAGATTGCTGATAGCGTGCAGTTACGATGCTGAGAACCAGTTGCTTCCTCTGGCTTTTGCATTAGTTGGGGAAGAGAGTTTCCAGACATGAGGATGATTCATGAGGTGGCTGCGTCTGGAGGTAATTGGTAATAAATTCATGTGCGTTGTTTTTGATCGGCACATGGGAATTAAGAAAGTATTCACTGATAGATACGGTGGTTGGTACGAGGATGGTGACGAGTGCATTCACAGTTTGTGCTCACAATACATTGCCGAGAATTTGATGAATAAAGTACACAATAGAAAACTTTGTGACCTATTTAAAATACTTTGCAACAAAAAGAAGTCACGGAGGTTTGAGAAGTTCTTCGAAATATTACGAAAGAAAAATCCAGATGCAGTTGCGTACTTAAATAATGTCGGTAAATATCAAGATACCAATCATAATGAGATCCCTAAACCATGGAAGGTGTATCAATGTATGGACAACGACGCTCGTTGGGGAATTATGACTACCAACGGATCTAAATCGTTGAATAATGTATTCAAATTTAGCCGGAGATTGCCAGTCGTTGCACTGGTGGAAGACACATATTACAAATGTCTCGCGTGGTTTAGGGATAAAGAAGAGAAAGCAATGGCTCGCTTAGCTAGTCAACAACTTTGGTCAGAGCGAGTTGAAAAGCTATTGGCTAAAAGAATAAAAAAGTGTATGGAAATGAATTCCATGCCACTCGGTGTGCACGGTGAACACGAGGTCAAGGTGAATGACGAGAGGGTCGTGTACAAAGAACGAGATGAAAATTTTACTTATAAAAAAGAAACTTTCCGGTATAAGGTCATCATAAGCAATGGAAACATAGCACAATGTGCCTGTCTCAAACCACAGCTTACCGGTATACCGTGTGCTCATGTACTTGCTGTATGTCGAGAATGGAGATACAACCACAACATATTCACGAATCATTTGTATTCCGCGACGACACTTGCCGAAACTTGGAGTGGCCAATTTCACGGTTATGCCAACCAATGTGAATGACCTCGCTATAACGGTCTAACTATTGTTCCGGATAATAACAAAATTAAGAAGGGTAGGAGAAGGCACGCTCGTATAATCATGACGATGGATGAAATGCAAGGGAGGAGAGTGGGACACCAAGCTAGATGTTCGACGTCCGACAGACGTGCGGCAGGTTGGTTGCATTATTTTTGTGTCATTCTCATTTGAAATGTATGTACATAATATATTAATGACCTTGTTGTTGTGTTATTTGTTTAGAGGCTTCAGCTAGTAGGAATCAGGGCCAACAAACTAGACATTCTGTGTCTGACATATATACAGCAGGTTTCTTAATATTTTAATATTGATTATATTTTTTTCTTATGCAAAAATTGTGTATTCTAATTAATACTTTTAAATCAGGAACATCTTCTGGTTACAGTCGAAGATGAAGTCGTACGTTTAAGACTCTTTTTATGTAGTTTATTTTTGTTATTTGGTTTGTCATTGGAGATTATATTTGTAGCTCATTTTAAGTTTGTCGTGAAATTTGTTATTTTTTTTTATACCGAAAGTACCAAAAATTCATTGGAGATTTTTTTTTAAACTACTTACATTTATAACTACTTGCATAGATGGTGACATATTGCAGGAACATCAATTTAACTTGAGTTGGATTCTGATAAATTTTAGGTCATATGACCATATATATTCAGATTTGTTTGATCCCTTTATCCATGAATTTTATACATGAGTTATGAATTTTATTTTACAGAGTCGAACAGAATCATGTCAGGAACTTGCATGCTGAATTTTACCATTTTAGGAATTTTATTTCTATTTTTAAACATTTCTGAACTGACAGGGGCATTGTTGTCCATGTCCTGTGCAGTTCTAATATTTAATTTTGATTTAATTTTGAATTCCAATTCAGAGATGGATATGAGTCCAAATGGCATAAATTTGGTGTCCATCATGATTTATTTGAAGTCTAGTTTTTGAATATGTGATTTATTTGACATTTCAACCCTTTTAGGGGTCTCAAATTGGCAATGTATCAGTCAGGGGTCAAATGCTCATTTTCTGGCAGCAGTGTTTTTCTGAGTAGTTGGACTTTGGAGATTAATTCCTGTCAATTGGCTACACCAAATTTCATGTTCTTTACATGAAAATCTTCCTTGAGTCATGGCCTGTATGCATGTAAAACAATTTTATTAAACTCAATTCAGAACTATATGAAACAGGCATTTTGTACAGAGAATAATGCTGGTAAATAGCTGTTGTTACCATGCTGGTAGCTAATTTCAGAATTTAATTACAAGAGTTCTACTAATCCAAATTTTATGTTCTTTATATGAAAATTCTCAGGAAAGAGTCTTCTATGTTCTAGTAAAATTTCGTGAATTTTGGAGTTACCTAGCTGTATCAGACAGGGGTTGAACACAAGGGCAGATTTAAGAACTGTGTTGGTATTTACTGGTATCTGCTGGTTTCAGCATTTCAAAGGGGCTGAACTTCCAAAATTCATATTTAGTTGAAATGAAATCCAAATAATATGAAATTTATGTCCATCTTGATTGGCTTGGAATTAGCTATCCATCTATGCAATTTATTTTATATTTTGGTCCTTTTAAGGGTTCCAAATGGAGAATGTCACCAGAACAGGTCATATGCATATTTTCAGACTTTTTGATCTGATTTCTCGTGAATTTAGTACATGAGAGGTGATTTTTATTTCACAGATTCAAAGATATATGTACAAGGGACTCATGTGTCAAATTTCAGAATTTCCTAAGCATTATTTCTCAGTTTAAAGGCTTGTATAGCATGAGGGGCATAGCTGGTAAATCTGATAGAAAATTCAGCATTTTATATTTTTAAGAAATGAACTTTGGAGATCCGTATCTTTCTGTAGAAAAATCCAAATAACATGAACTTTATATTAATTTTATGTGTTTTTAAATTATCTATCCAATGGTTAGGTCCATTTTATATTTTTGTCCATACCCTGGTCTGTACTGGTCAGTTTACCAGAACAGTGCAATTAGGGTATTTTGGTGTATTTCATTGCCTTGATAGCTATCATAGCATGCATGGCTGCTGAGTTCAGGTCATGTATTGTATGATTAACAACCCTAAAGTGTTCTGGAAGGGGCTGGTTATATATTTTTCTTAACTAGGAACCGTGAGCTTCCTTTTCATTTTTAGGATTTAGATAGATGTATCCATTCTCAAGAAACATAAGCTAAAATAAGTAACAGTCCATTTAACTAACAATCAATTTAACTAACAATTCATTTAAATACATTCTGGCATAACACAAACTAACAGTCTATTTAAGTAATAGTTCATTTAAATACCTAATTGAAAGTGAACAAATTTGGTGCTCAGCGGTTTCGCTCGGGGTATCTTCGTTCTTGTTTGTCCGCTTTCTTACGTCTAACGTAAACATTATTGTACGACGGAAAAAAGTCATTCGCTGCTTGTGTACGTGGCATAATGACCGGACTAGGTCTTATGTTGTCTTGTGCACTAGTAACATCTAGCGGGGCCAGCTCGATATGATCCGAATCCTACAACAATCATTTTAGCATTTAGTAAACATAATCGACTATTATTTAAATAAAACTTAAAATTTGGAAATTATTACCTGATAGATCGAACTAGGTCCTGTGTGACCCGTGTATTGTGCATCCGGAGGATAGGCTTGATCATATGTCGGCTCCCAACTGATATACGCATTCATTCCCTGAAATAATTATGTTATTATTTGTAACAAACACAATAAATAATTATTTAAAATTTATTTCAAGAGAGTTAAAATTACCTGATAAACCTGACTAGGTCCTGTGTTGTCTTATGCGAATGTGATAGAAATTTCTGATTCGTATAATAATTATTTTAGTACTTAATAAACCATATCAACGATCATTAAAATTAAACATTATAAGTGATGAAATTACTACCTGATGGACCTGACTAGGTCCTGCTTGATGATCTTCGAAATATACCGAGCTACCCAACAACTCTGAGAAGAATTGCCCATCTGTGTTTCCTTGTGCAGCTGTGCCATGATCCTCATCTCCATGTAAATATTATTTTACTTTTCTTAATAAACATAATCGACAACCAATTAAAGTATTATTTTTTATACTTACCAATTCAACATAACTAGGTTCGGTTTGAAAGCTTGCAATATATTCATTTAACCCATCATTTGTTTCTATCTCTGATGATAGTTGGGATCTAAATCTTGTGGCAAGTCAGGGATGTGTTCTGGATTATCACCGTCTGAGATGTCATCGATATTGTCTGGAAGATCGGCCGCCCTCAACATTATTTACAATTTAGCATCCATACCGTTGTCTCTGAGAAGGCCACAACTTGCTCTCAGGAAAA